>JACTAK010000010.1:1200000-1778123 GCA_014858625.1 Venturia carpophila
GTGCCGTGAGATCTGTTTACCTTGGTAGTTGATGTAAGCATCCTCTTCGACGTTCAACCCACTCATCTCTCCAGATATCGTCTTGAGCAGCGTTGAGCAGCCGGAACCCGGAGGCCCAAGGACCACAAGAAGCTCTCCATTGTATAGCACTCCTTCGAAGTTGCGGAGAATGTTAATTTTGGTTTGTCCTCCTTGACCGACCAGCTTCTTCGCCCCGTCAACGAGCCCCAACCAAATGTTGCCTACACTTTTTTGGTAGTCCGTGGGCGTTCCGTAGCCATAAACGTTCAAGTTCCTAAAGGCTATGCCTGCCGTTCGAGTTGGGCCAGCTTCTGGGTCCGCACGGTGAAACTCCATTGCTCTTTTGGTCCACGCTTTTGCTGAGAAACCAGGCGAGTGAGGGTCCAACCTCGAGCCTTCTGGCGCGTCAAATGGATTGATGTCGCCAGCCTCGGAGCAGGCCGAGCTGGCGTGGGAGACTTTGCGGGCCAGTTGCCTGACCTCCTCGTTGCGCTTCTCGTCTTCCTGGTCTGTGCTTGAAGCATCTCCAACAATTCTGTCGTTCTCATTCTGAAATGCTGCCTTCTCGTTCTTCTCGTTTAGAGTTGATGGGGTGTTTTCGCGTGTTGGGGTGATTGATCGTTTCCTGGAACCTCTGCCAGAGTCGCGCGTCGATGTCGATGTGCGGTGCAGTCCGATGTGGTTGTCATTGTGGTCTTCGTAGTCTATCGGTCGGCGCCCAGTCGCAACTATACTAGTACTCGGGACGCCGGTGCGTTGTGCAGTAGCGTCTGCATTGCCCAGCAGTCCCAGACCTCCCAGTAAGGACATGATGGCGAATCGTCCTATTAGAGATCCGAAAGTGGGATTTCATACACACGGGAAGGGTCGCAGATAAAATCAACCCGACCTCAACTTTGGGGGGTTGCATACACTTAAAGAAAGCTGATAGCTAGGGGTGTTGCGAGGCAACAGCAGGCCCTCGCGCCGAGCCATGGCTGGTCTCGGAAGACCAACGTCCTGGACGTCCTTCATTCAGGCCTTGCTTGACCTTGCTTGACCCAGGCTGGGCTTGCAGTTGCTGTGTGGAGGCCAGGAGCGGATATTTCGAGCTTCCGAGGCCGTATGTCTTGGCACCATACACATTACAGCCTCTGAACATACTCCAACAGCAGATGCACTTTGCGGCGCAGGGTTTCTCGTGTGAGCTCGCATGTTATGGCACGGACGAGTGCGGACGACAATCTGCTACCTATAGTATTCTCCTTCCCAGCAAACCGGAGCTTCGATGCGTCTTGGAGCCGCAGCCGCAGATGAGAGGGAGGCAGGGTATCCTGTACATAGAAAAGGAAGGGAAGCACGACGAATAAATGACCCGAGAGATGGCCTGGGAAGAACGAGACGAGCAGAAGCGCAGGAGTCAGGACTCAGGACTGACGCGTCCCAGGCCCGTGGCAGCGGATCCCAGCGCCAGGTTGCCCGTCCAGTGCATATAGTACTATGGTGAATCATACTAGGTACCATAGTAGCATGTGTACACAGTCCTTTGGTGATAGACACCTTTTGCAAGCCTATTTTGAGGGCGATGTTCCGACGATGTTCCTGCATATATTGGTAGATCACTGTATATAATTTAGCCTCTGCCAAGTGCGTATACAGAACGGTGTATTATATATCCCTGTATAATCTAAGTGGATTGATTGCGCGTTTCAAAATAGGTACAGGGATAAACTACCAAATCAGGCCCATCGTATACGATGTGGCGAGCATTGTTCAATAAGTGCGCTCAAAAAGGCCTAGTCATCTAGCGGGAGCCCGTGCAGACTAGATCCCGTAGTATTACTACGCGGTATAACTATATACACCCTGCAAGCTTGACGCGCCATTATATATTATACTATTAGTCTATATTGTATTTTTAAGACAGAGCTAGTCCTCTAATAAAAGCATCGATACAACTATATAATAATGTTGTGTCTTACTTTGCTTACTAAGTAACTGGAGGAATACGGACCTATCTTGCATTATGACATTAAGATAGTCTACAATTCATGTATGATTGCAGCTTCTCTATACTTTTATACTTATTTCCTGCCCTTTATAAGTGCTATGCAAAAAAAACAATGTTCTTTCTCGTGGCGTCGTACCGGAGGTTATATACCGATGTGTGACTTCGTCGGAACATCGCTCTTAAAAAAGGCTTGCAAAAGGTGTCTATTGCTGCCCAGCGACAGGCTGCGAGTCGTAACGACAGTCGTCACAGCTGCAATATACCATAGCCTTGCCTGCCTCCTTGCCTCACAAGATGGTGTTAGGGCGAGGCCGCAGACATTTACGTTGCTAGAAACAGGCCTGGGCAGGCTGATATTGCCCTTCGTGGAGTACTAGTACATAGTAGAGCCCTCTCGATCTCGAGCCGAATAGACAATGTTTCGAAGCCAATCCCGGCCAAGATGCTGTCAATCATCCAATGATGGGCGAGAAACCTCACACCCTTCCGTCAAACAAGCAGCGGGTGGCCACCAAGGCGGCCAAGTCCTGACGTTGGGACTTGGGACCGAGCTATCTGGTTCGTCCTTTTAGACCGATGCTCCCCACAAGACCCTTTGTCGCCCTGCTCACGTCCGGCCTTGAATAGCCCCACAAGACCGAAATTGGTTCGTTCACGGTCCCGAAGCCTCCATCAGGCGTGCACTGCCTCCGGCGATTGGTCGACGATGAGCCCGTCATTGGAACTGTACATAGTAGTACCATAGGACATACCTTGTAGTACTATTAAACGAGCAGATCGGATTTCAGGACCCTGGAGTGCAAATCATTCCAAGAGGGTAGGCAGAGCTGAAAAATGAGACAACTACAAAAAGCAACGTACACTCATGGCAGATGTCAAACCAGATACCCGGCACTGTACGCGCGACGGCGACTTGCCTTTGTTCCTGTGCCCGAGGTCGGACCGTCTCATGGACAATGGACACGAGCCATGGAGGACGGGATGCCGTTTCTCACGTTGCGCTGGGAGGCGGGGTAGTCCTGGCAGCGTCGCGCTTTCACGATGCTCTCCTGCTACAGCTACAGCTTCAGCTTCATCTTGCCACAACAGGCCGTCGCCTCTGCTCATACCATGATACAAAGCGGACATTGATTCTACCGACACAGCATCTGCCCCCGGCCAAACATGTACTATGTAGCTCTGCCTCCGATCACAACACCTTGCGCGATATCGAGCGACAACTGTGCACCCCTGCCGGCCGTTGGAACTACAGAGAGCAACAATGGGCTCAACCATACCACCTGCATATTCTCCGTACATAGTACTAGTATTTGCTTACAGCTCAGGCACTTACACCCCACTAACCCAGGGTTGCGCTACACAGGAGACAAGACACAAGACGCTGGGCACTGGCACTGCCACAACGATCAACCACACCACAACCTACAGTTCAGCCGACTTCTTTCACACCTAGACCCGCCATCCCATGACGAACAAATGGCTGAACCATCAAGTCTCCCAGTCAGTCAGTCAGCCAGTCAGTCATATCAAATCGCCTCTCAACGTGAACACATCCAAAAATCCACTTCTCTTCAGTTACCACCCCCACCCCCTCCACCCACAACTCCATCAAGCACAAGAGCACAAGAATAATCTACGCAACGGTCTCGGTCCGGATCAAAGTTGTGGGTACTGGTATGCACATAAGGCTGGGCTTTTTTTGGCCAATTGTGAATTGTCGTTCGTTCATGGCCGTCACAACCGGTCCTTTCCTTCACCGCCTCGCATATCACCATCTCACCTTGTATCGACGTTATCTACGGAGGCGCTGTTTTCGTTTGGGAGATCCGGTATTGGTCTGTCGAATGGGGAGAGGGAGGAGTTGGGGGGAAAGGGAAGAAGAGAAGAAGAGAGGCTGTAATGTAACAGAAATTGAGACGTGAGCTACCAGGCAAACATGTTGACAAAGCCTTAAATTCTTCCGAGATAGTGTTATCAGAGAGCAGGAATAGGTAGGTCTGCATGGAGTAACAGCACAGATGGGGTATCTCGCGCCAAGCGACGACGTTAAGAATCGCCAAGGCCGCCTCAATCCGTCGAATCCGTCGTCGGTCCATCTTCAGCTTACCTCCCACCACATTCCACTTTTGTAAACCGGGACGATTCAACGGTCCTTGCCACACGAGCTGGCTCCAAAGCTGACTCGCTATCATTTTGAAGGTCTGTTCTTCGTCTAGTAATAGAACAAGGTCGACATACGTGACGGGAGAGTAGTCACCTGCTGTCCGAAACAACTTCTTTGATGGTGGCATACGATGTCGCTGCCAGTCTTTGCATGGCGACGACGTGGCGTGGGCTTTGTGCCATGACGGTAGCCAATCCAATGATGGTGCTCGTATCCCGTGGTGTCGATGGAGCAGGGCGAACGAAACATGGGGCGGCTGTGATGAGAATGAGGAGTCCCAGTGCCACCTCCACGAATCGTACCGGGATGGCGTTCACGAAGAGTCTGTCTTCATTTTTGGCCTGGCTTGTGTTCGAAGTAATAGCTGCCGTGTTAGCTGGGATCAGCAGCTGTGTACACGTGATCTGGGCGGCCATGAGCCTATATATTGTACGAACGGCGTCTTCCAGATCCTTGTGTGCGTCCAGGTCAAGCTCTGGCCGAAAGCTAGATGTGATGCTGATGAAATCATCGCCATCTGTGAAAGCGGCCGAGCGTGATGGTGCCGATAAATCCGCTGTTCTCCAAACAGCATCAGCGATCTCCATTGCAGTGACATTGACTGATGTGCTGGTTTTCTTGGTCGAGTTTTGGATTGCGAGGATATTGCCCAGCTTGTCGACCGTGACTGGCTTGGTTGCGAGGGCGATGTTAGGTTTGAAAACCAACACGATCCCGTTGAGGAATTTCTGCGAGTCCGGCCAGCTCAGATCCGACTTCAGGTAGCCAGTGATAATGACAAGTCATCCCGAATCGGCCGCGTCTCCATGGCAAGAGGCATTGGAGAGAAGGCCGAATCGTTGCACTCCAGTGGTTCCCAGTGGTTCCCAGTGGCCGCCCGGCAACCCAAGTCATGCTGTTATTGAAGTTGCAACTGGATTGCGACGGTGAGCTTGTCATCGTCTCCGGGCTAGTTGACAGTGCCTCAGCAAGCCTTGCACACTGGAATCTTGATTTCGCTGTGTCGCTGGACGTTTCGGCCAAGGCTCTCTGTGGCGGGATGGCCCTAGAATCACGATGGGGATGCTCCATTCTAACGCGGCTGTCTCCCACATGCTTTACTCGCGTCTTCATGGGCGAGTCCATCACTTCCATCTATCGTTTTATTATTCATTATTGATCATGGGACTCGTGGGCCATTTCCATTCTGACTATGGAGAGACAAGGCGCAACTTCCTGCCCTTCCTCAGAACCACGTCTCAGTCGCCAGTATTCCCTTCCCTCAACAAGTGTCTCGGATGCTCGAAGCCCATCTTTTCTTGCTCTCTTCCATCTAGTCTCGATCTCACTCAGGAAATTGGCAAACAAATCCCGGTGCGTCTCTGAACTCGATGTCGGCTTGTTCGAACCGCTGCGATGGCGTTTCATTATCCTCTCGGATTACCACAACGCTTTGCAACAGCTCCCACTGTGAACGCTCTTTCGTTTTACATTATCAAGGACTCGGTGGAGCCTGCTACTATTTGGTCCTCACTTTGAGTTGTCACTATCCATCATCTTTTCCGAGCATATTCCTTACAATTGCAACATCTCTTACAACCCGGCTTGGAGAAATCTATCAAAAGCTCGTCATACCATCTTCCATTTATACGATTCTCAAAGTTTCCGCTTCATCTTGGATCATCAAATTCCTCCACTCATCCAAATTCTCCCAAGGTGTACCATGCTGAAGCCCCAGGCCCCAGCTCAATGCACAAAACAAATCCTGTTCCTCAAACATGTCACCCCCAAACAATCGGCCTGGATCGCTTTCGGCGCCATGGTACCTATGGCACTCTTAGCCGGCATCAGCGTCCTCTGCTTCTCTCCTCTCGGAACAAGGCCTCGGTCACAGAACCTGTTCACGTGCTACATATCAACACTTCTCCTCGTCGTGGTTGGGGTCTTTGCCTTTGTCCTCAACATGGCCTTTATGCATATGCAGTATTGCGGTCCAGCGACTTCGACGCCGGCTGTAATTGGAGTACTCTCGATCTGGATGGGGGACATTGTTGCACTCGTAGCACTTGTTGTTTGGATTTGGGGAGTGATCAAATTGGTCAAGGCATGGAGAGAGGGTCAACAGCAGCGTAGGGCAGACCTCACAGCACGGAGACGCTTTGAATATATCCCGGAGGAGCTACAAGATCTTTCTGCAGTGACTTTGGCTGACAAATTGCCAAGTTCGTCCGTCTAATTCCTCATTAAGGAACCGTAGTCGGGATTGTCGAAAAATAAGGGGAGAATACAGCCTGAATAATGAACAAGCTCATGGACCGCGAACCCCAACAGGCACACGCAACCCCTTTTCAGCCAAGACTCGCAGATATCAGGAGAATTCACATTCCAACGATGAACAGACTCAGGCCAGCAATCAATATGTCCAGGCCGACGATCAACATTCTCCATCCAATGAGCAAGATCCTCACGCCAACGATCAAGATACCCAAGTTGACGTTCAAAATCCAAGACAGAATGAGCATAATCGAGCTCAACAACCGCGCTGGCGGTCCATGTTGGATACACGCATGCCTCCTCAAGCCCAGTCCACGGTTACGATAGAGAGCCCAAAGAATATGGCATGGGGTGCCAAAAGCACCGAAAAGGTAAAGGGAACCGCTGCAAAATCATCGACGCAGGTCGATCCCCCAGCAGAATCGCATCCAAATCCCCGCTCCACAGTCCCAAATTTCAGTCGCCCGTGGATCCAGTAGCCTAACGAGGACAGCAAGGAGGTAGGAAAGGCTGCTGCAGGGGAGTCGCAGCCTGTTGGCAGAGCTGAGAAAGGTTCGGACTAGAGGAGATATTTTCTACGGGCTGATTGCAAACATTCATTGCAGAGTCGTTGTGGATAGCCAATGTTTTCTTCGTCTACGTTAGTGAGGCCGGTCTTGCTTGTGTTTGAGGTAAGTGGTATGCCGAATGATGCTGTCTCCCTTTCTCGGTCTGGCTTTGTTGTTTCATTTTCGTCACGGCGTTTCATTCTTCTTGTCTTTTGCAAATCTCATTTTTGCGGTACTCTGAGGCGCAGTGCGACTGATGGAATACACGAACTCCGACTTTTATGCCAATGGTTTCCTGCCATGATATTGTAATCTATTTCTTCTGCGCTCCAACTGTTCATTGTTCTTATCACGAATTGTGGTTGGGTAACGACTTTGCCGTTTACATACTTGCGCGGCATTTCAACACCCCTGTCAGTCTGTGGACTGGATTTTTCGAAATTGTTTCCACAAAATGTTCGACATTCCGAGTCTTAGAACATGAGGACTTGTGTTGAAATTGCCTTGAGCCGTCGAGATACTTGGTAAGATTCGCAATGTTGCTCAGTTGTCAAAAGGAAGCACTCTCTAGATAATTTCATCTTCATGCCCGTCCAGACACGGTGCTCTTATCTCTCGATCATTTCTCAGGATGATGTTTAGACATACTTATTCATGATCCGATTGGCCCAAATACGACGCCTCCAAACTTATGCTGTCTTGGTGGTTTTTGGATTGGTCCTGCATCTCGCTGTAGTTGAATTGGTCATTTCGAAACGGGCCGTCAACGCCGATACTCGTGATGAAGGCGGATAAATTGCTTGATTTTGACTCAGCGGCTACCATCTTGCCATCTCGAAACTCGCAGCTTGTTTGTCAGTGGCTCAAGATCTGTTTACAAGCATATGAAAAAAAGAAGCAGTCGCTTATGGAGATCGTATGAGAAGGAAGAAAATCCAGATTCGCCAGCACCCAAACCCAAGATTGACGTTCGCTGCCGTCCAATTAAGGCATCTTGATGAGCTAAAGAACCGTGACAAATTGAGATTAGCGCTCGACGAGACCCTGCTCAGCAGCACAACGATACCTGCCCATCAGATCTCAAATTCGGGATGCAAATTCTGGGCCACGCAGGTGCTGGAGAATGGTTCATGTGCTCCAAGCCGTTTGGCATCGATGACCGAAGAATGAGCGAGTGAGTCGCTCGTCTAGTACCTGCCGAAATTCTTGCAGCTAAACGGTTCGAGGGGAAAGTATCCTCATGCTTGGGTATCTCTCGCGCTCCAATCGTTCATGAGAATGATTCCGAAGATGAATTCTACGGCCTCCGAGATCGGGATCGACTCTACCAGAGCGTCGCTCTTGCACACGAAAGCAGCCAACTCGAGTTCCATGTCCAATTTTTTGGTGGTGCTGAAGATTGGGATTTTGGGATCTGCAGCTGGATTGGCGAGGATTTGCCTACGAGGTCTTCGGATCGGCGTTCCTCAAACGACGACTGATGATGCTCGTCCGTGGTAGCCGACGGGAAGGTGCTTGTAGTTTGGCTGAAGGGCGTTGTCGGCACCCCGGAATGTGACACCCACGTTCAAAGCATGGTCGAGTATGCAGTCGCCAATTCTCTTTGGGAGATGGATATTGACACCAGCCAGCGGGTATAAGGCCTTTTCTAGAAGCTCCTTATTCGTAATGGAAAAGCTGACAGTCTGACCGTTTAGCGCTGACGTTGAATGCACATGACATTACTTCACCCACCCATTCTTGCCATCTCGCTCATATCACAACACGCAGTCTGATCATATTGTCTTTCCGCCGAACAATTAAGCCCGATTCAGAAAACATAATACCTTCTGGCATCTCCTTCTCTAGTCCTATATCATTGACACCCACGACCATTGTATTCTCATCCTGGGACTGGAATAAGGCTTGGTCTAATCACTGGATATTGAGCTGCAAGGTCCTTTTCCTTGTTTCTTTGTCGGGTTTGTGAATCGGAAAATCATTTCGTGCCGACCAATGGAGATTGAGGCGCAATTCCGGTGTCCAAACACGGAGAAATGAGTTCACTGCGTCGAACAAGAAAAGCTCGTTGCTGCCCGGCCGTAATACGCAAATACATGCTTTGGAACCATTGTTGTGTTCCTTTGGGATGGAAAATCGGTCGACAAGCCTGGTGATATACTTACTCTGGTAAGCACTTTCTGATATTTGAGGCTTATCTTCCGGTGACCATGAATCTTCCCCCTTTTGAGTCATGCCGCTCTTGTCTTTTGAAAGATTGGGACAGCACTTCTAGCCCCGGTGGGAGCTTTTTACCTGTTTTCATCGCATGGGTGTCGCTGCTATGCGGTGTTGGCGTTTCGGTATCAAGCAACGTCCGCTCGGCTTCTTTCTGGACGCCCTCCATGCCACTCTCGATCATGCTCAGTTCGTGCCTCGAAGTGGCCCGAGACTGTTGAGGACTGTTCGTCTTTGTCAGGGTGGAAGGAAGTTGTCTCGAGCCGCCTAGAGAAGACAAAGCAGCCACGTGGATTTTGGCGAACCACAAATCTTCGAAACCGAGTCGTCCGATGAAGTAAAAACGACCGTTGCAGTTAAAGAGCCTTTTGAAACTCGACTTTCACAATCGCTGTCTCTCCTCTTCGCTTTCTTTTTCAAACCCTGTTTTATTTTCTGTTCAATAACCGCCATAAATCTGGGCAAGAGGTTATCAATACCAACTATTTTTGTCGTTCCTTTGATGGCGCAGCTCAGGGGTGCAGGCCATTTCCAGCTGTCATACAAGTGACCATGTGAGGCAGGTGCCACATATTTGCCATGAACCTCAAAAATCAGTTTGAACAGGTAGCATGCTTTCTTGCTGGAAATGATGATGCGTGGTGGAGGAGCAGCTGGATACAGTTCGTGGTAAAGCAAGAGCTGTATCTCAGCGTGGAGTCTCGCTGCTTGTTCCAAACGCCTGGAGAGCGGCAAGGTAACATCTTTCTGCAATTTCTTGTCTCGTTGCGCGAGACGAAGAATGAGCTCGGGACGTCTTAGACCTTTGGGCAGAGTTTTGTCAGGCGATTCCTCGTTTGAAACCCCGGACAGTCTGGTTTGTTGAAGGTTCACGAAGCAGGATGTGACTTGAGAGAAGACCCGGTATTTTGGAGCTGCTGTCGGAAGCTCCCTGCAGGCTTTGACATATTGACTAAGTTTGCTCATGCGATCTAGTAGAGCACCAGTTGAAAAGGGATACCAATACCCAGGCATGGTCTGGACACGAATCAGATCCGTCTTATAGAGAACAAGAAAAGAATCAATCTCTTGAATCAGATGGAAGATGGATCCATCTGCAGCGGCGGAGTGTGCCTGGTCGGCACTCATATTGTCCAAAAGCTCTGACAAGTTCTTGAGTTCATCTACCTGCTCGATAATCCCTTGACGTCGTACAATCGGGATAGAGTTTCGAAGCAGTCTTGTTACTATTCTGAGACTATCCAGGAACGAACGTCTATGATTTGTCTTTCTGGGCGGGTTAGCGTGCTTGTGTCGTAACCGAGACAAAATACCCTTGCGGTTGAGGATCAAGACGAGCCGAAGAAGAGACCTAGGATTCGTTTCTCTGTTCACTGTCGACATGGGTGAGCGAAACTGAGTTTGGAAACGCTGACAATAGCCACGAACCATTGTTTGCTTCATTCTGTAACATTCCTGCAATTCGTTCCAGGGGTACCAAAGGCTCTTCGCATTTTCCTGAGTTCGCGGCGATTCGGATCATCAAATAGCTGTTCTGGAGGTCTTCCTCTACGCAAGTGGCCATGACGCGAAGGGGATCATCGGAGATCGCGGATATGAAAGAGAGGTGTTGGCTGATGAGCCTCTCATGCTTGCATGATATCGATCTCAGCGACGCAGTTTTCGATGATTCCGTGGGAGGCGCAGACCCAACGAGTGACGGGGACTCTGGCACGTCTGTAACCAGCCCAAGAAATGCGATATTGGCTGCCAGTCTTTCCATTGTGTCCATGAGAAACTGAGAAACGCGACAGAATACTCCTGTTGCTTTGGAGTGGGGATCACCAGGCTGAGCTTAGTGGTATTTAGTTATCATGAGAGTGGAGTTTCATTCTTCTGATAATACCTATGCGCTCGCATGATGCATGATAATCACCTTACAGCTCCAAGATATACCAAAGGGCGGTAGCTAGACATCCTTATGACTTGATTTGCGACAAAGCGCTATTCGGGAGCTGGAAAATCGTGATTGGCCTCCGAATTCGGTTGGTAAATATATCTGCTGAACTGTTCCTCGCGAGTCCTTCATTCGGACACAGACCAACAACTACTTACCACAGCTCCATCATGGCCATCAATAGTAACAGCAACACTCGCCCCAAATTGCAACGTGTCACCTTCCTAAAGCACAATATTCCCCTTCCCATCTTTATTCAAACCCAAGATCTTCTCGATATTCGTCGAACCCATTTTCACAGCAGCACGCTCCGACAGACCAGCATACTTAGCTGCCCACCTACCTTCAACACACTTCTGCGGACCAATCTTCAGGCGATCGTGGTGATATTGTGAAAGCCTCACAGCATTAGGCGGAGTATTCGAGGATAGCTGAGGTTACATCCAGGAATGGGAAAAATAGGATGATTGTGAAGACCGCGACGACAGAACTTGGGATCGACAGACGGCGCCGGGTACTTCGCGTTGAGTCTTCAGCAGAGAGAGGGAGGATATCAATGCCCACCGTAAATCATCAGATAAGATCCGGCTTCCGGAATCGGCATTAAGATCACAGGAAAATCGAGAGGCCGTATCTGGGATGGCCATAACCGGGAACGAGGCACGCAAACAATGGCAAAACTCAGCCTCTTGGTTTGAATTGAGTGTTGAAGGAGAGTGCTTAGGATGCCAATGATGAAATCTTGAGCTGATGTTTAGGTTAGTGCTCGGCTTTTGGGATGACTTTATTAGGTTGGACTGATCTGTGCAATTAGATTGCCTTTTGATGCGTGTCGTCAAGAGACCGGGTTCCAGTCGAAAGACCATAGCAAGAAGCTCGCATCGGCTTCAATGGCTGTCCAGAGATCCGAGAGGCTCCATCTACGTCGGACCATGCCATCCAAGCAACGAATCGTGACTCACTGGGTCCACATTGCCTGGAAGAGCACGGGAATCTATAGAATAGTCCAGCTGATTTAACACATCTACATCCTTAAACACAGGCTCACCAGTAAGGCCTTCATCACAACTACCTTTTCGTTTCTATTCGATGCCCGTATCTCGTGTTTGTCGTGCCAGTCATTCTCAGGTGCAAATAGCTGCTCTAAGTTTTCCGGTGCACAAAGGTTGCACTCGCCTTGTCATTGTTAGCGCAAAAAAAGTGTGAGGTTAGTAGGGAGCAAACATACCTGATGACTTGGAAAGACAAGGGAATCGGCCAGGACAACATTTTGCCTCCGGCCCGCTGCAAATACAATGATCTCAGCAATATCTTCTGGTGTCAAAGGCTCAACACCCCTTCACAAGAGTCAGCCCAAGAGCATACATAATAATGGGGATAACGTACGCATAAACAGCATCAGCCTTCGCCTTATCTCCCAATCTCACAACAGAAAATTCCTGCACAAAGTCAGCCATAAATTCAGCAGGGTGATCTCATCAGACTCACAGTCTCCACTTGTCCCGGATCAACAACGATAACTCTGATCCTCGTCGAAATCAACTCCTTCCTCAGAGCTTCCGAAAAGCTTCGAACCGCCGCCTTGCTGGCACAGTAAATACTTCCCCCCGGATATCCCTCCCGTCCAGCAATAGATCCAATATTAATCACATCCCCCGCCCCACCACCCGGTCTCTTCTTAAAAATCGGCAAAACAGCCTGCGTCATATTGACCAGGCCCGTGACGTTCGTTTCCCACATCTGCAAGATATCAGAATCGGGGATATCAGGCGCCTGCGCCGTCCCCTTGGCAAGCCCGGCATTGTTAACAAGAACATCTATGTCTTGGAACTCGGCTGGCAGGTTTCCGATAAAGTTTTTGATTTGATCGGGTTTGGAGACGTCAAGTTGGGCCGTGTGGACTTTGACGCCTGGATAATCTCTCGTGATTTTGGCGCTGAGCTCGGTGAGTTTGTCGACGCGTCTGGCGACGAGGTTGAGTTTGAGGTTCTCCGGTGATGTGCGGGCGAATTCGATGGCGGTGCTTGCGCCGATGCCCGAGGAGGCGCCGGTGATAAGGATGGTCTTTCCGGAGAGGCGTTCTTTCATGGTGGCCATTGGGAAGAGAATTTGTACAGTAGTTGAAGGGGTTGAGATAGCAGCGGACGAGCTGGAGGATCTAGTAAGATATACAGTACAGCTGTGTACAATGGATCCTCAGATGTCGTGGTTTGTGCCGGGGATATCACAATCGGCATGGCCGATACCGGAGAGCATCTTATCTAATCTAATCTGGCAATCTTTGACCGCACACTCCTCTCGTCCACCAACAAGTTACGACGCCATCAAGCACCGCTTACTTCCAGCCTTGCGGTTGGCTCCCTATCCGATGAGCAAGGTCATTTCTGTGTCGAAGAGGTTGGACGAGTGGGTTGCTCGCGGGTATCAGCTCGGAGGCTTATATCCTGAAGAGCTGTTTCCACTCAGTTCTATAACCACACCTATTCACATTCGACTCTGTTAAGACACGCAGAACTCCCACGTCAAAGAATCAACCTACCACAACATCATCCACACTAAACAACATAGTAGATCTTTTTCCACAACTTCAACAGCCTGGCCTAGTCTAGAGTCAATGTAGAGACCGGGATAAGCACCGTCAAGGGGCGTTTCCATGTCGTGTCGCTCGCTGGGGAGCGACGGCTTGACTGATACGCTTAGGGAAAACAGCATGGCCTCCGTACGCTTGTTTATGCCTCAGCCAACATTTACATTGGTTACGAACAGGGCCTTGCGCCTTTTTATAGAAATTCCCTTTCGTTACTTCGTTCCCCACACCGTAATGTTCGTTTCAGCAAAGGAAATTGCTACGAATACCACAACTAGCAACTGTGAAAGTCTTGAGATGGGACTGTTCGAATCCTGGCGAACACTCGGTATCAGCGTACACATCAAGATATATCTGGGAGCCAGCCCTGGCAACAAAAGTTTGCTACGAAGTGCGACACGGTTTATTGTGTGTTTTTGATCGTAAATAGGAGATTACAGGAACGCATTCGTCGAAGGCCCTGGCCAATCGTGGTGATGGTGATGGTGATGCTCATGCGCCATTGGATCGTCAACATCGAATCCTGACGGAGTCGCTTCATTCGGTTGCACAAACTCCCAACTATCTCCTGTTCGTTCCAACTTGACAAGTGTGTCATCCGCTGCGTCGCCAATATCTCCAAGGTCCCCGGATTTGGCCATGAATGAACCTTTGCTTCCGAAGATGAGCGGAAGCAGTGAGGATTTCCATATTGGGACGTCGCCATGTCCGACTATGGTTTTCAGCGTAATTACTATGAGAAGGAATAAAGTAAGCGCGAGCAGAACTGCTGGGAATATGAGCCATGGCCAGTCGACCTGTTCAAACACGTCAGTACTGTTGGGAGATGTTGTGGTATTTGTCCATACTTGAGTGCATATAGTTGTTCTCGTGGATGAACCGGCCACAAAAGCTTGAGAGCCATCCCAGTTCGACCCGAACGTACGGATCTTATTGGTGACGGCGGTGGCGATCGCATCGATGGAAATTTCCACGCTCTCAAAGGTCGCGTTTCCGTTATTGAACAGCTCTTGCAGCCACCATGAATCGGCTGTCGCAGTTTGAGAGAAGTAATCCGTTGCGCATCGTACAGCAGATCGATATCTCGGGTCGATGTTGACTGGGAGTCCATTTGTATCTTGGTGCAACGTTAGCGCCCCTCCGAATAGACAAGAAGCAGTAGCACCGACCAGGAAGCCAACAAAAGCCAGCGAGAGTCGTTCCCAAGAACAGAGTCAGAGCCCGTAACCAAACTCCACTCATAGAATAGAAGCATTCGCTCGAAACAGTGACGTTCTTGCCATCGATTATGGTTGTATTGAAATTGCGGTGCTGACTGGTAATCGCGGAAATGTTGGCAATATCATAACGTTTTCCATCAACTACACAAGGCGTATTGAATGCTACCTGATCGGGTAAGGCGACTGCAGACTGACTTGCGTCTGACAACAGAGGTATCTGTCCATACATCTCTTCGTCAAGAGCGCCATTGATGACTTTGGAGCGATACGTCTTGACGCATGGAAAAAGAGCACAACTCGTGGCTGAAAACCCATAACTCTTCCATCCAGGGCTGAATGTTTTGCCGTGTTGTGGACAATCATAGTTATAGGACACTGTTCCAAATTGGTTGGTCGCGTTTACTGTAATAGTGCAATTCGCATCGGTAATTTGAAGCAGAGTAAAGTTGTATATCGAAGCAGGGAGTCCAGCTAGCATGGCGGGGTCCGAAAATTGTGCCCACTCGAAGTTCCGATCTGTTGATATGTTCAACCATTGGACTGGGTCATTACTAGGTCCGTTCCCGACAGAGAGTCCATTCGGCAAAGTAAGGTTAGAGAACAGGACCGAGGAAAAAGAGTTCGAACTGTTGAAGAGGACTTCGGTGATCAAGGAGGTAACATCGGCGCATTTGCTGCACAATCCCGCAGAAGAATATTCAGGAAAGGTACAGTTTCCAGAGCCACAGATGGGTGAGACAGCAGATAGATTCCCGCTCGGGTCGGCCAAGCCGTTGACTATTGCACCTTTGACGTCTGCGGACATGGAGAAGAGACCAGCACCGTATCGTGTCGCCGAAGTCCCAAGAACTTGATGCGCGATCGGCATTAGAGCGGAAGAACGAGATATTGAGGTAGCATCCACATCCGTGGGTATTTCTTTTTCGCAAGAAACGTTTTTAATGGCCTGCTGAGTGAAGGGACCAATGGCCAGTGAGAGGACAACGATCAAAGCTCCCAAAAGGGCCAGGTTTCTAATCTTGCGTTAATCAAGAGGAGAACAAGATCAAGGAATGTCGTCTATAACATCAATACTCACACGCGCTTGACCCGAAAAAGAAGCAAAAATGAGCCCCATGGAGAACGTGCAGCTTGGTCAAAATATGACAAATGACGGAGAGGCTTCGGCTGGTTAGTCACAAGATTGACATTTATAGACTTTATCCTTACTCTCGTTGTCTTGTACCACAGCCATTTCAGCTGGCTAACGACTGGGCGTTGTGTCAGTGGAAACACTTCAAGATAATCTGAACTTGCACTTACTCTCTTCGACCACCACAACCAGCGAAGCCCGCAGCAAAGTGGACAGAATTGCCACCAAAGTGCTCAGATTTAGGCTATATTTCCATTCTGGTTGTTCTTGGCCATTGTATTTAGCCAAAATAATGGCGATGGACACGAAGAAGGCCGCTGCGAAGAGGAAGGAAACAATCTCCTGCCACCAAGCGGCTGCTAGTCGTCCATATCCGGCACGTGGAGGGCTCGTCTGCTTTCGCAACGATTTTGCGCTCAAGGACCTGATGGTCGAGCCACCTGACACCCTTTGCGACGTGACTTTGCCCGGAATCTTGGAGTCGTTGCCGGCGTCAATTCGAGAGTCATGCATCTCTTCATGGAAATTGCTGGTGCTCAGGTACTGTAGGGGAATCGCCGAATAGGAAGCCATGATTTACGGAGGGGACTGAGGAGATTGAGACCATTTGGGGATGCGTGACCAAGAGAGAAGAGTGAAAGCAGAAATCGGTACAATGATTTTCTCCGAGAAACGTGGTGAAGTTGGATGGCTGGGCACTGTTGCCGTGTGGTGGATTGGGAGATCTGTCTAGGGGCGCTTGATCTGACTAAGGATCTAAATATAGTGAGATTGCTTCAGCTCGCTTTGGTTGGACGTTGAAGTGCGGCGGCTCCTGAAGCTAGGAAGAGGCATTCGAATCATATTGGTCGAACACGATGACTATCATGGATAGCTCGAGGCAAATCCCGTCACTACCCCCGGGGTCGTCAGCACTAGCAGTATCGGACCAGCATGAGACGTCAGGAGTCAGGACTGGTCCACAGAAGAGGAGAGAGGACTCAGTCTTACAATACAAAGGGACTTTGATGTTCAATCCGGCCAAGCGAACCCAGTGAGAGTCCGACTTTCTGATCGAAATAGCTGTAGCATTGTATGAGGTCGGATATCTTCTCGTCTGGTCCGAAGCGAGTGGTTTGTGTGAGCGGCTAGAGGGGAATGGCAAAGATGAGGCTCTCGACAACCAATCCCTTCTTGAGAGCTCAGCGCGAGGAACAGGATGGCTGTAGCTCAGAGAACGAGGTCCTCAACAGTCGGGCAAGAGAAAGGCCATTATTTGCGAGCCTGCAAGGAAGAGGCTGAGTTCTGGAGTCGGGAGGATGAGAGAGCAGAGACAGTGGAATTGAGACAAAACGACGCCCGTCTTACGTTTCAACGGCTCAAGCATGGCGTGGACAAACCACGTCCTGTTGACGGCCTTGGGTCCACGCAAGAGGTTTTGATGGAAGCAAATCCAACAGAGCAGGTCATTAATCGTCCCGTCATTATCGTCCTCTGCTGGTCTTCGAGCTTAGTCATGCTCCCATCCAGATAGATCGCGGGTCAATCCGCGGCGCATTGACTTCGTCTCAAGTACGCTTACGAGCTATTAATCAATTTTCGGATTAGTACTTCCCCCTCAGATTCGCTCGATATTATTCCGTACTATGATTTGACACCCACCGGAAATACATCGATATGCTTACATGAAGCCAGACGGACGGCCAGGTTAATCCCCTGGAAAGAGCACAGTATGGAGAAATCTTGAACGATATCATTGCCCAAATTCCATCAGACACGGCTGGTTCCAAGTTTTTTTTGGTCTTCAACATGCTTGCTTCCCACAGCATTCCGGTGCTCTTGTTCGGGACGATACAGGCCCTAGCACAGACGGCGCCCATTGCTTCCTCCCAATTCGTGCCCAATCCTTCCATCGGGCCAGGAGGATCTCAATTCAAAGATTCGCCCCATTTTCGGATCTACGGCGCCTCAGATAGCCAGACTGATGCCGCCATCAAGCATCTCGAGGCAGCCTACGCCTGTTTTGTTGGTGAAATGGGATGGCGAACTCACGGGCTTTCCTACAACAAAGGCCCGGAGACTGGCCCCATGTACAAAGAAAACATATATGCCGTTGCTACGCTTGGTAATGCAGCCGGGCAAATGTTTACAGACGCTCGGACGGGATACAGCTATGTCAAGACCATCAAGAGCGGCGTCTCCGACCCAAAAGTCGTGGTGCACGAATACGGTCATGTTCTTACGTACCATGAACGCGGCTGGGTCGACCAGAAAAGAACTGGCGTATGGTGGGAAACGGGTAATGCAAACTATCCAGTAAATGAAAGCGATCACTCACTCCCGGACAGTTGCGAACTTTTTTGCCGATACATACATGACTTCGCCTCTATGCGCGAAGGCTCGCGCCCGGTTCGGAAACTCTGAAGGAAGAACCATCCTAGAGCTGAACAAGGTCATAGGAAGTTCCCACCAAACGCTCGTCGATGGATCAGCGGGTGGCAATTACTACCAAGCCTGGCCATTCCTGACCTACCTTACGCACAATCCAGATAACTGGGAGGGCCTCGGAACGCAAGCAATGCCAGAAATGTTCAGGAAATTCAAAAGAGGGAGCAACGAAACGCCTTTCCACGCGCTGGAACGCGTCATCGCGCCACTGAAAGTGTCAAAAGTCGTCGGTCGGTACTGGGCAAGAATGGCATACGTCGATATTGGACATGCGCAAGGCCAAAAACGGTTCATGGAAATGCGTGGACGGATCAATTTTGCTAATCTTGATCCCGCTGGTAGTGGGAGTTACAAGGTCAAGTCTGCAAGGGCACCAAAGTACATGGGTGCGAGTATCATCCCCTTGAAAGGAACTGGTGCCATCCGCGTAGATATCAAGGCTGGCGGTCCGTATACTGCAACTCTGGCAGTTCGAGCACAGAATGGAACCGTGACATACGTTGATATTGAGGGAGGAACTGGGCAAGCGACTGTGGCTAGCGGCGAGGAGGCTACTTTGGTCGTTGCAAATACACCAGCTACGCTGCTGATGTATGATGGCTTCAAGATTGCCGGCACAGAGGTTGCCAAGGGGCTTGATTTCACGGTGAAGATAAATGGTGCGACAGCGTAGTTCCAATCGACTTATTCACAGCTACCCTGTGAACTGGTACCTGAAAGCCTCAAAAGTTTTCTCTGCCAGTTCCCAGTTTGCAAGACGAAGCTTCAAAAGGTCATCCATGTCTGACGGCAAAAGAAGTGGCTTCGTTACGAAGATTTCTAGCGGCTTCGAGATTGAAGGCGTACTACCAAGTATGAATCCATTCGTGGTACGCGGCCGCCCACGTTACTGAATTGCAGGTCCCCTCCCCACAAGCGCTCTTGAATCATCGTCGCCCCCAAAGATCAGCCTCTCAGATAGTAGCTTCACTGTGACTGTTGAAGCTGCCATCCTAGTCCTCGTCCAACCCTCATCTCAATCCAGCATGACCTTATACTCCGCACACCTCCCTCCTACTCTTCAGCTCCATATGCCCAACAACCACGGAGGCAAAAGCCTGATGCCCTCAAGTCCCCGTAATTCATACGATCAAGACCCGTGGGGCCTACCAGACAGGCAATGCTCTCGACTCCTGTTCTTCGACACCTGCAACCACAATTGTTAGCAGATAATCGCATCTCTCCAGAGCGTCGGGTTACCGAACCTCGCCCACCAGCCATGCACGATTCCCAGTAGCTCCTCCATTTCCAATCAACACGGAATATCCTTTTGTGACCGCAACGATCTAACCCTCTCCCACCTCTGTGGATTATTTAGCGGCAGAGTAGAAAGGAAACAGAAAGAGAGATAAATGGTAGAGAAAGTTCTCCCAACAAAGTAACCATTTCTCTCGAACTAAGCGCGTTTTGACAAGTCAGCAATAACTCCAACACAACCGAGATAATTCTGATAAGAAGAACTGAACCTCACCCTCAGAACACAGCCTTCAATTGCTTAAGCGTTGTCCTGCAAACCTTGCTAGAAATTTATAAACGCATAGACCAGAAAAGCTGAGAAAACAATGTGTGTAATACAACCCCAGGCCGGACCAACCGAGCACCAATGCTATGCAAAGATTCCAAGAATATGTATCCAAGAATGATCTCGCAAAGAATTTCAAAGTCCAACCGGGCGGTTTTCGAAAATGCCGACTCATGCTGCCGCTTAAGGAATATGTTTGTAGAGATTGGTGTACAAAAGAGGAAAGAGACGACGTATCCAGGCCCAGGGAGAGCCAATGCACCAGAGGCTTCATGACATACACTCATTGACCGTTTCATCAACCCCTAAACGATCGCCATCCCAGAAGATCCCCTTGTACTCCCCTGCTTCGGCGGCGAGGTATTAGAGTCCCTGGGACTTGCCCACTCAGACCCATGGAATGCACTCTGAGCACTGATGAGGCTCTGAATATCATCATCGTCCTTCATCTCCGCATCACTATCATCTTCTCTCCTGCTACCTCTTCCTCTACGTGCACGCTTCCCCGTGGCCTTGGTCCTCGACTCTGGAGTCGAAGCTCTCGTCCTCGATTGTGATCTTCCCCGTCGTCCAGAAGTCATTCTCATTCTAGCCTCATTCCAATCCCCCTGCTGCAAAGCTCTCGTCTTCTCCATCAGCTCTTCTCTGGACCTCAAAATCATTTGCCTGCGAATCTGTCGAGCGGCAGCTGTGTCTTCTTTCCTAGGCACAAAGAGCTTCGAGTCTGGAAGTTTCCCGGGCCTCTCCTCCTTGTCAAATCTATCTTCCTTGTCTGTTTTAGGCCAGGTGTATCCATAAAGTTTCGAATGCCTCTCGCAGCGTGGACATTCCTTCTTGGTTTGAGTATCATCTAAAAGGAAATCTCTCTTGCAAGTCCGACAATCGGCCCATCGGTGCCACTTGGTGATGAGAAGTCTGTCAGAAGTTTGGTAATCTCCTGGGAATCGGGAACCATCCACCTTAACTTCAGCGGTGGTGACAGGCGCGACAAGCATTTCGGGCAAAGGCTTACCCGGTTCTTTTTTGCGACTGACGCTTCTGCCGCGACAATTGCCATCGGGAGTAAGACCTTGAAGTTCTTTCTCTCTGATGGCCTGTCCCTTGTTTCTCTCCGTGGGTGTCTTGGACATGGGCTCAAGCTTAGGCGCTTTGAGCTGTAGCTCAGACGTGTCCTTCGTGACTTCTTTGTCCTTGTCCCACGGAAACCCCATTTCCGGATTCCAGTGTCGACCCATCTCATCACAGCAATTTACTATATAGACGGTCTCGAGATGCTCACGCCGTGCACGTGTCATGATACGAGTCCTAGGTTGTGATTTGGGAATCGGTTCCTCTTGCGCAACTGCTCCTCGTGCCTCATGATCTTTCAATTGGTTATGTATCTTTTGTTCTTGATTTAATTTCGGGGTGAAGGGAATCAGAAAGTTGTCCTCATCGTCTGGACTCGAGGCACGTGTAGAAGGCGATTTCAAAGGCGAAAACACATCTACCAGGTCTGTGTCCGAACCGGAAGAGCTAGAATCTTGTCCGGGAAGTCCAGGCCGGTCAGCAAGAGGTGGTATTGCTGGCACTATGCAACTGTCCCTAGATGAAGCCCGGGATTCGGCTCTCCTCGACTGTGATCTCGCGCGGGAGCACTCTCGACGCCTTCGAATGCGGTCTTGTTCTTCGTCACTGTCGGGCACGTCAAATAGTTCCAGGCCTGCAGGCCTCACCGTGGGTTGCTCTTTAGCCATCCGTCTCTGCCCATTCGCTGAAAATATCTGACCTTTCTTCAGGTTGATATGCTCATTCTTGATTGGCGTCACAGGATAATCGGCAATGGCGGGCTTTGTTGGAGTTGGCTCAATCTTTGTTCGACTTCTCAATCCATAGCTGCTTAGATTCTGCGGTGGGCGTGATATGGCCTTGGTTCCGATTCGGCGTCCGCAGCCACTTGTATGCGGCACTGGAAGTGATGTTCTGCGTCTGCGATTTCTGAGCTGATATGGACATGAGTGACTTCCGCCATTATCCGTCTTCTGCAGTAGAGTTTTGCCTTCTTTTACTCCACCGTATCTTGTTTCAACATTAGATCCGGCCTGGGATCGTCGTCTCTTGTTTGCGGGCTCGGCCATCCCAGGCGTGTCTGCGGGTCTAGATTGTTTCGTCGCTCTGATTGGAGTACCAAGTGCCATCGACTCTCCGCTCTTGCGTCGGGATGAGTTTGGATAATAACGTCTAAAATCCAGTGTTTCAAGCTCCCCAAGCCCTCTTTTGCGATCGTGACGTGGGGTTAACAGATGTTCAGCTGGCATGAATTGCCCACGTGCCCGGCTCTTTGATCTGTCTCTGGCCTTCGGCGTTGGCTCTGTCATATGAGCTGTTGGCGCATTTCCAAGGCGCAAATGTCCGGATCGCGTTCTGCCTTCAATACTCTCTATAGCCAGCTCACTGATTATGCCCTCTTCCTCTTCCTCTTGCTCGTCTTCTTCTTTCTCTTCTCTGATACGCTCTGAATCCCAACCACCTCGTAGTAATTTCTCACATGTCGCACATAAACAGTCCATGTTATCGTCCCCGAAAAAGCCACCGCCGTAGTACACGGTGATTTCTTGTCCGGGCTCAATATCTTTTCGAGCGATGATTCTCATAGTATTTGCATTGTAGTCGAGACGAGCATTGGACTCGCAATCATGATTCGCAAATCGCGCGGGGCCTAAAAAGAGACAAGAGTCACCCTTGCGAGCCGAGAGAGTGATGCTCTTGACAAGACATGCGTCATCAATCGTCTCGACTTCTCCAACGGGAATCATGACCTTTGTTCCGGATAGGTATTTGATCACATCTCCCTTGTTTATAAATCTTCGGGCCGTTATGCTCGCTTCGTTGGTGAAAATGTCGTAGCGGTTGGTTGTAGTGACTTCGAATGGGCAATCGTTCCTGTATATAGCAACATATAGCTTGAGTTGATCCCTGAAGTAGCGAATCTCGTGGGGCTCCAGTTTTACAAGGTATTTCGCAATGGCTCCCACTTCAAGGAGTAGCTCAGTCGCCTTCTCGGTATCCGTGTGTTTGATGACATGGTCACGTATTATGTCGGCCAGGTCCTCCTGGGGAAGGCCGCGGGAGGACACATGGTCTCCGGTTTTGCGGATGGTAGACCAGAAGTACACCTGTAAGAGACATCGTTAGTCAAGCATGATATGAGACCAAAAGATATGCGCAAGTGCGCGTACTGACTTTGTCCACCAGCGCTTCGGCGCAGAGGTCGTCGTGCCTGATCAATTGGTGGAGAGTAAGCGGCGGGTCTTTCTTCGACTTTGGAGGGATGCTGAGAGAGCGTGCCCGTCCCCTGGCTCTCATGGTGAAAAGGAAAGAGTGCGCGGAGTGTTGCGACGCTGCCGAGAATGGTTCCAAGGAGTAAGGGCTGTAACGACGGTATTGGGCGTGGCAGACGGGGAGGAGCGAGTGTTTTGGGATCCGCCGTTCATGCCAGTGGATGATGGGCCCGGGTCACTCAAAGGAGCGGAGACTACACGCGTCTAAAGAAGGTGAGAGCCTGAGAGGGTGTCTTTGCGCGGGGACACGCAGCGGAGGCTTGCATACGAGGAACGATCCGGAAATGAGGTGGTTGGGTCAGGCCAGCCACGACGGGACAGGTGCAAGCGGTGGAAAGGGGCTAGCCGGTATTATAACCCATTACCCAGCCCTGGCAATGAGCCACGCTCATCACCTAGATATTGGCTGCCTTTCACTCTGGCCATGTCTGGCGGGCACCATAGAGGTAAGATTCCGCACACATCGGGATCGGTATTGCTTCGATATGGGAGCATCAACATCAAATCAGCGGGCGACTCTACTAGTGCTACTAGTATCAAGTATCCTCACGCGCATCATATAGTTTTACCAACGCAAATTATCGGAGACTGTTATACATATCCCACGCTTAACAGATGCTACTTTTACACATATGAA
This sequence comes from Venturia carpophila, assembly GCA_014858625.1. Lineage (NCBI taxonomy): Eukaryota > Fungi > Ascomycota > Dothideomycetes > Venturiales > Venturiaceae > Venturia > Venturia carpophila. The sequence continues at coordinate 1,224,014 of JACTAK010000010.1, forward strand.
CATATTCCGTAGCCTCCATAGTGATGGAAACTGTCCATATCCATAGCTATGCATCCCACAATGCGGAGCCGAACGCCTCGCCGAAGCCCAAGATCAAACAAACTCCCGTCCTCCGCCACCCTTCATTCGCCTTGCCCTCGAGCCTTCTTTTCCGCGGTTCCGCCTTCGCCCCCCTCGTGTGGACGCTTGATGCCTGCACCTGGATTGAACTGTCTAGCGCCTGGGTTAAGGCCTCCACCTCTGCCACCACCAGGACTGCTCGGACCACCTTGCTGGCCTTGATGCCCCTGTGTATTGACTTGACCGCGCCCCCGGCCACCTCGTCCAGCTCCTCCTGGGCCACGAGGAAGACTAGATACACCTCTAGCTGCGCCTGTCACATGGAGTTCATGCTGTTGTTGATGTCCAGGTCCTTGTTGCGGTTGCTGAGGATGCATTCCACCTCGTCCAGACACTTGATGGCCTCCACGTCCACCGCGCGGAATACTGGTGCCTGTTCGTGGTATACCAGATGACAAAGATTGACTGAGGGCCGGGTTTTGATTTGCAAGTTGATTCTGATTCAGGACATGCTTGAGCGCCGCAGGGCCTGTACCGGATGCCTGAGCTGGTCGTGGCACGTTGGACTGTTGCTGCTGTTGCTTTATACTTGGTCCGCTCGGGGGCTGTTGCGTGTTTGCAAATGGTAGGGTGCCGCGTCCCCCCAAATCACCGGAGGCTGCGCCGAGCCCACCGGCTTGCGACTGGCCCGGCCCGCTCGGAGGGCCATTTGGTCTGATGAGGGGATTGTCAGATGTGCCACTGTGAGGTAAGGAGGGCGGTGCAGAGTTGGATACTGCTGAAATCGACAGTGCGGGCGATGGAGTTGCCGGCGCTTCTGCTTGAGCAAGTTGTCGCTGTTGTTGGTTCGGGGTAGCTGGGGTTGTGACAGGCGATGCTGAAATTTGTTGCCGTTTTTGAGTCGAAGAGCCAGGAGCGGCTGGGGTTACTGATGGCGTTGCTGTTACAGGTGCAGGCGGTGCTGCTGGAGGAGCTCTAGCAGCCTTTGCTTCGTCCCAGACTTCTCCTACAGCGCGCTGTGGGGTCTCCTCAACTGCCTTTTTAACAACGTTAATCTGCGCTGCCATTGTTCTTCCTCTGTTCTCCAACATGTTAAGCTTCACTTTCATCTTTTTCCCCTCTAATTCGACTGCTTTGACCCTGGACTCTTCGGCGGCTTTCTTAACCTCCTCGAGCTTTACTGTCCAAGTCCTCTGTTCTTCTTGCTTAATCTGTGCTGTCTGCTTCTTGACTCCAGACTCAACATTCCCTTTAAGGATCGCCTTTACTTGGGAATTGGTTTGCAGAAGTTCTTTAATTTGCTCATGAGTCAACTCCGAGAGTTTCGCCCCACTGCCTTCGCCTGCAGCGATTCCGTTCGAGTGGCCTGAGACTTCTGAAGCGGCGGAACCAGCTTGCGCTTTGAGACTTTGTATCTCTTCTCGATGCTCTGTCCGAAGTCGTTCGAGCTCAGCCAAATGCTCGGATTTAAGCTGAGCTATAGCTTTGTCGTGTTCCATCCTCTCCTCCTCTCGAATGGCTTGCTTACTGTCCGACAACTTCTTTGAAAGTTGTGTCTTCATCGAGTCGGCGCGTTTTTTGAACCTTTCCTCTTCTTCAGCGATGCGCTGATTGTGTTCTGCCGTGAGCCTGCTGCTAATTTGGTCAACCTGCTCCTTCACAAGTTCTGCCACTGGTCTCGATCCGTCTTCGGGGTCTTGTGTCATGGAAGCGGCAACTTTAGCGGTGGCCTTGAGAGCCTCGATCTCGCGATGCTTGGCTGCCAGCTCAGATTTGATCTGCTCGAGCTCCTCACTGGAAGCTTTTTCTTGTGGAGGAACTGGTGCATTCTGCAGTATGGTTACTTGAGCGTTAGCAGCTTCTAACGTTTGCTGCAAGTTTTCCTGCGTCTATGTTAGCCACTATCGATGATTAAGCGGAGGTCGGCTCTACAAACCACCTGGCTGTTCAAACCTTGGGCAAGGGCTTGAACTCGTTGCAACTCCTGCTCGAGGTTGGCGGCTTTCTCGGCCTCAGAGTGAGCCTGCGCTTCGGAGTTGGCTATTCTGATTTCAAAAGCAGCTTTGGCTTCTTCCGAAAGCCCTTCGTGGACCTGTCCTTCTTCGTCATTGTTGATCGGAGTGAAAGCTTTTTGGTTCGCTTGCTCGAAAGCTTGGTCGCGAGCAGCCCTGGTTTGCTCGAGTTCGGTCTTGACCTTGGATAGCTCTTCGTTGGCATTGGTTAGTTCAAGAGACATGCGAGTCTGGTTTTCATTCAGAGTGGCAATCTGAGCGTTCAGCTTTTTGATCGATTCACTAAGCTCTCGCACCTTGCTCTTTGATTGTTCGATGATGTTCAGTCGCCGTTTTTCCCACTTCTCTTGACTTTCTTCTTGTGCGGCGGCAACTGCGGTGGCAACTTGTTCCTTCACACTTGATTCAAGCCCCTCTTTCGCAGCGATGAGGCTGTCGCGTTCAGCTTCGAGGGTGCTGATCTGTGTCTTGAAGCCTTCCAGTTCTGCTGGATCGACTCGGTCATACTTTTGCATGATATCCTGAGTCCGCTTTTGCCAGCGATCACGGTCCTCCTGAAGCAATCTAAGCTCGCCATCTTTAGACTCCAGTTCGTGCTCCGCTTCTCTCATACGAGTCTGCACAGGCTCAAGCTGGGCGATCAGATCGTCGACTTCCTTGATCTTAAGGTTGAGCTGTTTTTGGGCCGATTCGTACTGGCTCCTCAGTGTAACATTACTTTCGCGGTTCAGGTTGAGCTCGTTGATAGTCTGCATCAGTTGATTATGTGTTGTGGCATTTTGAGCTTTGGCGGCTTGCGAACGCCTCTCTTCTTCGAGCTTTTCACGTGTCTGCTCGAGCTGTGCTTTGGTGTGGTCGAGTTCTCCCTTGAGGCGCTTTGACTCCCTCTGGCAAAGATCCCTCTGCATCTCGGTGATGGTCTTTTCTTCGCGAAGGTATCGGATAATCTCCTGGGTGTTGCTGTCTGGATCTCCCGCTGGCGTACCAAGTCGCGTAGCATCCTCTCCGTTGCTAGCGCGGTTGTCTTTCAGTGCCTTGATCTGAGAGCTGATGTCCTCAACCTGCTTCATAAGTCGCTGATTCTGGGCATCGACGCCCTCGCGACGGATTTTGGCCTCGGTGATGTCTTGTTCATACTGAGTGCGACGCTCAGCCCAGCTCTCCTCATTTTGAGCCAAAGACACTCTTGCCGACTCAGCGTCCGCTTTCGAGGTGGCCACCTCCATCTTCACCTGATTGTATTGCTCCCGAATCTTATGGAGAGATTCAGTGGTGTTTGCGTGCTTCACGAGCTCGTCTTCATAATTCTGTTGAGCTTGCTGTGAAATTTCGGTCTGTTTCTTCAGGTCTTCCTGGTGATATTTGGCACTCGTTGCTACTCGCTCGCATTCGTCGCGCAGTGCAGCAAGTTCGGACTCATAACGTGCCTTTTCTTCGTTCAGCCTGGAAGTCGCCTCTTCTGCCTTCGACCTGGTTTCCGATAGTTCAGTGTGAGCATTGGCAAGCTCAGAAGAAATTTCTTCCACCCGCCGTTCCAGTTCCTCTATCTTGGAGGTGTTTTGCGCCAAAACTTGATCTGTCTCTTCCCGATACTGGTCGTTTGTTTCGTTCAAATATTGCAATGACTCCTCCGCAGTCTGGGCGATAGATTTGTACTGCTCAATCTCTTCTTGTGCTTGCTGCAATTCAGCTTGCTTCAATTCGACATCTCGGTGAAGATCTGCAATCTCGATGGCTAGTTCTTGCTCGCGAGTCAAGGCATTCTCGTCCGTCTGCATGTCCCCACCGGGGCGCGTGGTCGGCCGAGGTTGTAGAGCCAGTGCCTTCTCTTCGGCATTGCGCACCTCAATTTTCAGCTCGTCTACTTGGGTCTGTAGCAAATCTCGCTGCGTCTTGGCCTTCACAAGCTCCTCTTTGTAATTGGACGCACTCTGCAGGAGCTCCTCGATGCGAGTCCGCCTCTGTTCGTCCTCATACTCTCGACGCACCGATGCTTTCTTGGATTGCTCCACTTCGTCATCCAACTTCCGCTTTACTGCCGAAAGCTCGGATTCCAGCCCATCCACGCGAGTCTGGAGCCGTCGTCGGGTCTCGCCATTCTCAAGATCGCGCTCGTTCTGCAGGCTTTGCACGTCACTAAGCATTTTGCTGAGCCTGTCACGTTCAGCAGTGAGTGACTCATATTCCTGGGTTCGACGCTCATCGATGCTTTTCCATAAGTCCTTTTCTGCTTTGAGATTCGCTGTCTCGTGGCGCATGCTATCAATCAGTCCTTTGGCTTCTACCAGCTCTTCTGCTACTTGTTGGGTGCGAAGATCTTGTTTGCCGGCGTTGTCCGAGATGAGCTTCAGACGATTTGAAAGCTCGCGATTGTCCGCTTGGGACATATCGTAATTGGATCTCAGAAGCTCGGCTCGCTCTTGAGCGAGTGTAAGTTGACTGAAGTTCTTGGCGTTCTCACTCTGTGCCTCACTTTTGGCCTTCTCCAGTTGGTCGATTCGGTCCTTGAGAGCTTGGCGATCGGTTGCGGCCTCTTCCTTATATGCATCAAAGTGTTGCTGCAACTCCCTGAGGAGTTTAATGTGATCGGAGAGTGCGCGAGTGTCCGCTGAAGGCTCGACGCTATGAGCTCTTGAAGGAGTTGTCGGCATAATGTTACCATCGACAGATTGAGCAAACATGTCAGCCATGTCGGCACCAGGCGGCACGTTGCCACGATGCGCAACGATTCGGCGGAACATGTCTCGTTCTTTGACAAAGCTCTCGGATTGCGTGGTGAGAGATTTGATGTGATCTTGGTACTGTGTAATCCTGATTCGTAATGACTCCAGCTCTTGCTCATCAGCCTCGCGCTGTGCTTTCTTAGCCTTTGCGTCTTCTCCCTCCATCTCCTCACCAAGGTGGCGTGTCAACTCCAGCAGCTTCTGATTTCGATTTTGCAACTCTTCAACATTGCGGAATATTACCAATCGTTGGCTGATGAGTCGCGCTGTAGGGGTCACATCAGATGTATCCTCGTCCAACCCTCCAAGGGCTGATCTCTCAAGCTGTGCCCTCTCCTCTTCGGTCATCGGTTCAAGACCTTGATCGCGAGCCTGCACCTCAACTAGGAGAATCTTGACCTGGGTGCCAAGGTCGCGAGATTGTTGTCGGAGCAGATTAATCTGAGCATCCAGGCCAGAGCACTTTCCTTCAGCTATTCGTGCTGCCTTCTTTGCACTGTCACGCTCTTTGGTCGCTTGTTCCAACAGCGTCCCAAGCTCCTGAACCTCTTGCGCGAAGCTAGCATTAGCTAGTTGAAGTTCCGTGAATTGAGGTTCCAGTTGTTGCATGGTGTCAAGGTATTCGTCATTTGTCTTCCTTAATTCCTGAGCATCCCGTCTCTCAGCTTCCAACTCAGCCTTGACCTTGGAGTAGTCGCTGTAGATCTGCGTCACGGTGAGTGGGGCCTTGAGACGGCTTCCACCGGGCGTCGACGTAAGCACGGGGGAACCCTTGCGGCCAGGGGTGTTGTGAACGCCGACTCCGTTGGGCCCGCGGCGAGGAGTAGAAGGACGGGATGGTATTTGTCGAGCCGCTGCTAATTCAGCCTCCAATTCTTGCCTCAAGATGTCCAATTCCGCCACGCGTCGTTCAGCAGCATCTTTTTCGCTTCTTTCAGCATTGATATCTGCCTGGAGATTGCCAATCTCATTTGCAGCATCATCTCGAAGCTGATTTAGAGATTCCTCCAGCTCTTGTTGGCGTGATCGGGCAGTCTCTGCGCTCTTGCGTTGGAGTTCTGCAAGACGTGTCGCGTTCTCCAATTCCGCACGAAACGAGGTTTCTCGGTTGATAGCTTCTTCATCCTTGCTCTGTATTTGGCCAAGAGCATCATCTAGTTTCCGGGTCAGTTCCGTCACACGGTCGCGCAGCGTAGTTTCGGTGCTTCGAAGAGACGCATTTGCTTGATTGACATCCTCGAGAGTCCTGTTTAGCTCGCTGATCTGTGCACTCTTCTCTTTCCGGTACTTTGTGTGCTCTGAACCCCGGTGTTTCAGCTCTTTCTCATGCCATTCATTGTTCTTCTTCAAGAGTTCCACCTCTTGCTGCAAAGATTGTTCCCTGAACTTAGCGCTCATAGAGGCATTTTCTGCCGCCTGCCGCTTCTCTTCAGCATCAGCCAGCTCCCGCCGAAGGGCAACCGCTTTTTTCTGTTGGGAAGAAAGCTCATCCGCGAGCTTGTTATATGCTGCAGTTTTTGCTTCCAACAGTGAGAGCGCGTCGGTATTTGAGGTTTCTAAAGCGGATATACGACTCTTGAGAGTTTGCAGTTCAGAAGCCGAGCTCGTCGATGTCGTCTTGATGTTCTGAAGCTCGGCTTCTAAAGATGCGCGTGTCGTTTCTAAGGAAGAAATAAGTACATTTGGGCAGTGTATAACGAAAATGCATCAACATATCAACCTACCCTCAGAAGAGAGCTTCGTTCGCAGCGCTTCGACTTCCTTCTGGCCTTTATGCACGGACTCCTTGAGCTGCTTTGTGCGCCGGTTGCCGTTCTGCACAGCAGTTTCGAGCTCGACATCTGAGCGCAACTTCTCGGCCTGCAGGGATTCATGTTCACGCGCCTTCTCTTCTATCTTCGATAGTAAGTCCTGGATTTGCTTGGGAGACGGGGCGGTTAAGAGATTTTGAAGTGTGGGTTCGGGGATGGAATATGACGCCGCAATGTAGCTGGTGTCTACACTCGCGGTCGCCATGGTTGGCGAACTTGGTGGATGGCGGGCAAGGGGCGATTAGCAGAACATTGTCCGGGTGGCCGCTCGTCTCTCCACGTAATATTAGAGCGTATAGAAAGAAAAAAAAGGATTGTTGCGGGAGAGAAGTTGAAGGAAGACGCATTCGGTTGGAGGAGAACGCGCGTGGAATGGAGCTCGCTAGTTTTTATCACGTGATGATCGATTGTGGAGGTCTCCGGCTCTGATCTGCTTCATGTCCGAGTCTACAGAGTACTTCATACTGTAGTATATCTCTTTCAATTCTTCTTTGTCAACGCCACACCGAATCCCCAACATCCTCTACAGTACCCTTAGGACAGGACACAACCCGCGCTGTCGGGGAGCTGCTCCACTCCTCAACTTCGAGGCTCGTCTCATCTACAATCTTGCGACCTCCACTCCTGCCGCCATGTCAAAGTCTGTCAATGGTTCCAGCGTCCCATCTCCATCCCCGTCAAATGCCTCAGCTCCTGGAGCCCCAAAACGTAAGCGGATCGCCGAGCCCAATAGACCGACTGCCGTACAACAGATGCAGCGGAGGCAACCAACATCCAACCTTGAAATTCTGGCGCAGATGAGAGTCGCCGAAGGCTTTCTTCGGGACAAGGACAAACCATGTTCCTTCTCAGACATCATCAATTATCTATCCATCCAGAATGCCGATCAGGCAACGCTTCAAACCTTCGCGGCCGTTATGCAGAGAAACAAGCCAGATGACAAGATCAAATACAATCCGCCAAAAACAAGCAACTGTGAGGGCACTTACGAATACAATCCCACCTATCCGATTCGCAACAAGGAGGACTTGACCGCATATTTGCAAAAACAAAACCACGCGATTGGTATCAAAGTCGAAGACCTTAAAGACGGATGGAAAGATTGCGTGCCTATAATAACCAATATGGGGGGCACTGGCGAGCTGCTAGTCATTGCGGACAAGCAGGGACGCCCAAAGGTTGTATGGCAGGACGACAAGTCATTGGCGAATGAGATTAGCGGTGATATCCAGTTGGAGTGGCATGCAATCAGGATTCCAGCAGAAACCGAGGAGTTGAGGAACAAGCTCATCGCAGCTGGTCAAACCCCAAGCAGCGCTGCACGCAAGGTCGTAGCGGCCAAGACAGGGAAACCGAAACGTAAGACTGCGAGGAGAGGCGGTCGAACGACGAACATTCATATGGATGGTGTCTTGAAGGATTATTCCGGGATTCGGCGCTGAGCAACCTCGACCGAACTCGATCGTAGGCTCTGACTCGTACCCAAGATGATAAGAATGGCAGAGCAGTATGATTTCCTTGTCATAAGGATTAGTTCCACACGAGAGTGACCAACGGTAGCGATCACTGTCATTTGAGTGTTTGGTATTGCGAGGAGTTTGGCACTGATATCTACATGGTTCAGATATCCCTCGTCCTAAGTTGGACTGCATTCGATGCATCATGGGGACCTTGGTGCGGGCTTGCATATGAGGTATGCTTGTATTCATGTAAGAGATTGTAGATCATGATTTGCAACTTTAAGTCGTACAAAATGACGATCCGGTTGCTACAGTGTAGGCTCTGACATCCTGATCACGAGAAGAGCAGTCGGAGATCTTGAAGCGAGGTTGTGTCAGCCCTGATCGTTCAAGGAAGCTGATTGAGTAGAGCTTCGCCTGAAGTGTGCATCCACAGAGCCTTCGTTTGCTGATTCTGAAGTGAGAGATCGGGCTGGACTTTAATTGGTTGGCCTTCCTTAGCCGCATTCTCGGGGCTGTATTTTGAGTTGGCGATGCTTCCAGCTGCCTTGAAGCCGCAAAACAACTTCTTCCATTATTCACGAAACTTCTGACGGCGGCGGCGGCGGCGGCGACGACGACGATTGTGGGAGAACTTGAAAATTGGCGAAAAGGTATAATAGGCTGTTGTTCACCAGGATCGACAAGGCTTATCATTATCAGGCCATACGAATCTAGCTGGATTAAAATTCGACTCGAATGGAGTACTCCTTTTCGGTTTTGCAAAGTAGACGGGAGTCTGTATGAGCTTGGATTTGCATGATCTTGAGTTTCGAGGGACTCGGCTTTGAATGGGTTTGACTCGGGCCGGCGTAAAAGGAAATTGATCTCGAACAGGGCTTGTACTCAAGCACAGTCGGTTCCTGAACGAGAGGCATGTCGTAAGTTCATGGCTGTCAAATGCATTATCGTAAAGATTGTTAACCATGTTGTTGATAGTCACCTACGGGTTATCCACGAAACTGTGGCATCAGAAACGCAGAATGAAAGATTTGCAAACTTCGTTTACAAGCCTCTTCTGCACGATGACGGTACACGCCTTCTGGTCTTGCAGCCGAGTCCAAGGATATCACTAATACGGTGTTGGATGGAAAAGAAATGTCTTGGAGATGAAACATCGTACAAAGCGCTCTCGTATGTATGGGGGCCTAATTTACCAGCCTACAATGTCTCCATCAACGGCGTTACATTCCTGGTCCGAGAAAACATCTACGACGGCTTGATACGACTCCGGCAGAAAACGAAGAGCCGGACACTATGGGTGGACGCAATCTGCCTCAATCAGAGTGATACTCTTGAACGCAATCATCAGGCCCAGCGAATGAAGCGGGTCTATGAAAGTGCCATAATCACCATCATCTGGCTTGGCCAACCTCAGGCACAAGATCGAAGAGCATTAGCGCTTCTGCTTGAGGCTGAAGAAACACAGCGTTCCATTCCAGAAACTTGCCAAAAAGCTTTATCCCAGCCATCACTCAAAGTCGATGAACAAGGCACGAATTCATTCTTCTTCTCAAATAGTTGGTTTACCCGCGCCTGGATTCAGCAAGAGTTTGCGGTTTCTAGAGAAGTTCGATTTGTCTTTGGACCTATCGAACTTGTTTCTACAACGATCGGGCTCGCTGCGTATGCTGGCAGGAGCGTGCCGGAAAATTTCTACAATTTGAGCACCAAAAGCTGGCTAGTATCGCGTCCGTACGAATTTCGCGAAATATGTGAAAGTAACCAGGGATAGAGCTCACTTCTCAGACTGCTTCATGATACATTTGGAGGCCTAGAAGCCAGTGATGCTCGAGATTACATATTTGCGCTCTTGGGCCTTGTCGACAATGCCGAACGTGATCTGGTCACTGTCAGCTGTGAAGCTTTCGCGGAAGAGGTTTTTACCAGAACAAGAAGTCAATGCATCAAACACCACCATGGGCAGATTTTCAGCCTTTTCTCCCTCGGAGGCTTCCCTCCTCGGGGAAAACATCGTAAGTCACTGCCGTTGTATGTTCCAGATTCCCCTCTCCTCTTGGATTTGTCAGGAATTTCTCGAAAACGCCATGTTTCTCGGCTTCCAGGGGGGGTGATAAACAGCTTTGCTATAGAGGGTGAACTACTGACGATTCGAGGAAGACTCATCGACACACTTGGGGTCTACCTTGACTATCCTTTTGAGATATTCCAAGGGATATCTGTTTCCAAATGGCATCAATGGCATTCAAGATGCTGAGATTTGAGCAAGCGGGCAGGAACGTTCTACAACGTAATCGACATCGACGGTGTGTCTCAACTTTTGCTCAACCAAGAGAGGATTGCTCGGGTGGGTTCCACAGATAGCGAAGGAGGGCGAAAAGATATGTACTTTTCCTGGGGCTACAGCGCCATTTATCATCCGATATCGTATGGATGGGACTTATGAGCTCATCGGCGACACATACATTCATGGAATCATGTACGGCGAGGCGATGGAATGGGAAGGTATTGAATGGGAGGATATCAAGCTCAGTTGACAAGCTGTAATGAACACTTATAACCAATATCTTTGATCAAGGTGTTTAGACTAGTTTCGACCCAAGCATCTTGATCCTCATATTATCGTTGCGCACTCCTGTCACCGAAACCTAACACATCTACCGACTCCTTCCGACCTGTTCGAAACATCAAACCCACCTGCCTTATTCTTAACTCATCAAGCTACAGCCGTCAACAGATTGCCAATCCCCATCCCTCACTCTCTCGCCTCTCACCGATTAGCATCAGCCAGTGAACCACCATAGAAGCAGCATCCAGACTAGAACTTGGTGAGAACTGGGATAAGCATAAACAGGATAGAGTACGCCAGCAAAAGACTGCAACAGATATTGGTCTGGGCGTCGGATCTACTTTATGGTGTTTTTGTCATGGTATGTTAACTCATCCTCCCCTGCCATTAAACTCACCTCAATCGAGAGGAAATGGTTATGGATAGGTGTCTCCAGGGAGAGACAGAGATGAGCGATTGACCCGAAGAGAATTTGGGGCAAATACACACTCTAAAGAAAGCGAGTCTGATAACGAGTGAAGGGGAAAAGTCATGCCTGGAAAGAACATCAATCATGCGGGATGCTTTTTGTGTTAACTACCAGTACTCATGCAATCTATCACTTGGGAAATCAGCAGTTCGATTTAATTTATAGGTACGATATCGCATGTAAGCTTTCTACCTGAATGAGTGTCGTTGGAACTCGAATTGAAAGCTAAACCGGTAGCTTCCATCGCGTCGTAATATCAGTGGTGAGAAATTACTTTGGTAGGTGTCTCACCTGGCAAATATCCTAAAACACAGATTGAGACGATGTGAGTATACGCAGGTGGGCCGAACTGACAATGTGGCTTTATAGCGGCTCAGTGCTGTAGTTATATTGAGGCGGTTAAGAGGACAGGGGCACTGTTCAGAATGTTGATGGTATACACAATTCGCCGTATTCTGGCAGCTCGGGGCGAAGTAGATCCATTACGGACGGTTATCGAGAGTTTCGTGATGCCTTTTTGAATTCTAGTGGTATAAGCAGGGTGTTTCCTCTCATGCGTGTAGGTCCTGCTCCTTGCTTATGTTATTCTGGCAGATTGATGTCAAGTAGAGCTCCCCCTTTGTGACGCTAACGTTGGCGCAAGGCCTTTGCCAGTTCTTCTAGCACAATCCCGATCTGACTTGAATGCGTGCGTATCTTCCATCTTTTCAGGATCCCGTTGTTCACTATACACGATGTCCAGAAAGCCATCCTATGCCGCAAAATCCTAGCTCAGCCCATCTCTACCGTTCCCATCCATGCATCTTAAACGATACCCTACATCTCAAGACCGGAAAATATCATTTTGAGCAATTCCTGACTCTTTCGCCCCCATTTCGCTCTCTTCTGTTCACTCTCTTCCTTCAGCCCTCTCCTCATAATAATTCTCCTCAGGGAAGCCCTCTTGCAAAACCTTCTCCTTCCACAGCTTCAAGTACAATCTCCCATTGATTTTCGGATCCTTGATCAACTCGCCCGTATTTGCATCGATCAGTCGTTGTCTGGCAGGTCTCGGTACCCGGGCTGATACGAAGGGAGTCAACTATAAACAAGACAGCTATTAGAGACGGCCGCTGTTTTGAGAGCGAGAGAATTTTACCAGGTCCAATCCTGCGATTTCAAGATTTGGCGGTACGTAGGTTCTGACTTTGGAGTAGTCGAGCCGATACCCTCCAAATCTCGTGTGCTGACCCATTGAGCCTGAGCCCGTGCCTTTGTAGTAGTCCTTTGGACCTTGCTTGGTTGTGAGAGCTAGGCGACGGAGAGCGCGACCCAATGGAGGCGTCGGCTGAAACATTTTGGTGGAAGGGCTGTTCAAATGAGTTTCTTGCGGCTGAGGAGGTCGTTGTCGCATGTTGAATTGATCATTTATGCGTTCTGAGAGATACGCGGAAATGCTCATATTTCAGAATGTAGTTTGTGCGTCGACACCCAAAAAGTAAAGACCCTTGACAAGTATTTTTGAATCTTGAAATGGAAGAAGAAGGACACAACCAACGAGATGCCACCTCGAATATCAAGATCATCGCTTTCGGACCCGAAGACAAAGGGACCCGCGAAGAAGAATAAATCGAAAAAGAGGACACTGAACGCCTTCTCCATCGCCTCAATCCAGAACCCGGAAACCCATAGACTCCGCCGAAATCGACTTGGTGAAGCTGCCGAGGATGATCAGCCCCGGCGCAAGCAAGCCCGTGTCCAGGAGAACTCTGGAGATGAAGAGGACGAGGAAGATGGGCCGTCAAGACACAATAAGAGAGCTCCGAAGGGACGGTACGATGAGTTGGATTTGAGTGAGGGCAGTGATAGCGAGGGGAACAAATGGAAAATGGGTGTTGTGGACGATGACGACGACGAAAGTCTGGACTCGGACGAAGCTTTTGGAAGCAGTGACGAAGAGAAATTCTCTGGTTTCACGTTTCGAGGCAGCTCTGGTGGCAAGGGAATGAAACAGGCACAGAAGAAGAAGAAGGTAGCGCCTAATAGGGATTCGGATGGGGACTTGGACTTGGACGAAGCGGAGAGTGAAGCGGAAGAAGAAGAGGACGAGGACGAGGACGATCTTGGAGAAGAGGCTATTGATTTGGCTACGGTGCTGGACCAGTACGAGCCCAGTGACGTGGAAGACCAGGACAATGACAACCCCGGATCATCAGACCAGAATGAAGAGGACAGCGGGGAGGAAGCCTCGTCTGAATCCTCCATGTCGGATCTTGAGGACGAAGACGAGGAAGATGAGGACAAGCTCCTACGATTGCAAGATCTCGTCTCCGCACTACATCCAATGTCAAGGGCAGAAAATTCAAGACTCCGCGAAAGGGATCCTCACGAAGCTAGGGCGCCGTCAACATCAGGACTGGTTAGTTCGGAAAAGTTTGATATCAAGGACATTCTAGCGTCTACGTCGGATCAGCAGCTAAAGGCAATTTCCAAACAAGTCGGCATTATTCCTAAGCAACCCAAAAAAGATCCTAAACTCGCAGCCAGTCTTCCGAAACGACAGAAGGATAAACTAGATCGCATCGCTGCAAATGAGCAAACCAAAAAGACTCTCGACCGATGGAACGACACTGTCAAGCAGAACCGACAGGCTGAGCATCTTATGTTTCCACTTGTCGACCCAGATACTGCGAAACCCTTCGGCTCCAAACATCTCCTTCCCACCAGTCAGACCGCTCCCATGAACGAACTTGAAAGCGCTATTCAAAACATTATGCAAGAGAGCGGTCTAATCACTGGCAACCAAAATGAGGAGGAAGAGCGTATTCTTGGCTTTGAAGAATTGAAAACCAAAAAAATGCCTATTGATGAGGTACAGGCACGACGAGCTGAGCTCAGAAAGGCTAGAGACCTCATGTTTCGAGAGGAAATCCGAGCAAAGCGCATCAAGAAAATCAAGAGTAAATCGTATCGCCGAGTACATCGCAAAGAACGCGAAAAGCTTGCGGCGATGGAACATGATGCATTTGCTGAAGGCGGCGAAGACGAGATGGACGAGGAGGAAAGAGAGACAGCTGATCGCAAGCGAGCAGAGGAGCGAATGGGTGCCAAACATCGTGACAGTAAATGGGCAAAGGCGATGAAGAAGAGCGGGCGTTCAGTGTGGGATGATGATGCCAAGAGCGGAGTCAGCGAAATGGCACGTCGAAATGAAGAGTTGAGAAGAAGAATCGAAGGCAAGGAGGTTCGAGACGACGATGCCAGTGGAGACGAGGTCATTTCTAGCAGCGAGGATAGCGAGGATGATTCTGATGTTGACGACGAGAGTGAAGAATTCCGTAGACTTCAACGCAAATTAAGCAAACTGGACGGCCCTGAAATCGAGGACTCTATATCTGGACTTCATCAAATGAAATTCATGAAAGAGGCGGAAGCACGACGGACTGCTCAGAATAAGGATGATATTGCGCGCATGCGAAGAGAACTGGCTGGAGAGGAGTCGGACGAGGAGGAGAAGGAAGAGGCAACGATAGGCCGCAAGTTGTTTGGACCTACGACAACCAGCGAATCTGTGCCTGTATCTATCGTGCAGAATGATTTCGAGGAGCCATTTGGATCAGATGACGAAGAACGGCAAGAGATAGTCAGTCGAGCCATCGAACCTACCGGATCTGTCACGGCAGAGAAGTACAGACTCCCACGCAGCACGGCAATCATATCGAAGAAGCCCACTCCGCAAGAGTTGTCGAAGCCGCGGCAACTTGGGGATGCTAAGGAAGAAGGCAAGAAGACTGGAGTCGTTGACAAGAAATCTTCCAAATTAGGCACCGAACTGCTTCCTGGCGAGAAACACTCGCAACCGGACGCAGACGGATGGGTCACGGTGCAATACGACAACGAGCCCTCGGAAGGAGAGGAGGAGGACGAGGTCCTACCCGCAACCGACTCAGGCTTGGTAGATCAAGTCGAGATCTTACGACGAGCTTTTGCGGGCGATGATGTGGAGGAGGCCTTTGAAGACGAGAAGAAAGCAACAGTCGTCGATGAAGACGACAAGATCATCGACGACACACTTCCTGGCTGGGGAGCCTGGGTTGGCGACGGCGTTAGCGCGCACGATAAGAAACGCAACACTGGTCGTTGGCTACGAAAAGTCGAAGGCATCAAAGCCGATGAGCGGAAGGATAAGAAGTTGAAGCATGTCATCATTAATCAGAAGAGGGTGAAGAAGAATGTTGGATATCTCGCTTCGACTTTGCCATTCCCGTTCACGAATCGGGCGGAGTATGAGAGAAGTATTCGAATGCCGATTGGCAATGAGTGGAATGTCAAAGAAGTGTTTCAGGAGAGTACGAAGCCGAGAGTTCTTGTTAAGGCTGGCAGTATCATCAAGCCAATGGATAAGCCTATGGTTTAGAAGTCTAGAATATGCAAAGAACTTCTATGGACGATTGACAATGCCATTTGAAGCATTGCTTGTGTTTGCTATGGAATTATGTGTCTTGACTTGTGCATCATGTAAATTGTGTAAACTGACTGCTTGAGATATGTAAAGATCGACATCAACCATCGCGATAACTCAGCAACAACAACACGCCCGAGGTTCCACCACTTGTGTTCAACCCGCGTGCTCTATGGTCCTCCGAAAGCCTTCCATCTACAGGATTGCTTTGATCTCGCGATAGATCACCTCCAAGCTCGTCATGGTAAGAATCTGCTCAGTTCCATCCTACCCTCTTTCTCTGATGACAACTCATCTCTTCCCTTCGATCTTGACAAGCAACTCAGTAATCTTCCCTCCAGCCCTTTCGAAAGCTGGCCGAAGCAGCATTCAAAGCTGTACATGACGCTCGTCATCCCCAAGACAACCAGCAGAATCAAGAGCAGAATAATGGACAGTTCCCCGGCCAGCAATATCAGCAGAATCAATCTCAATCTCAATTTCATGATCCGCAGTATCATCAGGGACAGGCGCCACCGAGTCAGTATCAGGCGCCGAATCAGTTTCTTGAATTTCAGGGTGGGAGTCAGTATCAAGGGCAGAACTATTATCAAGAACAGGGTCGAAATCAAGGTCCAGATCAAGATCAACATCCAAACCAATATCAGTCATCGCCGCCTTCGAACCAGTATCAAGCGCAAAACTTCAGTCAGCCTCAACAACAACCTCCCTATCATCAACAGCTGTCACAAGCACCTCAGACAAGAAGCAATACCTCGAGTGATATATTCGTACCGATATCCAGCAATGGAATACCCATCGCCGACTGTGCAGACCACCCTGCTCCACGAGATTCCATACACTCTCGAAATGGGCGAATCGATGACCCGGGATGTCATCCCATAGATCCGTGTCCAGACATTCCTCTTCAAACCAACACGTTTTATGCCAATTTTCTTCTTGGCAATCAAGGATGTTCAGCATGGACACATCCTTATTCTGTATGCTGGGCAAAAGGAGGAGGAAATGCCAAAAGTTGGGGTCTCTCCATTTCTCAGATTGATCGGCAGCAGCTTGCTTTTGGACCGGCGACACCATCTGGTGCGAGTCAATACTATATCAATCCTATTGGTAGGTTTCACATGTACAACATGGAAAGGAAAGGGAGAACGAGCTGATATCATGTAGGCATACAATCGATAATACTCTCGGCTGCCGAATTAGGAGATCAAACAGTTCTCACTAGCGATTCTCTCCAGTCCTTCAGCGTGAATGCCAACTTTTCGCCAATTCAAGGAGCAAATCCAATCATAACATTTCCACTACTGCAGGGTATGGGATTTGTGACTGGCGTCTATAAAGGCTGTACGCCGCTCATACAATCTTCTGTTTTCTTCCGGGATTTACAGCCGTCGGGACAGCTAAACAATGGTGCAACAAGCAAGTTCAGGGTTGTTCTCGAGGATGGCAAGACTTGGTTGCTCTACCTAACTCCCCAAAATCCGCAATGTATGGAGACACTGGACAAGACCAGCAACCACGAGCTCAAAGCTAGAGCTGGATTCATGGGCACCATCCAAGTCGCGAGATTACCGCATGGGGCTGCTGAGGACGCATTTGATAGGAGTGCTGGTGCTTACGCTGTCTCATGCACAATCAGTGGAAATGTAGATGGGGAAGTAGGAAACTACAGTCTCGCGTAGGAGAAAGCAGGTCTTCCAAACCCTCTGACCATGTAAGTACCAATTTCACGGTCAGGACAATTTTCTCATCCATCTAGGTATGCGCTCCCTCATCACCTGTCCTCATTCACGCGCGATACTGCAGGAGCAGTCACACCTCTGCGTCTTCCAACAACCACGAAGGGTCTCGCCACAGCCGTCCAAGCGGACTCGTGGCACATGTCAGAATCTCTCCCCACAAACATGTCCTTCGCTCCTTGGACGCCCCAGAAGTGCTCCATCACCACTCTTCCACCTCAAGCCACCCACGCCATCCTCTCGGCCGCTCAAACAGAGGCAGAGCAAGACTTCAAGGGTCAATGCTGTCTCGATAGCATGTACTTCAGTGGCAAAGGTCTGGGCAAGTTCGCAATGTTGCTTTACGTCCTCTACTCCCTCGTCCCAGCTCCTCCAGAATTAACAGCAAAGGTGCTGGGCAAGTTGAAAGAGTGCCTGGCCGTCTTTGTAGCAAACCGACAGATGAACCCGTTGGTCTACGAGAAAGGCTGGCGCGGCGTCGTGTCGACGGCTGGCCTCAAAGACGCTGGTGCAGATTTTGGAAACGGATATTACAACGATCACCACTTCCACTATGGATACTTTGTCTACGCTGCCTCCGTCGTCGGCATGGTTGATCCCAACTGGCTCGAAGAAGACGGCGGCAAAAACAAGAATTGGATTCAATTACTCATCCGAGACTTCGCCAACCCAGTCAACGACGCCGACTTCCCTTTCTCCCGCTCCTTCGACTGGTACCACGGCCACTCCTGGGCAAAAGGCCTCTTCGAATCCGGCGATGGCAAAGACGAGGAATCAACGAGCGAGGACGCTTTCGCCTCTTATGCTTTGAAGATGTGGGGGAGCACCATCAACGATGCCAATCTGGAAGCGAGGGGGAACTTGATGTTGGCGATTCAGAAGAGGGTGTTTCAAATGTACTTTTTGATGGACGAGGGGAATACCACGCAACCTGAGCAGATTCGTGGTAACAAAGTTACGGGGATTACTTTCGAGAACAAGGTTGATCATGCGACGTATTTTGGGATGAACACGGAGTTTATACAGGGGATTCATATGATTCCGTTGGCTCCTTGTTCGGCGCTCATTCGGAGTCGTACATTTGGTGAGCGACTCCCCTGCCCTTCCATCACCTTTCATTCCCTCCCTTTCCACCCACACCACATCTCTGGCCCGTTCCCTACTCATGGAGCCATGCTGACGGGATGCACAGTCGGCGAGGAATGGTCGACCTACTTCTCCAATTCCCGCGTCGACTCAGTCGGGGGCGGATGGCGTGGCATCCTCTACGCCAATCTCGCACTCGTTGATGCGAAGAGTGCGTACAGGTTCTTTGAGCAGCAGGATTTCGATTATGGATGGCTTGATGGGGGAGCCAGTCGGACATGGTATCTTGCATATTGTGCGGCGTTGGGAGGGGCGTGATGAGGCATGTGGAGTCGGGTGTGCCTACCTAGTGGGTGGAGGAGATGGAGATTGGCGTCATGAAGACGTAGTGGAATGCAACCTTGAGTCCAAGGTTGCGTCCTTGCGTCCTTGAGTCCTTGAGTCGGTGAATGGATACGAGACTGCGGTCAGGTGATCCCGGTCCGAGTTCTGCTAGTGGCTCCCCGTGACTGCGCGACGGCGCGACGCACCCAGCACTAACCCGGATCCCCTGCGCGAGATAGAGAGGGCTCCGCCTGTCCCTCTGTGCCTTGTACCGTGTACCGTGTACTTTGCCCTGTGGACTGACCGCTTGGGCGTCTGTGAGCGCTGCTCTGGCAGGATGGCCTGCATGGTGGCCACAATGCAATTTCTTCCCTCAGGCTCTCTCCCTTCCGTGCCTCACCTTCCCCACGCGTCCCATCTCACCCTCGCCCTCGCCCTCGCCCTCAACACCACGCCGTCAGTCCTGCTCCCCATCTCTAGGTGCCCATCTTGGCACTCACTTCCATCTCGGCTGATGTCACGTGGGTGACGGCTGACTGACGACCTACACGTGGGTAATCTCCCGTGACAGACAAGGCCCGCAATTCTCGTCCCATTGCTGCTGTGGGCATACCACAGCGCTGCTCAAGGAGGTCTCGGGTAACCCTCTTCACGTCTGTATACCTATAGGTACTAGGCTTTCCCTTTCTGTCCGTCCGTGCTACACCAAGCATCTGTCGTAGCAACACAACGAGAGTTCTGATATCGGACTTCAAGCATCTTTAGCATTGCGCATCGTGCTCATCGACCGCGCCAACGACTGTAAGTCCACAGCTTCACCACTCTCTCGTTCCTTCACTGGCTATTGTACTCTTTGCCCAGAAGCCTTAGTCGCTGTCTGCTGTCTCATCTCTCGGGGGATGCCAGACGCGAGCCCACTCGCAGAGTCGGATTCCAGTCATCTTCCAGCACAACAACAAGAGCATCAATCAGACTTCTTCTTTTCACGCAGCTGGTACACTTCTTCTTCAAAGTTCTGATCAACCCAGTGTCTGGACCGAGAGCTTGATGTGTTGCCGTTTCGACGCGGTGACTCGAACTCTTGTCAGATGGCACGCGTTTGACTTCCCTGACCCATCATTCGATGTCCCTGCTGGTCACCCCAAACTTCACGCGTAAAAGAATCACTACAATGCACATCGTTGGTTTACTAAAATGACGAATCTAGAAATCATGGCCGACAGAGGCAGAGGCCGCGGAGGCCCACGCGGTGGTGGAGACCGAGGCGCCCCACATGGTGGTAGAGGAGACCGAGGAGGCCGTGGCGGTTATGTTGACCGCGGCGGACGTGGTCGTGGAGGAGGAGATCGAGGTGGCGGAAGAGGTGGATACTCGGATCGCGGCGGTGATCGTGGTGGTCGAGGAGGCGGAGGATTCCGAGGAGGAGGACGTGGTGGAGGAGGGCCAAAAGGCATCTACAAGTTAGTTTCAGTCTTTCATTCATCTCGAGAATCTTTGCCCGGATCGGATCTTTTCACACAGCCTTGCTACGATCCGATCATCATGCTGCAAGAAATAAGCATTAATTGAATCCAATATAGGGAAGGGCAACTAGTCGCTGCACCAGATGCCGACATCACGAAGTTCGAGAATGCTGTGATCAGTGATCCATCGAACGCCCTCGCCGGGCTCACCGTAGAGGATGGCCTCCCTCGTCGCCCAGCGTACGGTGTCGAAGGCAAGAATGTTGTACTACGGACCAATTTCTTTAATATAACTCTGAAGGATGCAAAACAGGTCCTGTATCGCTATCAGGTCGACATCGAACCCGACGCAGGTCTAAGTCGAAAGAAGATTCGTCGCTACGTTGAGCTTTTCCTTGCCCAGCAATTATTTTCCAAGACTACCGCGGCGTCGGATTATGGAAAGACAATCTACACCAACAGGAAACTGGACCTTGGACCGACGGACCGTGCGACCTTCAAGATCGTGTTATACGATCGCTACGAAGCACCGTTCCCTCCCGCCTCGCCAAATGAAGAAGCTGGACGCCAAGCGGCCCGGAAACGACGTGAGCGGACCTTGAAGATCCAGCTCATCACTTCATACTCCGTGAATGCACTCTTCAAGTACGTGAGCGATTCGTCAGGCAGCGGGGCTTATGGTTCGAAGGAGGACGTCCGACAGGCGCTCAATATCGTGTTCTCACGCGCCCCAAACTTTGAGGCGAATATATCGTCCATGGGACAAAATAAATATTTTCCCTTCAGCCATGCCTTTGGAAGCCATGCCAACGTGGAGTTCATGGATATGGGCGCCGGTCTTTTTGCTCTTCGCGGCTACTACTCTTCCGTTCGTCTTGGACCTCAGCGTGTGCTACTCAACTTGAACGTGGCAGCTGCAGCATTTTATGAGCCAGGGCCCTTGCACACTCTGATCACCAAGTTTGTTGGCAATAGGGATATGTCCAACCGTAGAGTGCTGCAAGATGTCTCATCTTTTATAAAAGGTCTCAAAGTCCTTACAAAATACACCACGGAGAGAAAACCGGACGGAAAATTGGTGAACGTGCAAAAGATAAAGTCTGTCTTCGGACTTGCTCCTCAACAGGGCGTATCGGCGCAGCAACATAAGCTCCAATGGGAGAACGCAGCTGGGAATAAGGTTACAACGACGGTGGAGCAATACTTCAAACAAAGTATGTTGCTTTGCCCTTTCTGATGATGATTGCTAATCATGGAAAGAATACAACCAATCCTTGTCGGCCCCACGTATGCCGTTGGTCAATTGCGGAACGAGGAGTGATCTCCAACTCATTCCGCCTGAACTCTGCTACGTCGTCGGAGGACAACCAGCACGCAGAGCATTGTCTCCTAACGAGACGGCGAGCATGATCACGTTCGCTGCTCGTTTTCCGAATCTCAATGCCGCATCCATCGAAGGCAATGGCTTGCAGGTCATGTCCATAACGTCAGATAAGCAAGCTGCTCATATCGGCAAATTCGGACTTTCTGTTGGAACCGAGATGCTGACGGTACCTGCTCGCGTTCTCATTGCTCCTACACTTTCCTTCAAGAGACAGACTCCGGTCCGTGACGGCGGGTGGAACTTGCAAGGCCAGCAGTTCAATCGTGGTGCCGAACTTGGAGGTATCTTCACGGGCTTTCAGATCCAGGAGAGTGGACAAGCCCCCAGAATCAGGAATTTTGCCGAATGCTTGGCCTCCATCGTCCAGCAATTGAAGACGTACGGACTCGCCGTCAACGACGCGAAGCCCCCGCTGGCTCCTTTGCTGTTTCCTGGAGCAGCCACCAAAGAAAATTCTGAGCCCATGAAAAAGATTCTGGATGCTAGATTCGCAGACCTGGATAAGAGGGGTGTTCGTTGGTGTGTGATTACAGTCCCTTCGTTCAACAAGGTGTTGTATTCTTTGATCAAGCTCATGGGCGACGTCAAATATGGCATCCAGACTGTTCTCATCAAGGATGAGAACTGCCGCAAGATCGTGCCGGTCGGCTCTGACCGTGGCCCCGATTTGATGCTGGTTGGCAATCTGGCCTTGAAATTTTGTGCAAAAGCTGGCGGTCAAGCTTGGTCCGTTGACCAGAAGCATCTCAGACTCATCGACAAGGACACCATGGTGGTGGGGATCGATGTTACCCATCCCTCTCCCGACTCGCAGAGCAAGGCGCCTAGCATTGCAGCCATTGTATCGAGTCATGACGCCAATCTTTCAGGCTGGACTGCCGATGTCCGCATCCAGACATCGCGCGCTGAGATGGTGGAAGGTTTGACAGATCTCATGAAGGGCCGGTTAGAGGTCTTCAGGAAAAAGAACGGCGGCAAGTTGCCAACCAAGATTATAATCTACCGCGATGGCGTGTCCGAGGGCCAGTTCAAGTTGGTCCTCAACACCGAGTTTCCATCGATCGTCAAGGCTTTTGAGCTGCTTTATGGCGCCCAAAATAAGCACCCCAAAGTCTGCATCATCGTATGTACTTCATCTGTCGCGTACAATCCATTTTTGCTAATCGCTCGCTAGATTGTCGGAAAACGCCACCACACCCGCTTTTACCCAACGTCCAAGGAACATGCGGACATCAACCCAAGAGACGCGACCAAGGGCTCGTACAATACCGTTCCCGGGACCGTGGTGGATCGTCACATCACTGGCTACGGCGATAAGGCCTGGGACTTCTATCTGCAGCCCCATAAAGCGCTCCAAGGCACGGCTCGACCGGCGCATTACATTGTGATCAAAGATGAGATGAGATTCAACCACGCTGACCTAGAGAAAACCGTAAGTCATAAAGATGTCATTGTCTGTTGACCTATGGCTGACCTGTTACAGACTCTTGCCATGTGCTACGGCTATCATCGTGCCACGAAAGCAGTCTCCATTGCCACGCCCGCCTACTACGCCGACAGAGTCGCTGAGCGCGGAGCACAGTACCTATACACGGCGATGCACGAGAACGTCGGTTCCGAGTCCGAGTTCAGTGCGACCGGTGCGGATTGGACAGCAGGTGTTCATGCCAGGATTGCAGACAGCCAGTTCTGGGTGTAGCTCTGATTTCCTTCTTGTTTTGGAAATAGGACTTCGTAAAACGGTGCTAAAGGATTGATACTCTTTTGTGTCTGAGAGCAGTTGATAGTTGCTAGAAGCTTAGCTTATGTAGGGCGTGGCAGGTCTTACATGTGTTCGAAGAAGTCTCTCGCTTCATAATGGGGTACATGATCATTCTTGCAAAACCAAAGTTGGTCGCGTGGACACGAACTGAAGGGATACTCCCAGCGACCATCCTAATTAAAGTCTACGTACTATGGTACAACTGGATTGCCAGCGCAACCACCGATGCGGCAGCAGTTCGCCAGCTTGGTATTCCCACAAGACAGAAGTGATCCTTTCCCGTCGGGTATCAACAGAAGCAATGACGAATCACGACATGACCGTCTCCCGTTCCCACCTGCGAGACCGCAAAGAATTTGACCACCCTTGACTGCCTTTCTCGGGCGCAACCGACGAGCCGCCTGGACCAGCGCTCTTTTCTCCTCCCTGCCCCACTTCCACTCTACAGACGCAGCCAAGTCTGGGGCCAAGGAAGCCATGGAGGCGCAGCGCATCCGTGTCGGAGACTCCAATGCCTCGCACTCATACGCTCGCGAGGACCCGCGGTGGGTAGCGAGGAATGAAGGATTCGGAGATTCTCTCCTTGTCGCATGTTCAAAGTTGAGGGTAGAGGCTGTTGGGGAGATCAGACCTGAGGGGGTTGTGGTTGGTTTTGTTCTCGCGCTGGGGCCGTCCAGTGATTGGAGGCATCGGAGAATTGCGGGGGCTTGGCCCGGCAGGCAGGCAGGCTCACACTAAGCCGCCGGGGGCTTCTTGCTGCCAATCCTGGCGCTCTGGTAGGTACCATACAGTACATATTATTACATAGTAGCCTCCACTGGCACCTCCGTCCGCTCTCCTTCCCAGCGTTGTCAAGCTGACTTGAACCGACGTCCTCTCCAAACCATGCCCCGATTCGAATCCAGCCTCAACGCCGAGATGGAATACGTTGATGACGAGACTTGAGCCGCTATTTGTCCACCGCTGAGCCCACCAGATATCAGGAACCCATTCCAACCCCCGAGCTACCGCCTCGACTTGCGCGCGCCTAGGCCCGTCATTGGCCGGTTGCTTAACCATTTTTTGTCAGCCTTGTGAAAGACAGCAACTACAACATCCAGACACTCGCTCGATACGTACATCCATATGGCCTGACATTGACATTTTCATCTGCAGCTACGCGACACTGCACGTGCTGCAAACACAAGCCTCTTGCTCACCGAAACCGGAGAACTTGTTGTTTGCCAGGACCTGCGCCTCTTCGCAATTGCTACCTACAGTTACGGTACATACCCTCCTCGCCCTGCCCTCAGCTTCACCCTCGCCCTTCTGCCTCTCCTTCGCACCGACAACGACCGCGAGTCAGAACAAATCCGCCACCATGTCTCTTGAGTCCGCTATGAACGATGAGATGAAGGAGGTCATGGCTATTCTGGAGGGAAGGAAACCTCAGTCGCTGCACACTACAGGCCCACAAAGATCCTCGAGCCCGGGTGTCACACAGTCACCCGTACGCAGCATGTTAGATATCGGTCCCGCACCAACAGGAAGACGCACATCAATCGCAGGTGGGGGAACTGGCTCAACAGTCGGCCAGGGGCAGACCTATCGCAGCAGGCTAGAGACGGCCTCTCCTCCTCCTACACCAGGCCTCGGCGGACCACGACCTCAGAGATTGTCGCATGGCTCGACCTCTCCCCCAGGTTTTCCCAGAGGACGCGGCATTCCCATTCCAAAGATGAGACCTGAGGAACAATATCAATTCAGCATGATGCCCAGCATTGACAGCCAGTCCATGCCAAAAAGAGTCGCGCAAGGAGGGAAGAAAAAGCCGGGCGCAATGGCTGGCATATTTGGCTCACTGGACAATGGCCCCCGCAACTCACAAGAGGAAAGAAGAGGATCTCTGCTGCTGAAAGGTACCAAGTCGATATCACCAGCTCCTGGTGTCCACACAAGTCGGTCGCGAAGTCCTGGCGGGCACAGGATGAACACCAATTCGTCGGGCCTGATGACGGGACCAGGCAAATACGTTTCGAACAATGGGCAGGTCATTGATCTGAACAATGCATATCGCAGATTATCAGATGCGGCACTGCTGAACTCTTCTGGATCTCTTTCATCTCTACCTACGCGTAAAGGTGTCAACCTTGCCAAAGGAGAGGAACTAGCTCCGGATGGGGGCGTGAGGTTAACGAAAGATATTCCCGAAGACACGCACGGGGAGAGCACCGACGAGGAGGAATCGTTGGGCAGTAGTGACGATGATGAGTGGCATCCTGAACACCGAGGCCGGGGTCGAACGCGAAAGGCGTCGTCTGGAGCTGCTGATGACAACCGGATTCCGAGGAGCTTGCTCGCAGTTGCAGAGGAAGAACGTGAGACGCACGTCGTTTAGATCGTCGCTACGAGGCTGACATGCATTTAGGGAAGACATATCAAGTCCGATCACTGCTGGAGCCTATGGAGCCATCGGTAACCTTGACAGGGCCTGGGGGCCAGAAATTGAGCGCAAAGAGAGGGAACATCCACCCACGCACCTCATTCGACGCGGGCCACTCTTCGGGAATCAACACACCCATTGATAGTGATGAAGAGCAGCAGCGGACTGACATCAACACCGCCCAGAATATGACGTTGACACTCTCACCGATCCACAGCAATCCCAGCGCACATCGATGCATACGGCAAATCCTACGAGGCAATTATCGAGGGTACCAAAATGAAGCGGAGCAGGGTCTACGAAGACAACGAATGTACTTGGTTGCCACGGACCTTAGCGAAGAAGCAGCATATGCACTCGAGTGGACGATTGGCACAGTGCTGCGCGATGGCGACACCCTGTTGGCGGTCTACGCCGTAGACGAAGAAGCTGGAACGGGCGGCGACGACCCCAGTTCCATCGGGATTGGAGAAGGTGCTTCGACAATGAAAGACGCAGCGGCGGTTGTGCGCACACTCAGTCATCAAGATGTACTGACAGTGCCAGGTGAGAAGCCCCACGGTCGGACGGCTTCTGATGTTGGGAGTGCACAGAGTGTGGAGAGGGGGGAATTGAATACGCCGGATGTCAAGAAGATGGACAAGGCGGAGAGGGAGCGGTACTTTGCGGCCGAAGAGATCACGGACAGGTGCATCAAGCTTCTGAGAAGGACGAAGCTGCAGGTCAGGGTCGTTGTCGAAGTCTTTCGTTGCAAGAGTCCCAAACATATGATTACAGAGGTGGTGAGTGCCTCCCTCTTCCCCATCACAGCGAGCTTCTCTGACGATGACGAAACCAGATTGATTACCTCGAGCCGACCCTGGTCGTCCTTGGATCTCGCGGTCGCTCGGCGCTCAAAGGCGTCCTCCTCGGATCCTTCAGCAACTACCTCGTCACCAAATCTTCGGTGCCGGTGATGGTTGCGAGGAAGAAATTGAAGAAGCACTCGAAGCTTAAGCGCAGCAATTTGAGGCTGAGCAATATGCTGCAGACGCCTGGTAGTAGCAGGTTGGAGATGGCGAAGATTGATATCCCGGGTAAAGGAGTGGGGAAGATATGATGTGGGTAAGCTCTTAGTCTAGTGTTTTATGGTCAATCGCAGAGAGAACATCATTTGGAATTGCCACGATCTGATGTCCTTGATTTGATGCGTGGAGGTGGAGAGGGGGGATTGGTGTGGTGTCTTCAGTGTGGATGGTTTCCCTTTACAGATTCGGAAGAGGCATGCCAGCATGGCGTGTAATAGATGATTACTTGGAGTACGCCATCATCCGAAGCCGTTGATTTGCTGGAGGGCGGACTTGTGTAGTTTCGATGTGGAGGATGGATGTTCTTAGACGTGTGGTCTTCATGGTGGTGGGATGTTCTCGTCGACGGTAGTTGGGGGAATGAAACGCTGCCACAGCGGGTTTCACCTGCACTACCTGATTCTGTGTCCCCTCGACAACTCTTAGGCGATGTTTTATGCGCGACTTGAGATCAATGTATTGATAGAATTTTAGCGAGATTATTTTTAGCGTCGCTTGAGAGCGTCTTCACAGACGTACATGTCTGACTACGACGCCCGAGACCAGTCTTTGTCGCGAGATGGAATCCTTTTTCCAGCGCGATGTTCAGGGGGAAGATTGGCAGCATCTGTCCCAAACAGCTGCTCGGCAACAAGAGAAGCTGGAGTCGCAACGTGTCGGGCGGGAGAGATCTGAAGTGCGATGATGTCTACCTAGGGGCCACCCGGCCTTTCCACCCGCGACATGGGCGGAGAGGTTGGGGGACGGCTCTGTCGAGCATTGATTGGACCGTAGATATTCTCCTCGTCACTGATTGGGCCGTAGATATTCTCGTCCTCATGTCTTCTCGATGCAAGGCAGCCCGCTGAAGCTGCTCAGGCCCTCAGCTCAGCCTCTTCGAGTCGATTCTGCGGGCAGCCTCTGGCATTGGATGACCCGCCACGCCCGCTCATGCCGACAGTGTCTGGGGTCCATGGAACTGCTGCTGACTGCCTGGGGAGGTTTCCTTTTGGCACTCGTAATGTGGCGCCCGTAGCCATGTGATTTCGGGCGCTTTTGTTCATCATGTTGTTGGCGAGAGTTGTAGGCTTGCAGCTGCTACACTTGCTGTAAACCCACGGGCAAACATCGTCCCCCTCTCCCGACAGCTTGAAGTCAGCATCCCCATCCCCATCCCGAGAACTACGGGTCGTCAACTCAATCGTAGACGCGTACGACCCACCCAATTAACAAGGCCATCATCCATATTCGACAAGGAGACGGTCGCTTGCTGGACTTCGCACGGCGCCCTCGCTCGCTCGCTTCTCCCATTTCCACTGGCGACTCCAGTCCCACCGCGTCGAATACATGCGCTCCCTCATGCCTGTGTCGCACCACAAGAGCCCTTGAGCGGCCACAATCGCCCCAGGCGGCCGATAGGGATCCAGGAGATATTCCCTTCTATGGACGCCGGTATACGTTCCAGCAATAACCAACATGTTCTCCAAACTGCGCCCTCACCACAACCACAAGCGATCAGGCTCGCAGCCTTCCTCTCCCACCCCACATTCCATACAGACGTCCGGATTTCTGCAGCCTCCCAGTTCCAGTCATGGTCCTTCCTCTGCGGCCTCTGCAACGAGTGTTGGGAGTATTGGCAGTGCCGAGAGTCCGAGTCCGAGTCCATTTTTCTTCAGCAAGAGAGAAGAAGACGGAAATTCTGGAGTACAGCAGAAGGACCATTATGCATCGCCTGCACCCCCTGAACCGCCCGTCTCTCCACATCCACCCAGTCTGCCCCCAATACCGAGAATCGCGAGCGTTTACGGAGAGAGCCCAGATAGAGAGCAGGTCGTGGTCAAGGGACAAGAGCATGGCCATGAGTTGAGGGGAGAGAGGAGTCCTGGATGGCAGCCACAGGAGAACCATGGGAGTCATAATCAGAGGGACGAGAGCGAGGGCAGACCGGTGCAAGGACTTCATTTCACGACGCAGAAGAACACGTCCTTGTATGAGGTATCGGAGGGGAGATTGCCGCATCCCGGGAGCAGACCGCACACGTCCGGAGAGTCGTCGGCGAGAGATTGGAGGGAGGATCAGAGTGCATTTCAGCTTGCCACACAAGATATCCAGATGCGGGAACGCCAGAGCTCTTATCAGAGAACGCAAGAGATCATCAGCCAGGCAGCACGAAGGCCGTTCGAGGTACCCTCTCCTCCAATGGTGCCACCCAAAGATCGATCGCCATATTTGAGGCAAAACTCCATGCCAGTCGGACGTTCCAAGGCGCAAGAGTTCATTCCGCCGCTCCCGTTTGCGCAAGACGAAGACGAGAACCACTCGCGGCCTGCCCATCACTATCGCCAATTTGACGCCTTTTCACCTCCGCCAATACCTCTCCCAAGTGATGCGCATCAGGTGTATGTAAAAAATCCCCCAATGCAGCTCGGGAACCAGCAAGGATTGCGGCAGTCCTCGAATCAAATTGCGCAACAAACACCGGCTCGGCAGGGCAAAAATATGTTTCATCTTCTCAATCCCATGTCACTGCTGTCGCGGCGGCGGAATGGACACGACCTGGAACAGTTATCCGAGGAATCTCTCATCTCCTCTTCCAGGAATTTGAGTGTCTCTCCTCTGCCCGAAAGCTATGATCCAAGTATTCGCGGGAAAGTCGTGCATGACTTCAGTGCACCGCGACGCAATTTCTCGAACCAAAGCATGACGACCTTGGGCGACATGACTGCATCACATGATTTGAACTCACGAGAAGGCCATGAGTCGAATCAGGCTCGAAAGGGTAGCGACGACGCTTTGCACATCCGTCACGAGCGTCAAAGTCAGCACACGCCTGTCTTCAAGGAGCACTTTGACGACGATCCAGAGGAAAAGAGGAATCCCAATGCTTCTGCCATTCGTGCTGAGAGCCTCGCGAACAATGATTTTCTTGCGCGAAACTCGTTGCCGCCGCCGGAGCATGAGATAGTTGCACCGCCATCAAACCTGCCACCATTCGCAAGAACAGCGAAGACGGTTTACAAACCTCTCCCGGCAGACCCACCTCAGTCGCCACCACAAACGCAACCGCTACAGTCAGTGCTGGCACCACCCGTTCAACCACAGGAACCTTATGTTGGATTCTCGGCCAAGAGCGGTCCACTCTCTCCACTGATGGAGGATCCAGTGTCACCATTGTCAGAAGAAGGAGATGACGAATCAAACGACACTGTCAATGCTAGCTCCACCACGCGGAGTATGTCCATGCGGAAACCCCCAGCTTCCCGTTCGCGAGTAGGATCGAGGGCAAGTTTTGGGTCAAGGTCGAGTATTGGATCGGATTTTCAGCCTGCAGGACTCCCTGCCCATATGCACTCGAGAGCGTCACGGTTCAGTTTTCAGTACGCGAACACGGATTCGGCCGTGCAAGAGAAAATTATGGAGGAGAGGCATCGGCAAAAGGCAGCTGCCAAAGCATTGGCAAACCAAAATCGACAGGCGGAAGAGGATCAAAGCGAAGAAGAGGATGACGACATGGACTATGACGATATGGACTACGACGACATGGATGATGATGTACCCATGGTCGGCGAGGACTGGGACTATGGAGGCGGTGGGATGAGTGGGGGTATTGGGAACATGACGCTGAACAGCATGTCCGTGGATGGGGTGATGATGGGAATGAATGGGCTCAGTATGGCAGAGGCAGCGAAAATGGCGTTGAGGGGAAACCCGGTCGACGATGGAGACTTTGATGGGTTTGAGGATGAGGTGGATGAGATGCAGCATCAAGGTCTTGGCGGAATGAGTTTTGATGACATGCCAGGTGGCGAGTCAAAACATCAAGGACTTGGTCATATGACCTTTGACGACATGCCAGCTGAGGTGCAGCATGAGGGACTCGGTAGGATGAGTTCCGATGACATGCCCGGCAATGAGGTGCAGTATCGAGGTCTAGGCGACATGAGCATCGACGATATGCCAGCGAACGAACCACAGCATCCGGGCTTGGGCAGTATGCGCTTGGATGATATGCCAACTGGCGAGGGACAAGGCCTGGGCATCTTGCCTTGCTTTCAAGACGACGAGCCCGAGACGATCTCACCACTCGACGAGTCAGAAATACAGCCTGCTCTCCGCGGTGCTCACGATGGACCTCCACGAGCTCCAGCCCAAGACGACAATTTCTATTTCGATGACGGTGAATTCGACGACGCAGACTTCGCCGACACGGACGCACAACACTTTGACGAATCCGTTCTGGATGACCCATCACATCCTCTCTACGAACGAGCTCCAGTCGGCGTACCCCCTCCGATACCAGCCAAGAGTTTGCGGCGTATAGTTCCTCGAAACAGACAGAAGCTGCCCGGGCAGAGGAGATCGCTTCCATCGGAGCCAGTGCCCAGTCTACCCGACCCTGACCCCGAGCATCCAGAACCGAACGCGAGCATGGAAATCATATCTAAATATCAAAGCGCACTCGTCATGGCTGCCAACAAAGCCCTTGCCGATGGTCGCTTTGCACGCGATGATAGCATGGAAAGCAGTGCTTCAGACATTTGCTCGCAGCCAAGCGAGGGCCTCGATAGGGGAGAGGAACATGTGTCTTCGCGGCCAAGCCTAATTCCGGACGATGGGCGCTTCAGCCAAGCCACAACGATGTCCCCTTCGACGGCTCGTGCTTCTGAGATCCCAACCAGCGTCGACGACACACCGAGTAAAGCCGTTGGGTTCCTCTTTCCCGGAGCGTATAGTGAGGATACGTACTCGAGTGATTTCGATTACTCGGATTATGATTCTGCTATGGAGGACGATGCTTTCATTGCAGCTGCGAATGCCGAGGCCTTGGAGAATGATGACGAGGGTATCTACGGGACGGAATTTGGGTTTTATGCAAGGCCCGGCTCCACGGATACTACCACAAATGCAGATGGTAATGCAGTCTATGGCGGCTACTTCGGGCCTAAGAATTGGGGGGAGATCAAACGTCAACGGTCAACGCGAGAGCCGAATCTCACCCCAATCACTGAGCGTTCGGAATACTCGACTAGGAATTCTTACATTTCATTACACCATGGAGATCGCAATGCGGCTTCGAGTCCGAGTCTCAATACACTTGCGCAGATGAGCCCTGGTTGGGAAGGTGATATGACCATGGAAACACTTATGAAGCTGCGCCGTGGCGCCTGGGGAGGCAGTCAACGCAGTAATACCAGCAGTCGTGGAGAAGCTAGCAGTCCGATGATTTCCTCGCAGGTTGTACCGAAAAGCGATCCACGAGCACTTTGGAGCTCGCCCGTTCGACAGGAAATCCCGGAACCAGATTCCACCAGCCCAGATGAAACTGCCGTAGACAAGTTCTATGAAGACTATCTCGATGATGCAGATCATCAACATGATGAGGTAGATTGCGAAGATGGTGGCGGCGAGGACGAATGGGAAGACGCTTCGAATAAGGAATCCGAAAGGACATCAAGCTATGAGGAGGAGGAGGAGGAGGAGGCTCAAGATGATTCACCAACTATTCGCGCAGATCCCCACGCTTTCGCCGCTGACGTTCCGAGCCCTGCGGAATCTACCAAGGACCTGCCTTCCCCCGTCGAAGAGGGCAACGCGAGACCGGCGCATCGGGATCTGCCCGATCTGATCACGCCCGCAGACCCGAGTACGGCGAGTACTAGCTCGACGAGCGAGACAGTGCAGCCCGATACCGTATATGTGCCCGTCTTTACCACTTCTTCACGGCCAAATTCACTTGGACTAGTTTCTCCCACTTCAACGACCGTGGCGCAGTCCAAGGG
This sequence comes from Venturia carpophila, assembly GCA_014858625.1. Taxonomy (NCBI): domain Eukaryota; kingdom Fungi; phylum Ascomycota; class Dothideomycetes; order Venturiales; family Venturiaceae; genus Venturia; species Venturia carpophila. The sequence continues at coordinate 1,256,565 of JACTAK010000010.1, forward strand.
TCATTCGAGGACTGGGAGTGATAGTGTTGCTTATGTGCGCGAGCGGGACGAGGATGGCGGTCCTTTTCGTTGGTTCTTGGAACGGCGTAGGACGGGTGAGGATGGGATTGAGTCGCTTGTTGGTAGGACGTTGGTGGAGGGTGGGAGGATATGACCTTCTTCTCTTGTGTTAATGTGGGTTTGATTTTTGTTTCAATCGGCGTTTTCCCTTTGTTGGATGGCGGAAATTGATACCACGGCACTGGTTTGCCTGAATATACTGCTGTTCGCAGGGTTTGGGGAGGAGAGGGAACGCTTTGTTTCAATTATCTTTCCGGTATGTTTCTACACATAGAACCGGCAAGGAGATGACACTGAAGGGGTCTAAGGGGGCTCTTTTTTCTTTCCTGTTTTTGGATGAAGAGACGGTTTCGGCAAGCTTTTTAATCCCCTAATATTCAAATTCAAACCTTGGTAGACTTGTCACCACTTGCGCACGATTCATCCTTGGACCTTCTGCGTGTACACTTTCTCGGTGGCGGTTCCTTTTCGGTATACGTGGGTTTCTGTACGAAATGGAATGGATCTTGATTCTCTTCCTTCACTGGGCATCTTGGAACCTTGGATTGCTAACTGCTGCTTGCTGGGTGGAGTGTTCGTCACGTCGCAGCGTCTGCTGCATCGATGGGGGTTTTTTCTTTTCCTTTTCCTTTTTTTTTTCTTTTTCTTGGTCTCCGGGAACCGTCGCTGTCATGGTTTTTCTCCATGGATATGTGAATTATTCCATCACTTTCACCGAGGCCGAAGGTTGGGAAGGAGAAAGGTATTTTGGGTTTCTGGAACTTGGCTTCCGCAGGATGGATATGATGGTGAAGTTTGGCTTTTCACTTGTTTTGATTGTTTGAGGCATATGGTATGACGAGATCAGGGGTATCAAGATTTCAATGAGGCGTCGTTGAGATGATTGGACCAAGTCACTGGCGCTTTGTTACTCTTTCACTTTGAGGGACTGGCACGTGAAAGCTTTAAGAATGAAAGCAAACGGGTATTCGAAAACAGCTGAAGGGATCAGTCCCTATGGATCACTGATGTTGGAATCAATTCTGCGTCTCGTCATGTTTGTCCTTGCGAAGATTGGTTCGACAAATAAGTTGACAAGTCCCGGCGTCGTCATTTTGTAGATGCGTTGCCAACCAGGTCTTCAAAGTGGGAGTGAGTTTGCTCCATATCTTCTCCAAAAAAAAGAGCAATCAAGATGCATGACGAATGTGACCCCTTCAAAAACGATTAGCGCCACTACATAAGCTCCTTGGAGACTCTGTGATTTAGTTTAAAACGCTCACGGCCTAAATTAGCGCATCTCCATCCAGTCAGCGTAATCGTACCATGACCAGCCATTTCTTCACTCCAGAAAACCAGTCTTTCGATGATGCAGAGATACCTCCCTCTCCTGTAACGACAGAGTTAGGCGCCAACGACGACATTGCGATTTCTGAGCAAGGAATGCTCTGTTGGAGCGATTTGTGCGATAGTGACAAGCCATGGGGCGAGCATATCGTCGCGAAGCTCACCGAGGAACGTATCGTCTATGAGGAGACTGCAGCAGCACTTCAGATTTCGAAGAAAGAGTGTAACGAGCTCGAGTTCTGTCGTCGAGATGGGGGGAGCGATACGATGGTGATGATGGGTGTGCTGGACGAGCACAGAGTTTTGATTGGGAGTAGGCGCTGGTGGTTCACCGGCGTGGGAAGGTGTACCATCGTCAAGGCAGATGATGAGATTGGCTGGAGGATCTACAAGCGAGTGATTGATAGCGATGGGAAAGGACAGCAGCCTTGACGTTATTTGAGCTGTATGTGTCTGTTCGGAAATTAGCATGATGTTCAAGTCGTACCTGTCGAATGCTAGTGTTCCATTTCGTATCAAGCCCCAGGGAGAGTCATTTGAGGAGGTGAGGAAATAATCGATTGATGATGTAGGAGTAGGAGAGAAGAGGGAAGGACTTTGAACGAAAGACATTCTACGAGTCTCATGTCTCATCTTGCCAGATATCAACCCTTTGTTCCTTCATCACTCACTACTTTCATCATCTCCTGCTTGAGCGGAGACAATTATTCAAGAGTCGTTAGCTCAAACCTCTTCCGATGCCCAGAAGGAGAGCAACAAAATTGGTATTTGGCCGGGCACGGCAAACTGCGTCACTGGCCTTGACGAGCTCGGATTCCACTTTCTTTAAACAATATACAATATCTATATATATCAATGTGTGAACTTTCACGCCATAACTCGTCAAATCCCCCGTGGCGCAATTGGCTAGCGCGTTCGACTGTTATCCAATGGAGCATCGAGAGGTTGGTGGTTCGAGCCCACCCGGAGGAGATTGGACTATGCGCTCTTCTTTTTGCCCTATCACAATCACCAGCCGCTATGGATGTGTTGGAGTAGGGTTTTGGACAAGGGAATAGCACTATTCAGGGGGTTGGGAACGACTAGGGCCCGGCAAACGACAGCATCGTCGTTAAAACAGTAACAGAATTGGAGCTGAGGACGTGCTTCTGTACAGCCAATCGAAAACTCCATGAACACCATCAACAAGCCATGGAACGTACCCGACTGGGCTGATAGACAATATTTCCCGACTTAACAAAAGTCATCTCTTCGTTTGAGACGTCGTTTTCACTAACATGGGCATACAGAAAGTCATTGACATCTAGGGTTCGCAAACGCACCCAGTCGGAAGAATACAACACAAGACCGACCTGCCTTCAAGCCATTCAAATAGACGAAATCCACTGCATTCCCATCCTCCAACCCAGGAATCTCAGAAGCATCTGGAAATTAAGACGACCAAACTCAGCACCACAGTCCAAAAATGCCTCGTATACCCATCGAAGACTACTTAATGCTCCAAGAAGAAGCAGAAACCACAATCAACCACTTGCAAAGACAACTAAGAAACGCTTCTCTGGGGGGAAATATAATGAAACGAGAATACGAAACAAGACTGAGGAGCCTGCAGGTCCAGCTTATTGATGCTGAAAGGGAGATTTTGCGGCTACGGGAAGAACTTTACTTGGCGATGGGGATGGTGGCGTCTTTGAGTCGTGATTCGAGGGGTTAGAGAAATGGATGATGAGAGGAGGGGATAACGAGGGGAGTGGGGTTTGAGATGTTTTGTAGGGAAGAAGGGGAGGACGGGGTATGGAAGACAGATGGAGATTAGTGAGGGAAGAGCTAATCTGGAGAGATTTATGGGGTGAGGTATATCGAATGTACAGATTTAGGCGGAATGATACAGGAATTTGGAGATAGAAAGTAGCAAAATACGAATTTTGGTTTTCCAATTCAGTCTTCCTTACAGCAAAACATGGCCCGATAAATTAGACTCCTCGATGCATCTGTACAATCTTTGAGTAGATGGAGGATGTTAGACTGTGGTGTAGGGCTCGTTATATCGTGCGAGGTGTTCTCGAGCATGCGTTGTCACTTCCTGACATCGTAGTGACTCGAGATCTAGTTTGTTCCCATTCCCAATAATCAAGATTAGATGCTTATTATAAAACGATACTAGATATATCTATAGAAGCGTCAGCAAGTTGGCCTTCCCATCTCCGCATCGAGCACGGACAAACATACCCAATGCAGCACTCGCCAAAATCGTTCTCATTACCCCCGGTCCAAGTTCCCCTTCCATCCCAGCCCAAACTCCCATCATCTCTAATCACACATCAGAATCTACCCAAGCCCCTTACTATGATTCCTTCCCATAACAAAATGCCTTCCAGCAACTAGAACCTTTACGTACAACAACAAGCCCAGATCGTCGACGCTCGAACGCGGATCCGGCACCTATAGATGCAGCTAGACAATGTCAACAACAGAATACGGGGTCTGCAAAGGCAGCTGGCGGCAAGCACTACAGAGATACAGACTATGAAGGAGGCGCAAGAACGTGAAGTCATAATGAAGAGACTGAGCGACTTTTACAAGACCGTGCACAAATCGTAGCGAGCCTGGCCCCTAGCATTGGCTCAGTTCGTGATGACTAAGCACTCGAAGATAATCTGTTTTCGAATTTCGTGGGGAAGGGGGAGGAAAGTGGTCGACTCACGGCTATTGACACCAGGACTGTTAGTATCGCAAACTAATAATCGTTGATTCCGTGTTCAACTTTTGCGGTTCGGAAATTTTGAGGTAACCCGATGGTCACTTGAGTTGCCTTGATCAATATACCCATCGACGAGACTGAGTCCAAAAGATGTTGCGTAGACTTCACCCAACGGGAGATCCATCCACGGAAACGTTGTCCTTGATGTTTGCGGACGTATTCTCGGCATCCGACGTTTAAAAAGATCATCAGTCGACTGTGGAGATTTCGTGGACATCTCTACCTTCCAAACCCCTAATCGTCCCGCTCCTCCTCCACCATCCTGATCCTTCATATAATCAACCTCCAACAACCCACCCACATTGCTTCCACAATCTTCATTCCCGTCACAACCGTGATCACCACCATAATCAAAATGACCATAGTCCAGCCTCTGGTCCTCAGTCCAGCGAAAACGTCATCATAACCTTTCTCCTCCTCCATCTTCTTATTCCATAGCCTCCTTCTCTTTCCGTTGTCCTTCCTTTTTGCACGATTATCTCTTTTGAGAACATCTTTTAGGAGACGGCGCATTCTTTTCGTGAACAAAGGCCTCTTAGCGAGCTTTGACATTCAAGCAACTTCTCAGCAGAAGGCGAAAAAATTGGCTAAAAACAAGCGGCTAATTCCTAAAGATACGTGTTTGGCATCGTTCGTCATTGTCGCACCGGCACGTCAAAAACGAGCAGATGTTATGATTGCCATACGTGTCCTTGTTTGATAGGTGTAGATTGCTTGAACCCCTGGTATCAGGCTTTGTGTCACCTTGAAGTGTGTGCGTAATTGGTGAACCATTTCGTAGCCTGACATGAAGAAGCACAGCGATCGCAAAAATTCTGTAGTTGTGAGGACTTGGCGGCAGATTCACAACATCGCAGAGAATGGCGACGATGAGGTGATGCGCCTTGCACTAGGCACCAGGCTGTTACCACCGTGCTTCATGGTGATGCTGAAGGAAACATCTCATCCTGTACCTGTCGAAGATCTTTCCGAGTAGAGCTCATGTTGACATCGACACACTCACAAGCGTTTCTTTCAAAGCTCGTGGCACAAGACACACGCGCTCCGTGCATTGTTCAGGCTGAAAGAGCATAGGCCAGCCTCCCGAAGCACGCTGGTGCTTTCCTGCATTCCTTTAAAACGGCACCGATGACTTTTCAGAGAGACATTCCTATTGTCGTAACTGACGCCGGTGATCCTTCGTCCGAATCATTGAATCATGAAGCGCATAAAATTTGTATTCCATTTTGCTGAACCTCTCTCCTGACCTTGTTGAGTCAAGATTTTGCGTCGACAAACTCTGGTGACCTGCTGAATTCAAAGAACGGAATCTTTTGGTTTCAATGAAGTTGGAAACTGAGGCCTGCGATCATCTCCCGTCCTTTCGAACGGCGAGTCACAATTTACTCTCCTTTGTCGGACCCAAAGCTCCACTCATCAAGTGTTCTTCTTCCTCCATCGAGCTGTCAGGTCCGAACATCACATATTCTCTTCCTCCTCTTGTAGTCCACCACGCAACGCAAACACCACTCCTCTCAGGGTCCATCTCACCGCTGATAAGAACGTCCCAGAGCCTTTTCCTGCATACATTTTGCATGGAAGGCTCGGGAACGAGAAGGACTAGTTCAGCGGCAAGCGGTAACCATTCTTCTAGAAGGTCAAGAGGGAGAAAGGGTAGGGCGTCTAAAAGAGTCAGGACCAGGACAGCTTGTTCAGATAGAATAGGTTCATTGTCCGTAATTGCGATACCTTGTGGCGGCAGCTTGGGCGCCAGGGGCGTTGTTGGTGCATGGAGGGCACGATAGCGAACTAGCTCCAAGAGTATTGCAGGAAGGTCTGGCTGCGTTGCTGACAGTGGCGAGGGCGGTGCAGTGACTCGTAATAAGGTTTTAAATGCAAGCCGGAACTGCCTTGGTGACAGGTTGTCAGGAAAGACCTTGAAGAGGGCGTCAATGTAAAAGGGCAGATGTTTGGCAGCCAGAAAAGAGCTCTGGGGCGCCGAAAAGACGGAGAGCATCACACTATGAGCCGCTTCAAATATTGGAAGAAGATTATCACTGCCACCAGCAGCAAGATATGGCACTGCGGCCGAGACGAGAAGCTCCTCGTTCGTTTGCGCCGACAAAACCAAGCTGAAATGTTCGGCAGTGTTGAGGAAGTATAGGTCCAGACATCGTTCCAAAGGAGAGTTTGGGATCTGGCCAGGGTTCGAGGGACGAATCCCTTTGAGGAACGAGTCTGCTTGAATTGGATAGTTGCCGAGAATGTCGATCGTGGTTAAGTAGACAAAGGTATACTGTGAAAAACTGTCTGTTCCGAGGCGTGATGAGATGAAGTAGAGGTTTCGGAGTGCGTGCAAAACAGAGCAGACGACAGTAGGCGCAATAGCGTCAGCAGCGAGCACTCCGTCGTTCAGCAGTCGTCCTACAGCACCTCGGAGGACAATGACGAGAGCGAATAGAGATGCTTTTAGCAGCTTCCACAACGCGGGAACTGTCTTTGTCATTGTCTCCTCAGACAACCTTTGTACTTCCAGATGTGCGTCAATCATTGACAGTCTGCTTTGGCGCCACTGGTTGATGAGAGATCTTGTGAAGCCAGCGAGATCCTCGACCATTGTTTGTACGACCAAAGAATCCGTTACGTTCTCGACAGCATGTGAGATGAGTCGGGAGAGGGGTCCCAGAGATGCCACTAGAGGTCGTGCCAGTATTCTCTCGACTTGGAAATAGGACTGTGATTTCATGGGCCAGTGCAGCTGATTGTTTTTGCCTGCGGAAATGTCGAGATCAATGGCTCCAAGGAAGTATGCCGATTGTAGGCCCTCGTTCGAGAAAAAGGCGCTTCCAATGAGGACGGGTAGAAGAAGGTTGTAATCCAGCTGTATCCTTTCGTAGTCTGACAGCAATGGGAAGCTATGGTTCAAGGCCAAGGCAACACACTGTGCACCCAACTCATCGCCATGTCTCGCCTCATCCAAAGCCAGATTCGTAGCTTGAACGAAAGCGTGTTCAATAGTCGCTCGCATAGAAGCAGACAACCTCTCCTCTTCTGCGGGCCCAAATCCCACGAGCAATCCTCCCAAGACCATAACATGCTTCCACCTTTGAGATCTCTCGTCGGCACCCCTGATCACAGCTCTTGCCCACACTTCCCTTGGTACAATCTCCTCTTCCGGTTGCGTGGGGAATTGTTGGACATAGTCCTTGTGCTCCCGTAGCTCAGCTTCATCCTCCTTCTTGAGTATAGCGAGAGTGGCCGAGTGGAATACTCCCATCATGCGGAGACATGTTTGAACGCCTTCTGGTCGTTCCCATACTGCCGGTGCGATGAGTAGCTGTGCGGTGAGGAGTGTGATATTGAGAGGATTGCGGAGAGTCGCCAGGAGAGAAGCAGCGGTGCCCAGAAGTCTAGATGGTTGTTAGGCTCTTGGTATCAGAGGGTTGCATGTGTGTGCTACCTGGGAGTATCCTGCTGGGCTGTATATGTCTGCAATGACCGCAGGAGGGTCGACAGTAGCCTGTCCGTGGGCATGATCACGGTCTTCTCTTCCACATCAGCAATGCAATGCAATCAATACATGTGACCCTGATCATGGACTCTTGCTTGTGGTGTTGCTTCTCATCCTCACGAGTGCCTCGGCGACCATAGGGGGCTACCTCTTGCAATACATAGCACCCCAACCTTTCCCACCATCACCACCGGCTCCATCGCGTTGAGCATTCACGAAAGCGCCTCCCATCTATCGCATCGCAGCATGTCGTGAGAATGGCCTCCATACTCCGCTCCTTGACCCCAACCAATCCAGCACCTCGAGACTACGTCGTGCCACCTTTTCCAGCCCTCTACTGGCCGTTTCCCTTGCGTTCAGGACAAGCAAGCCATCTCTACCATGCAACCGACATCTGGCGCTTCACCGTCCTGTGGACACTACTTTTTTACGGTGCTGTTCATCTGAGCGCAGCGGGGTATGCGATGATCATTGGGAGGAAGAATTGGAAGGTCATTTGGATTGTGCCCGTTGTTTATGCTATTATCGGCGGCACTGAGGCTGTCATTGCCGGGAGTATCGTTGGCGGATTGTAGGTTGACTTCTCTCTTAGTTTCATATTTTCCTGTTGTCATCTGCTCAACTCCATGAAGATTACGTCGCTTGTTGAATCAAGGGACCATACATCTAGAGAGACAGCTATGTTTGAAGAAAACAGCGCTAACTATCAGATACAGAATTGGAGGTGTCTACAATGCTGGATACTTCAGAATGTCTACCTGGATACCATTCGTGTGGGCTTTGATCAATACTTTGGTCTTGATCTTATCTTCGTTCGCCATCCAAGGAGGACTTTGATGCACCTTGCGCTCATCCATGTCGGAGCAACATTGTGAACAGACTTCTGTGTTATTCTCTTCGAGGTAATATCCAAGGGTGGCCGCTTGAAGCTACACATTGTGTATTCGAGTCCCGACTATACACGCTGCACAACTTGAGCCCGATCTGAGCCGTTGACCTCGTGAGTGGGGTAACTCTCATTCCTGGGGCCGCTGACGTCAAACTGACAGTAGTAGAATACTTGGAACTCCCAATACGTGCGAAGCCAGGAAGACAGCGACTTTGACAGACACAACTTCAGACTTGGCTAGCCAGACGTGGATCTTTAGCCGCAGATTGTGTCAGATTTCGGGCTATTCCGCTTGTTATCTATAGCATCCTAGTTGCACTCTTCAAGAACTTGTAATTCTCGTGAGATCTGGTAAAGGCCTACCCAAACTTTAGGCAAGACCAACCAGAGCATACGCATGTGTCTTTGTTCTCATCAGCAAAATTTGTTTTACTGCCACCTTCTCCCATGGACCGTCCGCCAGTATGCTCGTTCATGCTTATATCAATATGAGTATGATCAACGACAAGATATGGGCAAAGCATCTGTGCATTCTCATTCCTTCACCTTGGGCTACCTCTGGCTTGACGGATACAAACAGATGACGACAGATTTGTTCGCGGTGCACAACATTTTCATGAGCGGCCTGAACACGTCAATCGTAGCTCACTTCGCCCAGCCTACTCTCAGTATTGAGTTTGACGAAAGAGGTGATGGATCGCACCATAGTGCCAGAGGCTGTCTGGTTCAATATTATCCCGATCATCGTCTGAGGCTGGACAGAATTCAGGCAAGTCAATGAATTGACCAAAGAAACTCTCATTGTGAAAACATTAAAGCCCCTGAGAGTTCACAGCAAGCGGCTTTGCCCACAAGTTCGAAATTGTGGAGAAGATTTCATCACGAGACAAGTCCCCGACGACGTTGTGATACAACTGAAATGATTGAAGAAGCGGTCTGACTACGTCTTTGCACAGGATCCTCTTCCATCCTATTCTACGCCATCCTTGAAAACAACCTCACTCCCCAACTTCTCCACAGAGAACCAAACAACCTAGAACCCATATACAACGCGGCGGCTGCTGCGAAACACTTGTCTCCAACGTCAGGATGTCCAATGTGAGGCGCATACGCTCCAGATCCGCCCAAAGCAAACACCAAAATTGTAAATGCCACCTTGACTCATAACTCCGCACCACGCGCTGCTTGGGTGGTTTAAGCTTCATTCATCTGATGACTGGGCTGAGAACCATTCTGGGTAGTGTCACAATACCATTCTTGCTATCGACTTGCTTTCTACCCATATTGCGGTCTGAAGCACCGTCCAGATTTTTGTCCAAATTACTGTCCTGGCTATCACCCCGAGAATGGTGCTGAAAATTGACATCATGGCCATGCTGTTGCTTCTGCTTTTTTCGTCTATGGTTGCTCATTCTTGGCCGCAGAAAATCATTGATGTGATTCTGGAGTATGAAAACCGGTGGAATGGAAGATGTGAGATGTGAGATGTGAGCAGCCAGCATGGCCCTATACATGTCATGACCAAGTTGTTGAAGGAGAAGGTCTGTTGGGCGAAAGAAGTGAGTACAAAGATAAAATGTTTGCTGTTTGGTAATAGTTGTTGACTGGACGTTTGTAGATACTTTCTGGAAAGGGAAGCCTTTGAATATAATTCGGGATTAACTCTCCATACCCAAATCGTCTATGACTGGTCTCGCAATCATGTGCGCCTAATCCCTTTTCGTCAAGTCCCGAATCCTGACTGAAAGCTCACTAGAACCTACAGCCCGCATGTCACCAGGAAGTTTATAGGCACGATATTATGTCCAGATACTCAATCAAGGAGGAGATCACAAATCCCTTCCTTATGCTACAATCGCCCTATCCATCCGTTCCGTGCATCTCATTCCAAAGATAAAACAAAAAATCATCCTCTCCGCCCCGTCTTAATACAACCTAAACACATTACCACGCCTACCAACGCCCCCATTATCGCCAAGGGTCCTAGCACAACCTTGATGTTTCCTTCTTGGAGGTAGGCACCGCTTGCCCCACCACAAAATATAATCAGCAACATGAGGATGTGGCCTATTTGCTCTCTTCGAGTACTTATTTCGGGGAGAGGCGAGGTGCGTCGGGGACCTCGAGAATTGCAGGGTGCGATGGTTGCTGCGCGAGCTCGATCTACTGCGGAGGTCTGGTTGTTTGCAAGAGCCTGGTCTTTCATGCGAGGCTGCTCTGCTGCAAAAGGCTGATCTTCCTCGATACTCTTGCCCTTCAGGTCTTTCTCTTGATCCTGGTCGTGCTCGATTAAGCGATGCTCTAAACTGTGAGATATGAAAGACTCCCCAAATTCAACTGGCAACGTTGGAGCTACTTGCGACTCCTGTTCAGGTAATTCAATTCCTGGTTGTACCTCGACTTCTGCAAGCGACGTTCTCATGATCTCGACAAGTCTGCTCCGGAACTCCCCGCGTTCTGGGTCTTCGCAATTCCATGGACTTGGTCTGCTGTGGGTTTTCTTGCCTTTTTCACAAAGGTGACGGGGTGTGGCAGATGACATTTTGATGTACGCGTTTGGATAAGCAGTTTTTCGTTTGAGAACGATACGATACAATGAGTCTATATAAGCTTCTGAAGAAAAAGAAAGAGGGATTCAACGATTGATCGCGAGGAAATGATAAAGGACATGGTGTTTGTCTTCTTATTCAAACCCATTGGGATGTTAAAGACCCTCCTGCTTTTTCCTGTTCCCGAAGTCAAGCCATTGAATGTTAGTCTCTCCATTCGAGTACGATATCAAGCGATTTTGGCAATCTCTGAAGACTCGGATGTCCAGAAACTTGCGGAGGCCGATATTGAAATTTGCAATATTCAACTATTGCAGCGGCAAATTTGAAGGCCTGGCGTAATGTCACAGCAAAGCTACTTCTACTCTCTTCTTTCCTCTCCTATTTGTTACTTCCCACTTTAACTTCCCGTAGGTCCTTCCAAGTTCAACAAGAGTCCATGCACGACGCCTTCCTTCCTTCCTCGTCCTTCATCAAAAGAAAATCCCCCTGACATTTTCTCCTCCCTTCCATCAACAGCCCAATCACACAGCCAATAAACACACTACAACGAACATCCGAATTGCAACCGACATCCGCACCACACTCAACATACACACTCCAATCCTCAAACATCATGGATCCAAAAACACAACAACGAATCCTAAAGAACCTCACAGACCGAGAAAAAGCCCTCCTAGAACCCACCGCCGCCGAAAAGACCCCAAACAATTGCTCCAGTAGCTTCGAAAAGGTCTCGTTCCAGCAACAGCAACAACAGAAACAAGAAATAGATCCAATTCAGCTCTGCAAAGTCGCTATGATAGCCTTCGCCGCTGGCTCGTTTATCTGTCACGGAACAGGGCAGTCTACCTTGTCTCGGGGGCTTGGGGTTATGTTTCTGGTGTTCTGGTTTGGATTGATTCAGTCGAAGAAGAAGAGGGATTTCTATGAGAAGTGAGTGTGGAAGGTGCTGTGTGGGGGTTTTGGGGGTTCGCTTTTGTGCTTGTGCTGAGAATGCTGATGTTTGATGTGGGATTGCTGGGTTTCTTTTGTCATGTGGGGTTATGGGGCTTGAAATTAGGGGATATTTCTTTGGTGTGCTGTGTGCTGTGTGCTGTGTGCTGTGTGTCTGGTAAAATATTCGATGCTGTTTGTTGGGAAGCATAGGTAACCACGAGCGACTGTTCCTCAAGGAATGCGGTATACGAGCAGCTTTATGCCCGACTACTCGCGCAATCCTTGCCTAACTACCATGTATACTCCAGACACCAGGACAGGCAGACCAGTTTCGTTGAACGCCTCAAACAAAGCAGCCAGAAGCAGAATCCCTGTCGAGACTAGCACTAGATCTCCCCAGAGAATTCTAGTGGTAATTCCAACAAGGTTCATGAAGATGCCCTGAAATGTAAATAGTAATTTGGCATGCAACAAGTGATTTATCCGCCTGTGATATGTTAGGAGAAAAGAATGGACGGGCAAGTTTCACCAGCAGCATAATCAAAAGCCAGAGATGTAGAGTGGCGCAGTGCAAGTAATTGTGGCAGCCTGTTTGCAGAACTGGCTTTGTCGAAGATGGTTGCCCTGGAGGGAAAATCCAGAAAGCTTTTGGCTTCAGTACAACCCATCTCCCCTCATTTCTTTCGTAATCACAGACAGTCTTTGCCCAGTCACTTTTTCAAATCGATCAACCTGCATGACAAATGTGCCCCTTCCACCAGTCAAGCTCCTTAGGTACTTCAAATATCCGACCATTTCGCGCAAAGGAACTCTGGCTGTAATGTGGCGAACGGCAGTCTGGTTGACACTAAAATTGTCTCCTTCGTATCCAGAAGAGAAAGGGTCTGGAGGTGCGTATACTCTCTTTGTGTCAATATTCAGCTGCTCATCATCTGAAAGTGGCGAAGTAGGGGTGGAGTATTGGTCTCCATCTAGTGAGATAATGTGACCACCTCGGGCGGATGAGAGATCGTGAACAACGCCTCCGAGGTCATTCTCATTGATGCTGATGGTTACAAGCATGACCGGTTCCATGAGGGCAAAACTTGAAGCTTCTGCGGATGATCGGATTGTACCGTCCACCGCCTCGCGCGCCGCAAGAGACACAGCAGCACAAGTAGTATCTTGGGTCATTTGCTGGCTTGGATCAAGGAATAATGTGACATGGGTTGAATATAAAGGAAAGCCGTAGGTAGGTCCACGAGCAAGGGCTGCCATGACGCCAGCCTTGAGAGCTGAAATAATAGCTGCGAAGTCGATTTGTGCTGGTAGCGAAACATTTTCCGAGGTGAGAGCATGACCTTCATTAGTGAGCGACGGATGAAGAATGGTAAGATGGTTGTTGTCCGGTAATGGAATTTCTTGAGCGTGCTCTAAGGTGTAACCAGAGATAGTACTACTATCCAAGGGCCCAATGGAGGCAGTACTTGCAGCTCGAGCAGGTTTGCCACCGATCTCTTTGTCGAAGTCGTAGGTGAACTTCTTCCCTGTCACCTCGACAGACTCTCGGAAGTTGATCTCAATCTTTCCGATTCGTGCCTTGGCTTTGAAGTCTTGAACCAGACGGTCCCGCGCAATTTCGAGATGCAATTCTCCCATTCCTGCTAAATGAGTCTGGCCGCTTTCATGGTCGATGGAAACGTTCAGACTTGGATCTTCGCGTAGTAATATCTGCAAAGTGTTTTCGATTTGCTTCTCCTCCGATCTACTTTCAGGCTCAACGCTAGTAAAAAAGACAGGCGGAGGCACTACAATAGGACGGAGCTGTAGAGTGTTCAATGGAGCAGGAGGGCCATTTTTGGGGTTGACTCCAGGATAGGAAATCAAGGTGTCACCAGTACGAGCGTGCTTGAGCCCAACAATCACACCAATCTGACCAGCATCGATGGAGTCAATGATCGCCGCTTCATTGGCAAACATACGAAGCATGGCCGGCGCTCTTTCAGTGATGCCTAGATTGGTGTTGAACAGCTGCGCTCCTTTCACCAGTGATCCTGAGTATACGCGAACATAGACGAGGACGCCACGCTTTGCGTCGTTGACAACTTTGAAGGCAAGCGCGCAACCGTGTAGGTTTTCAACATTGGCAGCGAACTTGGATGGAGCCTTCCTTCTAGCATCTGTTTTACCGTCTGACTTAGTGAGCGTCAGATTGCCACTTAATAGTGTCGATAGCGTACTACTGATGCTGCCAATCTGGATTTCGGGGTCGGGTCGTTCGAGAGGAGATGGCAGCAGCTCGTCTACAGCGTCCATAAGAGGCTGGACTCCGACATTCCGAAAGCTTGCTCCTGCAAAGACTGGTGCAATATGCTGGGGCGAGCGCAAAGTGCATCGTCGGAGCGAAGCAACAAGGTCGCTCTCGGGGATTGCCAAGTGGTTTTCATCATGCTCGAGAAAGAGCTCAACCATCTCGTCGTCATGTTCGCTGAGAAGCTCAACTAATGCGACGCGAGCGTCTCTCAGCTCTCTGTCCATGCCTGGATCGATTCCAGCTAACTGTTCGAGATTGAAAACGTCAATTGACTTTCCATCGCTGTCCGCCTTCCACAAAAGGGCTCTGAGGCCTACTACATCTCCAACTCCACACAGCTTTTTGTCCCCCTCTCTCCACCATGGAATCTGGCACAGAGCAGGCCAGACACGAAGCCGGGACCCAATCTCTTTGACGGTTCGTTGGAAAGCCGCACCTTCGCGGTCGAGTTTATTGATAAAGATGATCCGCGGGATTTTGTAATGATTTGCTTGCACCCAGACCTTTTCAGTTTGAGCCTCGACGCCTGCCACTCCATCCAAAATGCATACAGCTCCATCCAGGATTCTCAAGGAGCGCAGCACTTCGAATGTGAAATCAGCGTGTCCTGGCGTGTCGATAAGATTGATGCTATGAGGGACGGCTGACCGGCGTGGTTGTTCTTCCACGGATACATTTTCCGTCATCTTCGCCTGTTCTGGAGAAGAAGGCGGCCAAGTGAATGATACAGCGGCAGACTGGATTGTAATACCACGAGCCTTCTCAGCTGGCAAAAAATCAGTCACAGTA
Source organism: Venturia carpophila (assembly GCA_014858625.1). Lineage (NCBI taxonomy): Eukaryota > Fungi > Ascomycota > Dothideomycetes > Venturiales > Venturiaceae > Venturia > Venturia carpophila. The sequence continues at coordinate 1,271,661 of JACTAK010000010.1, forward strand.
GAACCATCATCCACGTCTCCGATTCTCCGGGTCTGGCCACTGTAGAAGAGCATCCGCTCCGTGGTGGTCGTCTTTCCGGCATCAATGTGGGCGATGATGCCAATGTTTCTTGTACGTGATAATGCTTCGTGGTCTGAGATGGCAGAGTGTCTGACTGCTGCTGAAAAGCATCGCGCTCCTGTCCATCGTTGGACGTGACGACGGGAAGCAGATGACGCCGCCCATCTCAACATCCCATTGAAGTTGACGTGAACGAAGGTTGATGGCGGGTAGTGGGAGAGAGGATGGACGTGTTGGTGAGATTTGAGGTGTCCGTCGAAGCTTCAGCTCTCTCGCTTGCATACCTATCTCCGTACTTGGCTGAAAAGGGAAAAACACCAAGAAATCTGTACGTCAGCCAGCGTTCAACTCAAACCCCCCCGTCTAAGACTAAACCCAAGACAACAATTGGACATCGAAGCAACCGCGCATCAGCAGATCCCTTCCAACTGCTCCCGTCAATATGGACTACTCCCAGGTTGCCGCAGAGGACCATTCCGGTGGTTCGCCATGGGCATCCTCACCTCAGCACAATCGGACTACCTTTGGCTTGCCTTCAGATCATGACGAGCCCACGTCTCCGCCGCCAGCAAGCTCCCCCTACGGTGAAACAACAATAAGCAGAGAGTACGATGGCGACGACAATGACCCTATCGATGCTCAACAGGAGAGCCTCAATGGCCAAGGCAGCAATGTTCAATCACACGAACAACCGCGGCAGCAAGCTCCGCCTCAACCGGCACAGCAGCAGCACCCATCAAGCCAGAGCCGGTACAAAGGGAGAAACCCTAAAATACCCCACTTCAAGCTCTCCGCAAAAGTCACTGGACTAGAGCGCTCTGGGCGCAAAGACCCTATTATACGATTTGATGTCGCAGTACGTCGATCCAACTCATCACGATAGCCACTGTTGTGTAATAGCTTATTCTCATGATTAGACCAACCTCCCCCGATTTCGTACCACGCAATTTCGAGATGTCCGCCGTACCCATGCCGAGTTCGTCAAGCTCGCCGAACACCTCATATCTGCTTGTCCGGAAGCACTCGTACCTGCTGTGCCTTCAGCAATCACAGCAGCAGGAGCTGGGACCGACGAAGATGAAGACCGGGTGAAGACGAACATTCAGCGGTGGCTCAATGTTGTGTGTGGGAACGAGGTTCTGATGCGAGACGAAGAGATGGTTTTCTTTGTGGAGAGCGATTTTGGTTACAGTCCGGTCGTGAGGAGGAAGCAGCCTGCTACTGGCGTTCGCAGGAAGGTCTTGAAGCAATTTGCGCCTCCTCCGGATGAGACGGTAGAATTGGCAGAAGCGAGACCTATGGTCAAGATGTTCTACTTGGAGACGATGAGCGCCGCCCAAAAAGTGGACAAGTTGGTGAAGGCACGAAAAGGTACATTGCATGTTTTTGAGGCTGAAACAAGAAGCTAACTCGCAAACACAGCACTCGGTCTATCTGAACAGACCCTGGGTCTTACACTTTCCCAAATGTCGCCCCAAGAAGGACATCCAGGTCTCAATCAAGCGTTTAGGAAGCTGGGCGCTACCATTCGTGCAGTCGGCGATTATCATATGCAACAAGGAACGAAAGAGAACTTCACTTTCGGCGACCCTCTCACGTACCACAGCAACGATGCATTTATTGTTAAGGAGACCCTGACAAATCGACAAATCCTTATGCGCGATCTGGATCAAGCACAGCAGACAACACGAAAGAGACTAAAGGAAGCTGATCGCATTCGCGCCAGCAGTGCAGTCCGCGGCGACAAAGTAGACGAGGCAATCGCAGCGCTAGAGGAGGCAAAGCGTTCGGAGGAGGGATTGCAGAAGAAGGTGGACGATGTAACAAAGAATCTGGTGGGAGAACAGAAACGTTGGTTTGAAAGGACAGGACACGATCTGCGCACGGCATTGCGAGAATATGTTATCCGTCAGATTGAAGCCGAACGTAGGACCCTGGCCACGCTTGAGTCGGTACGACCTGACATTCGTGCCATTGACTCGACCGGTGGACTATCGCGGTTGGGTCGTGAAGCACATCCCAAAATTCGACGTTCGAGTCTGGCCAGCTCCCAGGGGCCAAAGGGTGATGCTTGGAGCGGTGTCTCGAGGAGGCCGGACGGCGTGAGGAGGAGCGAGAGTGGAGGTGTTGCTGGCTTACCCGTGCCTGAGGAGGGAGAAGAACCAGCTGATTCGGATCTGAACCGGAAGAGGTCTGGCAGTGCCAAAGCAACGGGGTTCAAGGGGTTGGTGGAGGATGATGACGAAGATAGAATCGATGCCAGGAATGCTGCTTCGAGATTGGCGCAGACAACGTTTTAAGCGTGCGCGCGAACTCTTTCGGGGCGAGGATGGCTTGGCTGGTAGGCTGGACGAGATGGGAGAAGTGTATATTTGAGGTTGAGGACGCTCTTCTTGCTCAGTCACATACAGCTCGGATAATGATATTGACCAATCCTCGCCTTTCTTATTCCTCTTCCTTTTCTCCTGCTCTTTGCAAACGTCGATGCGCAGCCCTCATCCTCTGAATGCCCAAGCGAGTTGACCATGGATATCTTTTACTTCGTCCAAAGACATGGACGAGCGCGAGATGATGGTCCGTCGTGTGCAAGAGAGCGTATGCAATCAAGGGCGTGACGAAGGTGGGTAGTCTGGTCGCTGCGAAGGCGTACATGTGACAATGCGGTAGGCTGGAGGGGAAAGACCTGAGAGGTGGAGCGGGTTCAATGTGAATGCAGTCAGTCCATGCATGGGTTGTGGTAACGACTCAGCTCCAACCTCGTTATTGGCCAAAATGAAAATAATTTCGTGACCAATACTGGTTCGAACCACCAACCCTCCAATCACTTCTGAGGTAGAACTTGCAGAAAACCTAGGAACAGACTGAGAAGAAGCAAAAACTATTGGGCTCGGTATCCCAAGATGGTTCCAAAGATTATTAAGCGGCGTTCATGCGGCGACCACGGTGATTTCTGGTAAAAGGCAAGAGATCAATTCAGTAAGCCACTCGCACGCCTAAGGGGTAGATTTACTATTGTGAGCTTTATAACTTGATCATCTATTTCCAGGCGGATTATGTAATCCATCACAGAGCAGTTTCAGCGATTCCTATCGAAAGCCTATTTCTTCATGCAAACGCCCGGCTCTTCCCAAAGGTCGTTTTCCGATGCTCTTGGTCCCAGATCCGCAGCGACAACCTTTGTAATCGGCAGTCCTTCCTAGCCTGTTCGCGAACGGCGATTTTCTTCAAGGTGCTTCGCCGACATAGTACCTCACAGGCTCGCAACCCTCTCCATCTCCCACCCCCATCCCCTCTCACTCATCAATCGCCTCGTCTCTCGCCTCCGCTAACGATCACCGATTTACACAGTACCTTGGAGAAAATAACGTCGTTCCCATCATACGTCGTCGGTCAGATCACCTACTGAATCCCCGCTCTCTCCCTACCACTTGCCACTTGTGCATCGACCTCGAAACCAGAGCCCACAGTCCATCTCGGATGTGGAAGAACAGAAGTCGCATGGCATGTGCTGAAATCGCAGGTGGAAATGTTCAACCCTTCTCGGAAAAAAAACACCGTTGAGACTCAATATTTGCTTATGAAGGCTCCCTGGACAGGATGCGCTTTTAAAAATGTATCCCGTCCTCAGCTTCGCAGGCGATGCAAACGAGCCCCTATCGAAGGTGGCACGCTCCACACCATGTCATTGTGTCTCGTTGGTCAGTCTTCCAGTACGAAACACCTGGGTTGGATTCATTGGGCAGACCAGCAAACAGCGCAATATATTTCACAGCCACAGAGCACGGTCAAAATCTCCGCATGCACGTTTCAAGATCTCGTGTAGTTTTTACGGCACTCGATTGCGGGCAAGTTGGTGCAAGCCAGAACGCGTATGGCACTGTGCACTCTTGCGACAGCGTGGGAAACATGGCGGGCCGTGGCTATCTGCTCTGAGATACCTTTAGTCTCAAGGCGTTGGGGGAATACGCAGTTGCTCCTCTATCTGTTACTATCGACCTTCCGGCCATTTCCCCTAATCTCAGCCGTCAAGACAAATCAACCAGCACCTCTCTGACAGCCGTTGCCCAAACTGGACGCGGGTTTACGACCCTGGTTCCGATCTTTCGAGTTTAAGCGAGCGATGATTGATCAAGCATTGGTGGCGTTCAACGCGGCCAGGTCGGGGCCCGGCGCACACGCCCAGCACCCTATTTATTTCCCAATATCTGTGAAATCTTGCCAACATCTCAATGTATTAAGGCCCTGTCGATACGACTGTATCGTACATTCGCCGACTCTCCGCTCCAGATGGCCTCGTCACAGGTCCTATCAATTCCAAATTCCCTTTTCTCCACAGTCAGGTACTTTCGCAGGGACAATATTTTGATCTGATACTACCCGAACGGGTTTGGCATCTTGGACTGGAAACAGGCCCATCCTTCCAGCAAGTCCACCACGTTTACGTGCACTGTTCTCTGAACAAATTGTTTCGCCTGAGGTAAGTAGTGGCTGATCTGCTAGGTTGATGTCGATTGTTCTCTGGCAGGTGGATCGTCCGCGTTTCGTGCAGAGCCGTCGTCCTAAACGGGTTCTGGGGACCTTCATCATTCACCCGCGACAGACAAAACGGCCGAGCTAAAGCCATTAGGTGGCCAACTCAGATGATGCAGTCCGCTTGCCAGTCTTACTCTTTTGCTTATACCTGTGTTGTTTCCTAAGTTTATTTCTCTTGCTGGCCAAGTAATTTTCGTTTCGACTTCAATTCAGCATGGCCTCAAACAGGACGATCAAGGACTCCTCGAGTGAGGGCTCGACAGAGAAGGTCGAGTACATCGAGGGCAAGAAAAATGACATAGGCACTGCAATACGGCAAGTCGATACCGGTCTAACATCAGAACAAGACTCTGAGGTGTTGTACACGAAGCCTGCGGAGACTGCAAAGGACTTGGTCACGGAGGTCATTGCAGCTGAAGATGATCCATCTTTATCGCCGTGGACCTTCCGGACGTGGTTTCTGGGGTGTGGTCTTGCGGTTTTCGGTGCAGCCACGACAGCTATCAACACCTTCAAACCTCAGCCAGTACACATACATTTGGTCTTCTTGGTTGTTCTCAGTTATGTTCTCGGAATGGCTTGGGAAAAGATTCTCCCGAAGAGAGGAAGAATAGGCCGTTTTTTGAATCCATTTCCAGTACGTTGCTGTTTCGACAATGCACTGAAGTACCACGCTGACATTTGATAAGTTCAATTCGAAAGAACAGGCTGCTATTGTCATCATGGCTGGCTCAGGCGCATCAACGCCAGAAGCTATGGTTACCCTCGCTGTCCAAAAGCTGTGGTACGACATCAACCCGACGCCCGTTATAGGCTTGGCTTTGATATTTTCTGCACAAATGCTGGGTTACGGAGTAGCTGGTCTTCTCCGGAGCACGCTTGTGTATCCCACGAAAATGCTGTAAGTATCAGAAAGTGTCTGTCTACTTGCTTTTGTTGACCGGTTCAGGTGGCCGGCGAATCTTCCTGTCGCTACACTTCTCGAAACCCTCCATCGCGATAAGAAGACTTCTGCTGCGCGTATGAAGTATTTTTATGTTTCCTTTGCCATCATCTTCTGTTGGCAGGTTTTTCCGTCATATATCAGTAAGTCCATCCTTACTCTGACTCCTTCTACACTTCTTGAAACTAACCCTGGATTCAGTGCCACTTCTTGGCGGTATCTCTCTCTTCTGCTTGACCAACAGAACAAGCTTGTTTACAACCAACCTGTTTGGGGGCTCTATGGCCAACGAAGGTCTGGGTGTACTTTCGCTTTCCCTGGACTGGCAAATGATTGGTGGTGGTAAGAATCCCATGTGGGTGCCACTCCAAACTCTCTTCAACGAGTTTGTCGGATACTTCATCTCTATTTTCCTCTACATGGCAATCTTCTACTCCGACACATGGAGTGCACGAAGCTTTCCATTCATCTCGCCCATGCTCTTCGACGTCAAATCAACGCCGAAAAAATACATTCCTTACGATGTTAAAAAGATTCTTGACAAGACGATGACTGTGGACCCTGCGCTCATCAAGAAATTCGGTCTCCCCTGGTTCTCCGGAAGTTATGCGATGTCAAAAATCACCGTCAACATCGCCATCGCAGCAACCATCTCGCACATGCTCATCTGGCACTATCACGACATCAAAACCGCTTGGGATTTCATCACCCTCGAGAGTATAGTCGTGCTCTTCAAGCCCTGGACCTGGAACTGGAAGTTTTGGAAATCCACTGCCAAGCAGTACACTCGAGAAGAGGCCGAGGCTATCGATCCACACTTTGCTCTCATGCAGTCATACAAAGACATCCCCACCTGGTGGTTTGGCTTAATCTGGATCTCTTCCATTGCTACTGGACTAGTAGCCATCTATGTGGCAGAAACAACGCTCCCATGGTGGGGTTTCTTCATTGCTTGCCTCCTCTCGACAGTTTCAGTGGTCTTCTTCTCCGCTTTGACGGCTATGTTCGGATATTCCCTGCTGGTGCAGCCTTTCATGCAGATGATTGGCGCTTATCTCATTCCAGGAAAGCCCATTGCGAACATGTATTTCAGCACCTACAGCTTCAATTCTCTATATCAGGCAAAACACATGCTGAGCGATCTCAAGCTTGGCCAATATGCTCATCTATCACCCCGTTGCACTTTTACCATGCAGATGGTGGGAACCTCGATTGGATGTGTGACTTCATACGTCATGATGGAAAAGATCACGACTGAGAAGAGGGAAATTTTGATGGCCATCCAGGGAACCAACGTGTGGTCGGGTCAAAGTAAGTCGATGGCACCTTGACGCGGGAAGCAACGAATACATCTAACAGAACTACAGTGCTTCAGAGTTTCAACACCGTTGCAATCGCCTGGGGAGGCCTTGCGAAGTATCTATTCAGTTACGGTGGAAGATACCAATGGGTACCCCTTGGATTCATGATTGGTTGCGCCGCTCCTCTCCCATTCTGGATCGTCCACAAATTCTACCCCAAGCTCCGCCTCGACTACTGGAACACGGCTATTATATGCGCAGCTTTCGGCGCGTTGTCCCACGGTACCCACAGCGCCTTCCTTATGTACTACAGCATCGGATTCTTCACCCAATTCTACCTTAGGAGGTATCGACCAAACTGGTTCATCAAGTACAACTACATATTGTCTGCTGGATTGGACGGTGGAACCAGTGTCATGAACTTCCTGCTCACGTTCAGTGTTTTCGGTGCTGGAGGCAAGAATGTTCCATTCCCACCCTACTGGGGTAACAATCATCAAAAAGGTAGGTTCTTCCGCTATAGGGTATCGAAGCCCGACTTTATGATTGGCACGTACTGACCATGTACCAGGAAACTACGATTACTGCATGCGCGACCCAGGTATGGGCAGCAGAAAGGCTCACTGAACCTTTGCACCACCTTTCCTGAATTCTCTTTCTAAATACGAATATCACACTACTGCTTTCGGAAGTACGCCGCCAAGACTGAACGACAAGAGTATGGACAAAATTTGACACACGAACGTGGGGTAGGCGCTAAAGGCGGATGTTTCATAACCTTGTGCGATCTGGGCCGGGTGGTGTTGACGAGGCGTCCGTTGGTTTTGGTACGGTATCAAGCGCTTGGCGATCTTCCCACCATATTAATTAAGTGTATTTGACGGTGGAACCAGACATGTCGGTGTTTGTATCTTTCCCGCAGCTGTGCTCAAGGATAAGTATATTGAGGGTAGAGTTGGGGCCAGGGTAATTGTCAATGACACTTTTCTTAGACTGGTCTTGGTGCTTGAGTCTCTCCAATCACGAAGTTTTGCTCACTACCTTTTGCCCGCTTGACGAACCAAGATCGAGCCGCAGACGCGCACATTGTCTGGCTGGGACCAATCCTGGGATCGGGCCCTCAGCTCAATTACCAAGAAAGAACGAGTAAGAGACAAGAAAAACCCCCCAGCGTAAATCAGCTCTTCATCCCCACACCCTTCCCTGCACCACAGCATCGCGGTAATTATTTAAACGACACATCTGATCCGGTCCGCTTCCTCCCCTCCCTCCCACCTCCAAAAAAACCTTGCCAATCCACCCGGCTCCCTTGGAAATCCATCCCCTGTGATTCGTTTGCGGGAAAATACCCGAACCCCATAGCGCTCGCTAATCAACGTTCACAATTCTCTGTTTTTATATCCATCCTCCCCTTTTTCTTTTCTTTTTTCCCCTCCCTGGTCGTTTCCGTGCACGGTGGCGAGGGTGGGTGCAGGTGGGGGAGGTCATCGGTACTTTTAGAGGCCGATTGTGGGGCGCAGATTTGGGACGGGTCAGGGTCTACCTTGAGTTCACTCTAATGTGTAAAAGGCTGACGCGTCGCTGTGGGTGAATTGGGATTTGTGATGCGAGAAAGGGAGAGAGGGGGCTCAGAGGGTTGTCCGAGGTTTGGTTTTTTGGACAGGTTTTTTTTTATACTTGGCCACGTCGATATTGAGGCGGGGTTGGGTTGGCAGGTCAGAAAGAGTTGGGTTTCAGATATCTTGATGGATGAGGGAGGAAATGGTGGACGATGGCGTATGGAAATTGATGTGGACGATCGGTCAAGCAGACCTCTCGTATGACTATCGTATTTTCTTAACTCTCGTGTAAACAAATTTCTCTTCCAAAGTCAGCGTAAAACCAAAGTTGATTTCCAAAGACTGACCCCCGACTTCCCACCCCATTTCTTCCAAAGTTTCAGGAACATCGACATTTCCTGCAAAGACAACTCACTCACCCAAAGAAACAACACAATTTTCCCTTTGGCCATCGTGCTTCCCCCGATACCACCGCGAAGATGTTGGTGTATACATTTCCAACCGTCTTCTGGTTTGCATACAATCTGGGTCTTGCAAGATTCAGAGTTTCATAGCTAGAACTACTGAGTTAGTTACTATCTGATGGATACGAGCGGTGCGAGACACGTAAAAGAACGCGGCTTCGATATCCGAAGAAAGCAGTCTCAAGCAGTACCCCAAAATGGCGCTCTCAATTCGAGGAGGGCTTCGAACCATCCCTCCTGAAAGAGTTGGTCTTGCACAGCAGTTTCTCTAGGTGTCCAACTCCGATTACGTGTCACAAATCGTTTGAGATAGAACTGACTTGAAGAGGTTCGAAATGGCGACAACGACTCGAATCAAGAACGAAAGCATGTCTCATTTCGAGCTATCCACGATCGACTAATGATGAAAAGCCTGTCTCTCAAAACAACTCTTCCGGCAACAATGCTCCATGTGCCAAAAGAAATCGCTCCAAAGTACCAATCGCAATACAATGCAATCCACACACATAATGAACGCCTCGCTCGCAACAAGTCAATTATACTTCACCGTCTGCCCTGTCGTGGATAATTGTTCTCCCAAGTCTCAGCCCAGGTCTCGCAACCATTCAACCATTCTCCAGTCATGTCATCAAACTCGCCCTGAAATTTGACCAGTTTCGATTCCTTGGACACAGCCGTCAGCCATTTCTGTTCGATCCATTCCATGTTGTCGTAGTACGAGACGGCGCCTTGACTCGGCTTGTAGATCTCGAGGTATTCGAGGTGCACGCCCTGCTGTTGGAGCCGTTTGAGGATGCTCTCCCATTTCCCTGGTCGAATCCACGGGTAGATGAGTATGAGGGACCGTAAAGTTGGCAGATGAGGCTTCAGGAGCTTCAGGAGATTCTCCTCAGTGATGGTGGCCCGCTCCAAAACGAGATTTTGAAGTCGATATGGTGGTGAGCTGGCGGCAATGCTTGCCAGGATCTTGGAATTGTACACGATCTCATTCGAGTTCTTGATCACAAGATCAAGTGTCGTCAAGGAGGGTGCGTTTTCAAGGCATTCTTGTATGCCAGATTCCTCAGGGTCGAACGGTGCATCTGCGTGATATTCCTCGTCTTGGCATAACTCTCTCTCTCTGACAGTAAGTCTGGCAGTGTGTAGCTGTCTGAAGGTCTTCGGTCTGAGGCGCGGAATGGCAATATTGCAAAGGGCGGATAGCCGGAAGTCGACGACGCCTTCGAATGAGTCCAAGGCTTCGGAAACGCGCCGAAGATCCTGCCAATCCTGCAACGTCTGGCGAACTTGAGCGAAAGCCGCACATTGCATGGCGGCACCCTTGGAAGGCCTCTTGGGCCGTCTGGGCCGTATCCGCACAGAGTTGAGCCGGGGAAAAGCGGTAAGGCACGATTTCAGACATAGTACAGTCTCTCCCGATTCCCACAAGATGTTCTGCTCTTCAAGCTCTTGTCTATAGGTGTCGCGAGCTTTGATCACGTGACTAAGGTCTGAATCCGCCAGATAGGAAAGGCCCAACTGCCAGGCGTCGTCGGTATGATCACCACCGAGGAGGGTTACCGGATGTGTTTTGATTGCATGGTCGATCAAATCAAGACCGCTTTTGCTGAAGCACTCTCCTCCGAACGTAATTGTTTTAGTCAGATTTCGAAGGATTGAATGTTGGGTGAGCTTGTACATGATGTCGAGGTCTGACTTGGTAAGATAGAAGCTTCTTTCGGCCAGGACATTCGAATACGCCAGCCATAATGTGTCTCGGAAGCCTCTGCAAACAGTTCGGGTATTGAGAATGTCCTTTTTCGACTCCGGGGTAAGAAGATGCCAACGCTCACCGGAGGTAGTATCGAACTCCTGGAGGTGGTCGGTCATTTCGTGTAAAATGTCAAGAGAGAGACGGTCTATAGCTGGCGCCATGCTGACAGGCAATGAATAATGAATGGTGAACAGTGGACTGGGAGAAATGCTTTAGTACAGGATGCCGTTCAGATTAACGCTGAGAGTATATGTGTTGTGAGTTAGTGTTACCATGATGGAAAGATAGAGAAGATTATTCACTGAGGTGCTACCGTGACTTCGTAGCACAGGCAGGCTCGACACGCTTCGGCAGGGGTGACAACGGCTCCCACACTCTCCATTGCAAGAACAAAGGATGTCTAGAGCTTCACATGACGGGCGTCTTAGAGGCGACTTGCATTCTAAGCTCGCGACAGTCTGAATGAATTGTGCCGCCGTTTGTTTCCAAGACTGAAGAGACCCTGGGATCTCGATTTTGAAGCATAGATTGCTGATTTTGTCAACATTGCTCAGCTTTGCCAATCTTGTAGTGAGGCCCTCATGGTGTGGATGAGGTCATTACCGTGATGGCTGGGCCCCCCGCATAGATGCTGCAACACCTTTTAAACCGCGAGCGTTAGCCTCCTCATCCTTCTTGGCGGCAAGAGGAATGCATTGATAGGCTTTATGATAGATCTGATTCAGTCCGGGTCGAGGGGACAGGGTCAAAGAGGGATATAAGACTGCTTTGTAAGCGTAGACATCGAGGAGGAAAGGGTCATCGGGTATTACAGGGGGAAAGAAATCCGATAGGATGCAGAGCGGCCTCGGGATCACGTTATGAGCGGATGTATCTCCACACAGCCGGGCCTTGAAAGAAGAATGTCGTTCAATCCGCTCGAAAATCCTTTCAGGGTGAACACTTCTGAATAATATCGATATCGATTGGTGGGATTCTGAAGAACCAGAGAACAAGTTTCCAAGGAATTGACGCCACCGACCATATTTTGAAAGAAATGTGTGGTAATAAGCTGTCTCGCTCTTTGCGAACATGAAGTAGGAATTGCCTGTGCTGGGTCACTGTTGAACTAGGATGGTTTGAATCATCGTCGATATCTCGGGCGAGGCTTGAATATGACGATGATCCAAAAGGTCATACATGGTGCGTGATTGAGAGACTTGAGCCTGAGATGATGCTGCCAGGAACAGATGAGGGTGGAGAAACCGCAAACACGCTCAAAAGAGGTTGGTTGAAGACTAGGGGTCGTCTCAATACCGGAACGTGGACGAAGAGCTGGAGCACCGTAAGAAAAGGACTAACAAGAGATGGTTAAATACTAGCTGGCCCACAATGGGGAAGGGATGGCTGGAAGGGATGAAAGATGGAGGCGTCGTAATAAACAAGATCCGATCTTGCCTGATGAAACTGGCTGGTCATGTGATCCGCCCCGAATCCGTCCGACTGCGAGACGCGTCCCGTTGAAGACTCCAAAACGACAAGAGCTCAAGATCGCCATGGATTTTCTCCATCGAAACTATTTACCACGAGTCACACATGATACCTTCTCCTGCCTTCACGTCAGATGTTACTCCAATACCACAGATCAAAGAGCCATGAGCCTCGTACACGAGTCCGCAGAATCAATTGCCAATAGACTACTACGAGATCGAGTCTAAGCCATTCAATTCCAGATTCTTTCCACATGGGAGGTGATGATCCGTTTTGCACCATTGGTTGGAAGAACATGTGGTCTGACACGGCGTATACCGGGATGGATGAAGTTCTTTGCTTCGTCATCGGCGGGTCTACTCAAAGCGGCTTGAATGATGAGAAGCCTACTCGATCTTTCCAAATGGACTTCAAGTTTCCAGACAATGTCAAGTTCGCGGCAGATCGGACGATCGTGCTGCAAAGTCATATGGATACGAATGGGGGATTAAATTCCTTCCATAGGGACGATGCCATGTCTAGGTTTATGATGCGTCCGCTACCTGGTACTGTTGAGAAGTGTACTTTCAGAGGCGCTGGTATGGGTATGACGACAGGTGGGAAAATTGGATCCTCTGATCCTTCATTAAAGGCTGCATCGGGAACAGCATCTGGCGGTATGGATGGGGTGATGGGAGGTGTGGGTGGACGTCACGGTGAACGCAAGATGGTTAAGCGATAAATGATGGGCGGCAGCGGAGGCGATATCATTTCAATGTCGAAAGCGGGTTGGACTAATGCTATGCATCTCCATCTAGTGGTGAGTTTATACCTTTGCACAGGAGTCCTAGATTGACCCTCGCAGGACATGAAAATAGTTTCCCGTCGCAAACAAGATTCTGCCAGAGCTGAAAAGCGTGATTACGTCGAAGAGCAGAGAAGAATGCCTTGAAGAACGTGGTATTGCTTGGGAGCAACGAAATTGTTGAAGTCCTTGTCAAGTGCTAACCCTTTCCTGGTGTCTATATGAATTGCCAATCTTTTCACTGGTCTCTCCGTACCTGACAATGCAAAAAGATGGTCAACTGCCAAAATACCGTGCACGAGGATCAGGGCATGATGGGGAATTTCAACGTAACAGAACTGGCCGATTTAGGCTGCAAAGATCTCGACACTGGCCTAGAGGATCCCATGGACGCTCGATCACGGGCCAGGAAATAGACAGGCACCGGTCTTGATGAACTCAAGACCATAACGTTGCCATTTTTCGCCAGCGTTGATGCATATCCTGGCCCTGCCAAGTTGATTGAAGTCGAGGATAGATATTGGATCTCGCGGACACCACTATCTGGTGATCTCACAGGTCCGGCCGTTAAAGGCGGTGGCATGATGGGTAGTATGGGATCGCAGCCTGCAAAACCTGATACAAATCATGCCGCGCCCTCATTCCAGACAGTGATGGGCTCGCAGCCCGCTCCTGAGCAACCCGATACCAATCCCGATTCCCCGCCGCCTGCAATGGAAAATGGCAGTGGAGGCATGAACGGCAATCGTGCTATAGGATCTGGAAATATGAACAGTCCTGGCATGACTGGCTCAGGAAGGACGGGGGCGGTAGGTACGATGTCTGGAGCTAATCCTCCGGGAATTGCGACAGGCTGCACGCCGCATGATTCACATCATGGTGGTTGTAGATGACGCTGATTTCAGGTCTGCTCATCCTTGGATTTGGAAACTCTCTTACAGGATCATGATCATGGCTTGTTCTTGGTATTGATTTATTAGCCTCGGAAAGTCAAAGTCATCGAACGTGGCTGTTGGCAGGAATAAGCTTCAGTCTCAACGTATTGGGGTGACTTTATAACAGCAATGGTAGCCGACGCGTCCTGCTCATCAAAGCGTATTCTTTAAGTTTGAAACTGAGTCTGGTGTGCTAATGGATGCAGAATAGCAGGTTTTTCGAGTGAAAGTTTCGATAAGATTCCTTTCGCATTACTAGCAGAGCTCCAGAGGTCCCATAGCACCGCAGCCAACACACAATCTCCCAATCCTCCTCTGGGAAGGTAGTGTATATTTCTTGAGCGGTTCGTACATTGCGACCCGATGATTCTGGTCGTCATTTCCTGGTCGTCGGACTTTGCAAGCCAAAGCGACTTCAAGAGCTGGACTCTTACTTCCTCGTGTCGCTCTGACCGCACTTACTCTGGACATAACTTGAAGGCCTTGCTTTTCTTGCGCTCAAAAGCTATCACACAGAGATCCACCTTACATTATTGCATTATTGAATTTGAAGGCCGTCTGGTTACGAAGCTATCATACGACATTCATCACAGCATTTTCAACACTGCATTTACCACGCTGCCACCTACTCCAATCAAACTACTCTCGATCCAGATCCTTATCGAATTCGAGGCGATGGCCAATGTCCGCCCCCAAAATCTCGAGATCGCAGCATCATGGGCCGTATTCAAAGCAAGATACCTCAAGTCTCCCAAATTAATTGACCAATGGTATAACCTCGACAACCGCATCATCAACGCCACTATCCACAAAGGTCTCCTCAACAGTGACACCTACCCGCAAACATTGATTATCATGTCCGAGCCCTCAGCCACCTCAGCAAAAGAAGCCCCAACAACAAAGAGATTGTATTGCAACGACATCAGATCAACAATCGACCCCATTCTCCTCTTATACTACAGTTCCACTTCTAAAGGGTGGTGTCTAAAATTATATGCCGAAGAGAACCGCAAGCCTGGGACGCAAAGCCTCCATCGGATTATTGTCGTGCAAATGTGTCCCAAGCTGGGAGGTGTCGTGAATGAGAATGGTGAGGTTGAGAAGTTTGAAATTGGACTAGCTTCGAAGCCAAGGTTCCATGGAAATCTCGCACGCAGACTCACATGGCCGGAGGACGACCAAGCCTCCGAAGAGAAGTCCTCAGAAGTAGAAGCAGAAGTCAACGACGCAGAAGTGGTGGAAGAAAAGGTGGAAGAGCATAGACGGCCAAAAAGAACTTGTAGAGTTGTTGCAGGTTCTTTAGCATCCAAGCCAAAATCGAAGCTAACAAAGATGCAAAGGGAGATTTTGGATTCCAATGCGCCACCGGTGACGAAGAAGAGCAAGCAGACGGAATTCAGTATAGGGGAACTGGAGAGCCCGTCTGCGGGGGATTTAAGAAGCGGAAAGGCCGAGGATCCACCAGTGACGAAGAACACCCGCAACCAGACGGAAAAAGGAGGAGAGCAGATGGACAGTCCACTCTTTGCGGCGAGTTCCTCCGAGATCGAGCAGGTCGAGGATTTCCAGATCCTCGCTGCAAGGGTTGTGAAACCTCTGTCGAAGAAGAATCCTCTTCGCCAACGAGCGGACAAGATGCTTGAGGATATTCAGGCGATAGGGAAAACGGAATGTCTTCATCTATGCCGTGCGAGCGAACAAGGCAAATATCCATTAGATGTATCAGTAAGTCGGACAAAAAAGAGGAAATCCATCATCGAAACAGAGACACATGATGCGAATAATGGTGATGAGCCGAAAGTTTTAAACACTTCTCAGTCGATACTGGAACAACCTGAGGACTCAAACATAGACACGTCCAAGTCGATGCTGGAGCACTCTGAAAGTTCTAAGTTGCACTCCGAGTCCGAATCCCAGCTCAAGAGAAAGAAGGATGGACCGCCCTCGCCATCCCCATCGCTTCCAGCTCCAAAGAAAATCAGAGAATCGTTTAAGACGAAACTTGAACGGGAGCTCGCGAGATTGGCGTCGCATAATAAACATGGCCGTACTGAGAAGATGGAGAGTTGGAAAGAGGATAATTAGCAGGTGGATTCTGGTACTCTTTCTTCTGATGAGGGAGAGGGAATGGGGACTGAGGATGAGATTGGAGGGGAAGAGGAAGAGGAGGGTGAGAATGTGGATAGGGAGGGTGAAGAGATTGATAATGACGTTGAGGACATCAATAACATCAACGAGGAGTTGGTGAGTAGAGAAGGGGATAAATCTCTCCCTTCCTACTCCTCACCTATTTTTCTACCGGATACTGGATGCCGTTTTTGCCTGGCCGGTAAGGATCTCTGTCTATAATATGGAGGAAGGGTGTAGAGGTCGGGTTTTCATATACTGCTACTCTTATTGAAACGTCAAAAAAACCATGGGACGTCCGGCCAATTGGGAAAATAAATGGACGAACGAAGGATCCTCTTTCAAGCAAGATGTTGGAACTATGCTTTTCTTACACACACACATAATCTCGATATAGAGACCGCAAATTAGGGACCTTTGGATACGACTTACCACCGAGACGTCTGAATGGAACTGGAAACTGGTCTTGTGTGATAGATTGGGGAGTGTTGGATTTTTGGTCAGATATGTTTTAGGACGTGCTCTATAGATACCGATTATTCGATTTGAATGCTGGGAGGAATGTGATGACAGTGCTGCAAGACCACCAGCGATGACGACGCGTATCGAACCGACCCTACTGTTTGTTGATTGATCTACGACCGTTGCATGAGAAAGAGAGGACTGATTGACGTACGCCGAGAGTCCGGCCGTCAGGGCAAAGGGGACAGTGAGAGCGTCTGCGAATCCCAGAATCGCGTCGCAGAGATCATCTCCTAGTTTACCGTGACGCTCTTTGTGTTCGATCTGTTCTGGCGTTGATTTCGGTTTTGAGAGGCTGGCAAGGGTGGCGGGCGTGTCTGTGTGTTTTCTCTTCATGTTTCCTAGTCATGGCGTGAAGACGTTTGAGGTATTCGACGTGACGGGTGGTTACGAGTGCCAGGTGCGCTCGAAGCTGGAGCGACGGTTTGGAAATGGAGAGGGGGTCGTTTCGGTGGATCGATTTTTTGATGCAAGCGAGGATGGGAGGTAAGATTGAAAGATCTGGTGGGTATAGTTTGCTTGATGGGAAAAGATGTTGGCAGATTGCCAGCATGGGATTTATGTGATGATCTCCATGGCGATTTGGATCAATCAGGGGCCGTATTTACTACGAAGACATCCGCGCCTGCAGGCAGACAGAGAGCATCATCATAAGCAACCGTCGATCGAAGTCAAGAATTCGGGGGCTCGGACTTGGGAGAACATGCTTTCCCACCGCAACCGGTTCTAAAACTCGACCTCACACTCGCAGCGTTGAAAAGGATACCTTCCTCTCCGCTCACACAGATATCCCGTCCATTCGATTCAGAACAATCTCGTTAATTCATCATAACTCATCCTCTAGATCCCATCCCCAGCCCAGAAAATCAAGTCTAAATATGATTCAGCGCATCATTAATCATATCCCCACCAAAGGTAGCCCCAGCACCAAACATCATCGCGCTCCCAAATTTGCTCGCCATCCCTTTCGCCCACTCCGCATGCTGAGAAATATCATGATCAGCATCCATTATCCCCAGCCCCTCTCCCCCCCTCCAAAAGAGCTTCTCCTACAAAGATAAATCAACATACCTTCGCATGCTTAGGATGAGCAGGACTCTCCGGATCCTGCGCCGCCTGGGCAATCTGTTGAAACTGCGGACCTTGCGGTTGCCATTGCGGCTGCCCATAACTCCCTCCATATCTCGAATCGATGTATTGACTCGGCTGTCCGTTTTGGGGTAGTTGTGCCATTATCGAGTCGAGTTGTTGGGGGAGGAGAACTCCGGAATCACGGAGGAATTCTAGTTCTGTGCGGACGGTGCTTAAGGAGCGGTTGATTTGGGCGGGTTCTGGCATTTTGGAATGGGACTTTGGGAGTTATGGGAATTGTATATTGTGGAAGGTTGGAAAGAAGTGAAGTTGAGCGAGGAGGTTCAGAGACTTGGGTTGTGTCGTCACTGTCACGGGGTTTCCTGAAAGGGTAAAGCCAGGAACGTGGTGCTCGATTAGGCCTATTTTCAGCTACTTTCTTAGGTCTATCCCGACACCGTCCTAATCGTTTATATGTATCAGCTCCCACTCATTGTTGCGCAAAAAAATATGCAACCTGGTCTAATCCAATTGAAGAAAGCCAGGCTCGTGTTTCTTCCTTCGAGGCAATCACCAACTCACCAGTCCTTTCTCTCTGTCAAACCCACCTCTTAGCTGCCTCTCAGGTTTCAAGACTTTCCCCTGCAGAACTGTATACTTGACGATATTCTCACAGTCCTCTGGCCGTACTCTCGCAAGCCAAATACATTGTCCCGCTCCCTCGCCTGCACCCAGATCTACCACCCGCTTCTCCTCAGCTTCTGTTTCACAGGCAATGCCGTCAAGCTTTGGGGCACTAGCTCTTCGGTATATCATCACGTTGGCAGAGTATTTGTGACCGCCAACGTGAGAGATAAAGTAAATGCCTACGCCTCCAGGGCGGGTATCTGCCAAATCGCGCTGTAACCCCAAAGGCCGAAGGTGCCTTTCGAATTCTTTGAGGAGAAGAGGGGCGGACTGTCCACAACGTGCGTCGCGGGTCTTTTGAGAGCAGAGGAGGATAAGGTAGTTATGAGGACATGGCCGGGTTGTCAGATCAGACGGGAGAGAGGCCGGTATGGTTGAAGGAATTGGAAGCGAGTCAGGAGAAAGGGTCGCAGATGGTGGTTTCGAAAGAGGAGAGGTGTTTGTGGGCGCTGAGTTAATAACATGTTTTATCAAGTCAGGCACTGAGGAGGGTGTGACGTTTTCGACGATGGTGAATGCTGGTAAGAGGAGGACTGTGGTGGAATTCTCGACTGTTGGGTCTGTTGGTAGAGGGATGTTCGAGGCCGATAGCATGAGTTTCTGTCCTCTCATTAGCTGCAGTCTACTCCAAGCTCAAATGACAAGCATACTCCATTTTCATGCAAGTCATTGTTCTTCCCAACAGCCTCCATAATACTGCCCTTCTCATCCGAGACATCTCTCACCCAGTCCGATTTGCCAGTCGCGCAGAGAATATGCCTACTCCAACCTTTGATGTGTCCATAAAGCTTATCATCTTCATCAATGTCAAATTTTCGCGGGTACTTGACCGTGCAACTTTCACAGTCCCTCGTACATTCTTCGCCGTCGATTTCGGGGTCGGTCTTCGTAAACAATTGCGTCGGTAATTTGGCTGTACTGAAACCACTGCTGGATAGATCTGCACTTGAGGCATTGGGGGTAAAGCGATTGACCAGATTCTTCAACATATTGGAGGGCTTTTTGAGTCGTGAAAAAGGGGAGCTGGAAGAAGTTGAGGCCATGACGAGGCGCAAGAGATCGATTAGATTGATAAAGGCGGGGGGCGGATTCCGCTCTCCAACATAAGCGTGTAGGGCTGTTCACATACTATAGTACAGTATTTATGTCGGCGAAATAGTTGCCTTGGAGCGGCTTTACAGTCGGTCTCTCGGTTTTAGTGAAGACAACGTATGCTATCTCTGCACAAGTCCGCTGTATCTCAAGACTGCTCCGTCGACTCGTCCGTGGATGTTGTTGTGAGTTCGGCATTATATAAGGCACGCTCGGGATCCGAGAGAGCTGGAGTGTCTGTCCGCTGGCAACAACATCAATACCAATGGTAAGAACGCGTCCTGAGGTCCCATTCATCAGGATATGATGGACTCGTACACAATATAACCTCAATGGCTGGCACAATCCTGACTGGCGCACCGAGAGCGTCTGACCTTGACTGGAGCGAAGCCGCTTACCTGAACTCATCTGAAGCCACCTCTTTCATCGACAGCTCGCGAGCAAAGTTTGGCCCGGATACCTCGAAGTTCAGGTCCATTGGAGAACTTGGGCATGGCAAGCGAAGCAGCAAAGACGATGTCCAATCTCGAAAGGCGGGCAGATACACACCGCCGCATATCCCAATTTCTCCCACAGACACCATCGAAGATGTGGACAGGATAGATGGCATGGCTGTAGTCGAGGTGCCGGACGACATGACGCTGGGCGAAGACTATGACAATCCCGAGCACAATTATCTCTCAGTCAGAAAAGCAAGAAAAAACCGCATCATTCTCAAAGATGTCGAAGATGAGGAGTATTTGGAACAATCCTTCATGTTCTATGACAACACTCTGTTCACGAAGCTATCTCTTACGCCGTCACTCGCCTCAGCAACTTTCGATTCGTTGGAAAGTTCGCAGCCGTATTCTAGTTCTGCTTCGCCAAATTCCTCCCCTAGCCAGCTACCAAAGATGCATCTTCCTTCGCCGGTAATCGATTTGAAAAGACTGCCTAATGCTACCTACATCAACCAGATCGCACCACAGACGATCACAGTCCATCTCATTGCTGCTGTTGTCAGCAGCGCTCCGCCACGCAACATAAAACTGCGGCAAACGAATCATAAGATGGATCTGGTTGAAATGATTGTCGCCGACGAAACCCGTGCTGGCTTCCAGATCAGTTTCTGGCTTCCTCCCGATCCACAAAAGAAAGACCCCACAAGGAAGACGCTCAAAGAACTGAAGCCAAAAGACCTCATTCTAGTCAAGAATGTTGCTCTACACGTCTGGAATGGCACCGTCTTTGGGCAAAGCCTGCGGAAAGGATGGACAAGAACGGATACCACCATCACTACATGGGCACGGAACGGGGTTCTGGAAATGCAAGTTCCTGACAAGACTGAGGGACCCGGAGCAGCGAAGCTACAAAGAGTGTTTGATTATGCCGAGCAATTCCTGTCAGCGAGACCTGTCCGTGGATCGAAACATGAGGTGGACATGGGTAGAAAATCCATCTTCGATGACGAACTGCCTCCAGAGACGCAGTCTTAGAGAAGACAGGCGAGGAGAGGGACCGAGTTTGGCGAAGCGGGGATTGGAATAGCAAGGTGCACCATTTGGGACCGATATACAGATTTTCACTCCTGCGCACTCACTCCTGCGCACTCACTCCTGCGCACTCACTCCTGCGCACCCAAAAGTATCCTTCTAGGATTACAAGCGTCACACGAGGCCTCCACTTCTGCTCTACTTTAATGTCAAGTCACAGCGACTTGCGCACTAACAGATCAGAGTTCTGGCGCAGCTTGTCACAAACAGTGAGCGCGGAACGGTGGTCTCGCCGATGTTCAAGAGCGTGGAACGAATGGCGTGAGAGCGAGAGAATGAGAAAGTGAAGAGGACGGCGCTTTCCTGAGAGTTGCTCGTTAAGTGACAAGTCCCCCACACGTCCGACACGTTGTTATTGTCTGGACGTGTCGAGGGTTATGGCTGACACAGAGAGGTGGTAAGTCGATCCCATCACTTCTGTCTATTCCTTCGGCTCGAGACATGAACCTCACAGGAAGCAAGTCTCCGCAGGAAGAAGAATTCAATATTCACTTAACCCATATCCTGACAAAGCTAATCCAAACTCCCTACAGAATCAAAATCAAAATCATATCCCAAGTCTCGACTTCCCCTAAAACCAAAACCCCCAATCCCCAATCCAATCCAAAATCTCCATTACTCATTGGGCTCCAGACCAGTCCCGGACCAATCCCGAACCCCCAATTTCCTTCGCCTTGTTGTTAAGATCATCATAAGTCAACACAACACACCTCATCCCCGTCTCCGTACAGGCCATCCGATCATGTCCACAGCCTACGATCGGACAAACCGTTCGTTCAGCCGGGCCATAGAATTCGTAGGCGTGGTTGAGTGACCAGCCCTTTCCTTTGCCGTAGGGGTAGCATTCGCAACAGAGCCAGCCGTGTTGTTTCGGGGGTTGCATTTTGTTGTCGCCGAATGGGGTTGGATTGCTGGTTGATTGTGTAGTTGTTGGTTGATGTTATTCTCAAGGGCAGGTAGTTGTTCTGAGATGTAGTGTTTGCTGCGTTTGAGGAGATTCAAAAAGGTAGATCCAGAGAGTCTTTTGTACTCTTGGTAGGACATTGTGTGAATATGAAGCCAGTGTGCTGGCAAGTAGGAATACCCTGTTACAAAAGCTTACTTACACGCATCCTCTAACAATCTCGGGTATCCTTCCATTCACCCACGGATCTTGTTGATGTTGTCTGGGTATACCTTTCTCTCCTGGTAACGTCAACGAATACGCACTACTCCATTCACCCACGGTCTCTGCTGTCGTTGTCTGTATGTCAATCCCCTGGTATCGTTGCCGTGCGAACAGAAGGCCAGTCCCTTGGCAAGTTGTGGTATCATGTTACGAAAACCTACATACACGCCTCCCCGATAACGCAGAGTCTTCCTCCAACCACCCACGCTCTCCTCCTCTGCGTATATCATCGACGCAGGAGAAACAGCCAAGAACATTCACATTGAGGCCAACATACCCGAAAAAGCAACATCGTCACTCTCCTTATCAACGCATTCACCATCCGATCCTTCATAAGAGAGCCGACGTTCCCCGCATGGTAACAGCTGTACTCTTCTCGCCAACTCATTCACCATGCAACACTGCAGAAAGGCCTGGGCACTCTACCCCTCCCTCCCCTTGAAAGAAAGAAAGAACATACCGAAATCGCTCCGAATGCCATGACAAGTACCTACCAATCGCCTCTCCAAATGGATAAAGCATGAAATCATAGACTATGACCGTCTAAAATAGAAGTTCATATGAAAGCGACGCCCTCTCTGTCGCTGGAGAACGGTAAGACCAACAGTGAATGTTGAGAAACCACTCAGGGAAAACAGAATAAAACTTCCTCAGACAAAAATGGCTTCGGGCTAGGGAATGAGCAGACGGGATGAAACATTGATGCGTTCAGGGAAAGAAAGAGCTCAGAGACCTGGCGGGTAATAACACTGCCGAGAGCGATACGAGTCTCAATGAGAAGCAAGCAGAATTGCTGTCAAGAAGATTTCCGAATCGATTATTTCCAAATTCGTGATCCATGAATATGACTGCAAAATGCCCTGCCAAACAAAAGAAAGGCTTCACAGCTTCGCTCTTCTATATTCCAGGTATCCAACCGAGGGTATCTGTAGTTACATATGTACAGGTCGTGCGAGAGGTTTTGCACGGGATGTGTACAAAGTTAATTTGACGACTAAAAATGCGAAATATGTGAAAAAAGTCGCGATGTACATGGTGCAACCTCAAATGGCGAGGACATCTTCCATGTCTTCCACCTCTTCCGGGACAGGGCGGAATCTCCTCTGGCGTGCTGATGAATCATCATCCGGGTCTTCGACTAACTTCACTGGAGGTATTGTTAGTATTTGCAGTCGTTGAATCCCCAAAAGAGCGGGCGAAACTCACGTCCAGGTCTAACAAACCAGCTGACCGCGAAGGCCATTCCGAACAAGGCGGTTAAAATGACAAACACCGTCTGTGGGAAGCTTTCGACGGTGGCAATGTAAATTAGGTTGAAGACCGTGGGGGCGATGATCCTGGCGAACGAATGCAGAAGACCCATCGCACCGAGCAACTGCCCGACCTGTCCTGGCGGCACATGTTTCGTCAACGCCGCTTGAAGAGTCGGACTGCCCATGCCGCCGAAGCTGGCCACAGCGCCAGACAGCATGAAGAGCGGACTCGTCCGCGCTATAGTGTACCCAAGGAATCCCGCCATGTCGAAAAGAATGCCGGCGCGCATTACATTAAGTTCGAAGACATCAGCGCCAGTATCTGGCTGTGAGCGTCTCAAGCCGGGTCTGCCACGGTAGAGACGAGTGAGGACCGGGAGTACAGCCAACAGACAAAAGACGCGAGACGAATTGAGGACGGACATGAAAATGGATTGCTCCGAAGCGGTCCAGCCGAAAACGAATTGAGAGTAGATGATGACAACAGTCATTGCGCCCATAGCGACGCCGAAGATGATCATATCGACCGCGGCGAGAAGAAGTAGATTTCTACGAATTTCGGGGTCGACGTGAGGTCCTTTGGGATAGAGGATCTTTAGCGGCTCGAAGAGGTTAAAGGCATAGATTTGCTGTATCCAATCTGATGATGGACCTCGGGCCAGAACTGCAGCCTTATGCCGTTCTCGAGCTGCTGTTTGCCTCGATTTGCTGAGTGATTCGGGAATGAATAGGATAAGGAATATGATGAAGAAGATGTGGCAGCCGAGTGCGATGTAGAACATGGCAATGACAGTTCCGGTGATCTTGATGATGTATGCCGCTAAAAGTGGGCCTAAAGCTATGCCAGTGAACAGACAGCCATGAAAGTACCCAAAAATTACGTTTCGAGATTTTGGTGGTGTCGAATCAGCTGCGTAGGAGTGTGACATGGCCATTGATGCGATGAAGGAGCCGCATAATCCATCGAAGAAGTAGCCCAACAGCATCCATCTCACAGGAAATGTCTCTGGATATTTCGCGGCAAGGATCGTGAGGATTTCTCCAGTAAACATTCCAAAGTTCGTAATGCACATGATGGGTTTCCTTCCAAATCGGTCGGAGAGCGCACCGAGCTTAGGTGCGATTATAGCAGCCAGAATGCCTGATATCAACGAGCCTTGGAGTGTAAAGGCGGCAACTCTTTGCTGCACCTCTGGTGAACGACATTGAGGGTTGTCTCCCGTCCAAGTGATCGGTAGTAAGGTAAAATTCGGGTCTTGTATAGATTTGTCGGCATAGTACTCCCGGCAGATGAGGTTTAGGATGAGGTTGATCTTAGGCACAATGATACCGCCAAAGGCCAGCGCAGAAAGGATGAAGGGTCCTAGAAGCCAGTATGCCTGTGCAAGATTGTTATTCTCCATTGCTTCACCTCTGCCCTACATCGGCCAAGCACTTACGTGTGGCTTCTTCCACCACGGGAGATCTGCAAACTCGTCCCATGGTCTGTACTCGGAATATCTTCGCGGTCGATCTCCGATTGTGTGAGCATTTGTTCTCTCCGCTGCCAGCAATGGAGTTTCCTCGCTCCCTCCGTTCGACTCTCTTTGTCTGTTATTGGTGCCAGCCGCGGGCAGCAAACCCGAATCCTCTCCACCTCTTCTACTCCCTTTCTGCTGCTTCTGCGTGGGGTTCGCTTCATTGCTCCCGTTCCGGGCGTCGTTGTCGTCCATACTGGTTATTCTTGGGCTCGAGCAACTTCAGTGGAGTGTCAAAGAACTAAAAAATAGAAGCAAATCTAGAAGCTCACGCCCCAAAGACAGTGTCGTGCCAGTCCGACAGCATATAAGAAGGGCAATCCTGGCCTCCACCTGGCTGTAAGGATAGCAATTGCTTTTGCGTAAGCGGAAAGTATCGCTGGTATGCCAGTTCCCTGATTGGGCCGAATATAGACGCAACATGCAGGCCCGGTGTCGATGTCGTAAATACCGTATGCTAAAATCGAGAATGCGGACAGATTACCAAGCGATAGAGAGCGATTTAGATTGCGAGTGCATCTGCAATTCTGAGACCTTGAGAGAGCAGTCCCCAGCAACAGCGATAAGGACTCAGACGAGTGCGAGGGCTACGTGGAGCGCGTCTGTATCAAGTTTAACGAGGGATAAATGGTACACGACCGAGGTCTCGTCGCCCATCGGCAACGTCATGATGTTTAGTCCGACAGTCAATCGTGGCGAAGCTTTGCGACGCGCCTTGATTGGATGCCTCCTGCAGCAAATCAGTCTTAAGCCAGAAGCTAGAAAGATGCATCCCTCTGCCTTGGTCTTGTTGTACCGGGTCATGCAGCCGCTTTTCCTTTTCCCTGTGTCTTGTTGTCCGCATCACCAGTAGCGGGGACTTGCTCGGAGGCTGTTCGCGTCCACCTCAAGCTGGCTGCTGGCGTCGCATTCTCTTCGCCAATGCGAGGATGCGGGCGAAATTTGGTACGGGAAGCCTTTTCCTTCTGCACAGGGGGGACTCGACTAGGCTGTGAAGAGAACATGGAGGTTGTGTTCCGGACCGGTTTCGGCAACCATCTGGATGTGATCGAGATCCGAGAATGCCATGTGTGAATAGTGATTTCTGTGGTTTCGTGTACGATGCTGCCTCCGTATGGCGGGAAATGTTTTGGGAAGCTCATGTATGGAAGGGGGGAGGGGGGTTGGGAGGTACAAAGAATGCCAGAGGGTTACTAGTATTGAGGTGCAGAAGAAGAACGTGACAGCAACGTTGGATGCCTAAAGCATGTCCTCTTCTTAAATACAATGTGCGAAGAATAATCAAGTCTATGTTGTATAGTCGAAATGTACCAGGCAGGTAAAATGGGTATAAAGACATATTCGAACACATTGATTGTTTGAAGGTTCAAACCCGGAAGGTGTTAGACATGATCAAGAGCTGTGAATTGATGTTTCGAAGGACTTTTTCTTTCCCACGTCTGCGGTGCTCATACACCGCCCTACATGCTTAGTTATGCTTACAATCTAGGTACAGGATCTGTGGCCAAAGCCTGGGGTGAAGTATGTATACAATTGTGGCTCCGATGACATCTATAGGAAAGCCTGTTGGCCGGCAAAGAATTTCTTGCTCTCCGCGCATTTCTCGCTGACACAAGCGGGACATCGCAGACCCATCTGCTTGCTGGTAGCTTTTCCGCTCTCCAAATGCTCTTTTGCAATGTCTGCGAGTGCCTGAATAAACACCTTGCTGCCATTCAAGCTTTCAGCTCTTCTTATCGTGTCAATGCCATGCTCGCCAATAATTTCCTGGTCCAATTCATAGAGTGTTTCGATGTGATCACTCGTGAAAGCGATTGGAATGAGAATGAGATCCGTTTGTCCTTTCTTGACGTAGTTCTCGACGGTATCGGAGGTTTGGGCACCTAGCCATGCCGAAGGACCAACCTGAGATTGCCAGACCAGTCGGTACGGGTTCTTCATTCCCAGGCGTTTCATCACAGCATACACTGTTGCTGCGACCTCGGCTGGGTAAGGATCTCCTCTGTTGACCACACTCATCGGCAACGAGTGGGCCGAGAACAGCAGAACAACATCGTCGCGACGCTCGACTGGATATTGTGCCAATTGTGCCTCGATATTCTGTGCGAATGCCTCCACTAGTCCTGCATGTTGCGGCCATCGATCGATCACACTCCATGTGATTGCGCCCTTCTGCGGTCCGTCAGACCCAGTGGCTTTGTTGCCCTCCAAACGATTCCTCCATTTCCATAGTTCGTTTATGGAACTGCCCGTTGTGGAACAAGAGTACTGTGGGTATTGTGTGAAGGCCACTGCACGTCCACCTTTTCCATTGCCGAAGCCATCATCCAGCAGTCTTTGGTACATCTCCTCAGTGAGGGGGTCAGCATATCGGAACGCGACATAGGGTTTGTGCGGTGCGGTTTGGGGCGAGATTCTGTCCAGGATTTTGCACATTTCGCTGGCTTGATGCTCACTCCATTTGCGAATGGGAGAGCCGCCACCGATGGCAGCGTATTGTTTTATGATCTTGGGAGTCCTGCGGCGGGATATGAGGGGTCCTATGTAGTTTTGTAGTCGGCCCAAGGGTATCAAATCTCCGTCGGCCTTCGCAGAAGATCAGCTCATGTGCAAGTGAGGGCTTTCAACAGTGCTCCTACAAACAACCTCGAGAGAAAATCTCCCACTTCATCTGTCGTTGATGGACCTCCCATGTTCATGAAAACCATTGCTGTTGGTCCCTTTGAACTCGTCGCGTCCTGGGTTACTGGTGGCGCCGCATGGGCAGCTAAACTCTTTCTTTGTTGCCATATTGAGGATGTAGGAGCCGCCGTGTATCTCGAGATTAGCGAAGGCGATGCGCGCTTCGTCAAGTGGCAAAGCGGCTGTCGAAGAGCCATAATTGTGATGTTGCCTCCAATTCGAGGTTGTTGGAACAGCCACCAAAACCGTACCCACTGAAGCCCAACTCAAGTCGTCATGTCCACTTTCGAGATGAGATAAGCAGCCGTTCATTGGTTCCGAGGTTGAGGTATTGAACCGCTCATGTGACTACGTGGCGCGACCGCGCTTCTGCCTGAAGCTCTCTGCCCTCAATGCTATCATCGCGACTTTCCCTCCCATTCGACTCCATCATACCAAAGCAATGGAGGCCAAGCTTGTTTACAGACCAGCCGTGTCGGGAAATCCAGATGCCGATCTCCATCGAGCGGGAGACGAAGAGGACGAGGAGGAGCAATTTGTTGACGACACAGTGATCACCACCAAGACGTTCTCACTTGAACCTCAAATAACACTAGAATAGGGATACAAGACAGTCAAAGATGCCGTGCTATTCTGCATCGACGTCAGCGAGTCCATGCTGAAGAAACCTCCTCCTTCAGACGATAAGAAGGCCGATCGAGACTCACCTGCTTCTGCTGCATTGAAATGCGCCTACCAATTGATGCAGCAGCGCATCATCTCGCATCCACACGACATGATGGGAGTCATGCTTTTTGGAACCGAAAATCGAAAATGTCTGGCCAGGAAGTCGACTCTCGACAATCCACAAATTACAAGCACTGTTACGTTCTGACAGATCTTGATGTGCCAGAGGCTGCCGATGTGAAGAGTCTCAGAAATATCGTTGAAGATGAGGAAGAGTTTGCGAACGTTATACAGCCGAGCAAGGAAGAAGTCTCAATGGCCAAGATGTTGTTTGCTGCTAATTACATTTTCACCACAAAAGCACCCAACTTTTCATCGCGGCGAGTCTTCTTGGTCACAGACAACGATGACCCACACTCCAATGATAAGGCACAGCGAGATCCAGCAACTCATAGGGCGAAAGATCTGTACGATCTGGGAGTCTCAATAGAACTATTCGCAATCTCCAAGCCAGGGCACGCTTTCGACAGAACAAAATTCTACGATGTATGAACGATGGGAACCAAAACCCGGTGGTTGTACTGACATTAGATTCAGGACATTGTCTACCGCGCGATTCCTGGCGACGAAAACGCACCTGCTCCTCTCACATCCGTTGCCAAAACCTCCGAGTCTGGTGGTGGCATCTCGCTCCTCCAGTCGCTCTTGGCGAATATCAACTCGAAGTCCGCACCTCGGAGAGCTTTCTTTTCGGTTCCCCTCGAAATTGGTCCGGGTCTTACCATTGGCGTGAAAGGCTACATGATCATAAAGCGCCAAGAACCCACAAGGAGTTGCTACGTCTGGACAGACGGCGAAAAGGCACAGCTCGTTCATGGATCAACGACGATACTGGCTGAAGACACTGCTCGCACTGTTGAGAAAGTTGAAATAAAGAAGGCATTCAAGTTTGGGGGTGACTCGATTTTGTTCACTGATGAAGAGTTGAAGAAGATCAAGAACTTCGGCGATCCGATCATGCGCATCATTGGATTCAAAGATCTGAAGCTGCTTCCCATCTGGGCAACAACGAAACATCCCTCGTTTGTTTATCCATCGGAGCAGGACTTTGTTGGCTCCACACGAGTCTTCTCTGCTTTGCAGCAAAACATGCTCAAGAAGAAGAAGTTCGCGTTGGTTTGGTTCCAACCAAGGAGGAACGCATTCCCAATCTTGGCCGCCGCTGTTGCTTCTGCAGAGAGGCGAGGCGATGACGGGGAGCAAGTCACTCCCCCAGGCATCTGGATCAGACCCCTACCATTTGCTGATGATGTGCGACAAAACCCTGACACCGACCTTGTTCGAGCACCAGGATCCCTCATTGATCGCATGAGAGTCGTTATACAACAACTCATGTTGCCGAAGTCGATTTACGACCCCCAAAAGTATTCGAATCCAGCGCTGCAATGGCACTACCGCATCCTGCAGGCTCTTGCCTTGGACGAAGACATACCCGAGACTCCTGAAGACAAGACCATTCCTCGGTATCGTCAGATTGATAAGCGTGCTGGCGAGCATGTGATTGAATGGGGCCAGACACTCGAGGAGGAGTACCAAAAATGGATCCTGGAACATGGACATCGCTCCATACCTGACGCGGAAACCAAGAAACGCACTGCAGATCCCTCATCCACGCCAGCTGCGAAGAAGGTCAAGTATGCTACCGCTACGGATGAACTCAGTGTAGAAGAGATGCGGGAGAAGTTTGAGAAGAACAGTATCGAAAAGCTCACCGTGGCAGTCTTGAAGCAGTGGTGTGCTAGTCGCTCTCTGCCCACGAGTGGTAAAAAAGGGGATCTTGTGGAGAGGATACAAGAATATTTCGAGAACAAGTGAGTGATTGATATAGGTTGTTAGGCTATGCTACCATGATTTACTACTGATGAGAAAGAGGCTTGCCAACTTTTGGAGCTGGAATGCGATGGCTAGTGTAACTCTCGTTTTGAGCCTAGCGACGAGCATAGCTGGTTTGTTGGGCATGGCTCGAGTACTATAAGGCGGAATGTATTATAAGTAGTGTAAGAACTAAGAGCGGACATAAGAATGGGAGTATGATAGGGCAGGTAGAAAGCCTCCGGGAGAAGAAACAGGATTCGCTCAAAGGGATGGATATCTGGAAGGAGGGCCGTTGACGCACTCTGGAGTTTCAACCGCAAATTCGTGGAAGCGAGGGCTGAGAACTGGTTTGTACATTGATAAGGAGGTGCATGATGGCTAGTGATGCTTTTAGCCTAGAGGTTGGTTTCAGCCCGTGTGTACTCTGCAGGGCGCATGCGCATGTATAAGAGAGCAACACGACGTCGGACATTATCATACTCCATCTCTATTGTTGCTTCGCGTATCAAAAGATAATTTGAGCTCCCAACAGTGACTCCGTTCGTACCCTCTTGCGTTCCCATTGTGTAAATGGCGACTGGATCATGTGCACCAGAACAAGAGGTCTCGACAACTTTCCCTTCCACAAGTTTGGATTACTAACGTTCTTTAGAACAACTCCAAACCTTCCATGATGTCCAAAGTAAAGATCACAGGATCTTGCGCCTGCGGTGCGACGAAATAGACATCTTCCAGTGTTCCCACAAGAGCATCTTTATGCCATTGCACCACGTGTCAGAAAATCTCTGGTGGTAGTTTTATTGCATTCATGGATTTGCCGTTGAAGAATGTTGTGTGGAGTAATGTCCCACCGGGGACTTTGAAAATGATGTCTGCGAATAAGAACGCGGAAAGAGGTTTCTGTACCGAGTGTGGGAGTACGATGAGTATGAGGTAAATCTCTTCCACTCCCGTGTTCTTTGCAGCGCGAATGGGATCCACTGATGCATTTGGCAGGTATTTTGCCTCGCCTGAATTCATCTATCTTACCCTCGCGAGTGTAGATGTGGATGAAGAGGGCGTCATCAAAATAATAGAGAAGAAACATCTCTATGTCAAGGAGTTGGGGGAGTGGGATAGTTTGCCTGAGGATGGATGGCCGAGGTGGGATACGATGCCTAATGAGAAGGAGTATTTGGGTGAAAAGCAAGTCTAGGGCTGTAGAGCGAAGTAGGTAGATGGCGAAGTAGGTAGATGGCGAAGTAGTATTCCAAGGCTCTAGAACAGCTCGAAGGAAGATGCTCATCTCTGCCTCGATAGACTGAGGCTTTCTTCGTCACATCAGATCCTCTCGTTCCCCACGAATACGACTAGGCCGTAGATTCGACGATGAAGTGACTAGAAGGAGCGGGACTTAGGCTTGACAGGAGATTCTGTAGATTGAGCATTGGAAACAGGAAGTTTCTGAGTATCTCGAGCTTGGCATCAGCATGTCGTCCTACTAGAGTCGCGTGTGGTGATGTTCGCGGGCGATCGGAGGTCTGTGGTGTGAGGATTTCGGCAGCACATGCCCCAAACCAACCCAGGGGCCCTGGACCCTCTTCTGCACATCGATCGGGGATCCTTCATTTGGCACATGAATCGATTACGCCAGGAACAGACTCGACGAAGCACACAGCATGCCCGTCTCTCCAATACCGCTGTCTCTACACTCTCTGACATCCATCCTGTCTTCCTAACACTTCCCTCCGAAATGCCAATGATCCTCGACTCACCCTCGCCCTCGCCACCGCCGTCAATCTCTTCGTTATCCTCCCATTTTGCGGACGAAAAGGAAGAACGTAGAAGACTACACCATGATGCCGAGGTAGTCATAATTGGCGCTGGTGTCGTTGGATGTGTGCTCGCAGTTGCTCTATCAAATCAAGGCCGGAGTGTCATTCTTCTGGAGAACTCGCTCAAGGAACCAAATCGAATCGTGGGCGAATTGTTACAAGCTGGAGGCGTAGCGACACTCAAAAAGCTAGGGCTGGGACATTGTCTCGAAGATATAGACGCGATCACGGTGACTGGATACGATGTCATATACCATGGCGAAGAGGTGGAAATCAGATACCCGAAGCCTCCGGGAGCAGAAGACAGCGCCAGACCAACTGGCAAAAGTTTCCACCATGGACGATTTGTACAAAAGTTGAGGGAGGCTGCCATGCGAGCGGAAAATGTCACAGTGGTGGAGACGACGGCCACGGATTTAATCAAGAACGGTTACTCGGGTCAGGTTTTGGGAGTGGAATGCAAGACCAAGGGCGAGAAGGACTACTACTTTGGACACCTCACAGTTGTCTGCGACGGATACGCCTCCAAGTTCCGCAAAGAGTACAACAGGCATTCCCCAGTTGTGCGGTCAAAGTTTTATGCTCTAGAGCTGATAGATGCGGACCTTCCTTTGCCAAACGCTGGCCACGTCATTCTCGGCGACGGCTCGCCATGTCTGTTGTACCAGATCGGAACGCACGAAACGCGAGCTCTGATCGACGTCCCTACGAACTGTCCGACAGCTTCACCGGCCGTGGGGGGAATCAAGAATCACCTTCGAAATGTCGTGCTACCAACGCTACCAGAAAGTGTAAAGCCCAGTTTTGAAGCAGCACTGGAACAACAAGTTCGCTCGATGCCGAATTCGTGGCTACCGCCGGTAACGAACAAGACACCGGGCATGATCATGATAGGAGATGCGATGAACATGAGGCATCCCTTGACTGGAGGTGGCATGACTGTTGGGATCAACGATGTCGCTCTCCTCACCGAGTTGCTCAGTCCTGATCTCTGCCCGAGGCTGGACGACACAATAAAGGTCCTAAAACAAATGAAGGCTTTCCACTGGCAGCGGAAGGATATCTCCTCCGTCATCAACATTCTGGCGCAGGCACTTTATTCGCTGTTTGCCGCCAATAGTACGTCTTCTACTTCCCCAGTCGTCGAGCAACCATGCTAATAAAGTATCTACAGGTGCCAATCTCAAAGCACTTCAGGTGGGGTGCTTCCGGTACTTCCAGATTGGTGGCAACTGCATCGATGGCCCAGTGGGCCTTCTTGCGGGCATCATTCGCAACCCCTTTGTTCTTTTCTACCACTTTTTCGCAGTCGCGTTTTACGCGATTTGGATCCAAGCGAGGATGACGAATCCGTTATTTGCGCCCTTTACCTTGGTCTTTGGAGGGTTGAGCATCATTTGGACCGCGATATGTGTGATTGGACCATACATTGTCAGTGAGCTGAAGCCTTGATAATCTGACTTTGAATCGGTATGCATAATGAGAGATTTCTGTATAATTGCATTTTGGATCCATGCATATTGAGCGAGAGGTTTTAGATGTCCGTTGCAGTCGGGATACACGTTGCGTTGCAGTGAATAGGATGTATCAATATTAGCTGGGTTTCCCTTGGGTTTCCCTCTTGAACACTTATCGGGACGATGCTTTCCAGAATCAACGATAGACGAAGCTACACAGCATATCCTTTTATACTTGGAAGTTGGGACTCAGGCCCCAGTGAACCCGAGCAACCTCATTCTTACCGCTTCCGAATCCCTCATCACAATTGAACAATCAATGTAGCCAACCAAGGTCTCTCTGCAAAAGCCGACAAGCGTTTCAATGTTTCACTCCATTTTTGATCCTCTTGCCGAATGATGTGGGACCGAAGGTTCGACATCATGCTCAGCCTTGTCTTATCTTCGTGGAGATCGGTATACCTCCGAACAATGTCTACATAGTACATTTATCCTCCTGAGTCCTGACCTCGCGACTCATCCTTGTAGAAGCATTCCTTTTTTTTCCTCATTGATCCGATTGCAGCGCCCAGTACGGCAGGGGTGTGCACATGTCCGGTTAGGTTCGTGGCAACAGCCTCCCGAGGTCGTCATCGAACATCCCAAATTCCCAAGGGCTCTCAGGTCTCAGGAGACTCTCGATTTGGTGCTCCTTTTTGCCCACACCACAAAGATTGCTCGAGTACGTTCAAAGTACTCGCAATCACCACGTGCAATGTGGATAACGAGTCGAGTCGAGAATTGCCCATGGACCTTGACAGAAGATGAACCTGCAACTTTTTCTTTGGATCCTCGTCTCTCCACAATGAGCTCTTCCCAGGAGTACATATTCTCTCTTCCCGTACAGAATGTCCGCTCCTGGATTCCGCTAGGTTTGAAGCTGGGCATTCTCCACCAATCGACCCCTTGCAGGTGTGAAGCGATACCGATCCACCGACTGCCACGCACAGCTCTCCCAGCCACTCGATTAACTGGTCGTTGTCCATCGAAGACACTAAGCCCCCCGAGTGCAGGAGGGGCGAAAGCTTCAAGTCGCGTCGACAACCTCTTTGGACCTTCCCTTACACTCTTTCAATCGCTTGTCTAGGCATCTACCCGCAGTCGCATCGGATTCTCCAGTGAAATTACCCCACTCGTGTACGTCCAGACCAGTGACTGGAAGCGCGTATGCGCCTTGCTCGAAAGGCTGCCCGAATCTAGAGACCCCATTCTTTATCTGAACTCCACACCTTCGTTATCGTGTGTCCCTAGCCTTGACACCTGGTATCGCATCGCGAACCATGGACGACGACATGTACGACCACTACGACAACACCTCCCTGATGGCCTCCCTCGAAGACTTTGAACACGAACGGTCGCCAATGTTTGGCAATCCGTCGACGCATTCAGCCTTTCGCTCAGAGGAATCGGAACCAGAATCGGAGCGCTCGTCGGCACCCTGGTCGCCGCCAGCATGGCGCAAAGGAAGCAGCGGGTGGTTAAGACAGCATAGATTGCCTCCGCCAGGCGCATCCTTATCCCACAGCACGAGTCCCTTGTACGAAAGCGCAGGAGAGGGTGACGATACTGTTCTTCCAGCTAATGTTCCACTGCCGGCGTCCCCGCCGAAACAAACACCAGCAGATACTCCCGGCGCGAACCCAGAGTATGAAAGACGGGAGTACCCGCAGCCTTTTGGCGGAGGCCACCCTGCGCGGGACAAGGACACAGATTCAATGCCACCTCCAGATCAGACTGGTAGCTGTGGGTATTCAGAGTCCGCCAATGCAGTCACTTCTAATCAAGATCAATAGATATCCGATTCGCAATGCGCGCTGAAGTACAACACGGAACCGATCCCTACACATCAATGTTCGCTTGGTTAAGAGAAACATACAAGGCGCGAACGCGAACGACCGGGACAACGCTGCAGTCGCTGCTGATCGCGTTCATTGCCTGGACATTGGTGAAGTCGGTATTCCGACCCCCGACACCTCTACCCACACCGGATCTGCTCAAGGCCACTCAAATCGCGCGCACCTTTGAACCGTTGATTTACTATTCGGAAAATGGTATACAGCAAATCAGTGATGTACAAGAGACGAGTGTTGCGATATGGGATCTAGGAGAGAGCATTCGCTCGACGAACATGACATCGGCACCAATTATCGTCAGCGAGCTGGACGACTTGAGCGAGAGTATGAAGACACTGGCGATTCAGCTGACGAGCTTCTTCGCAAATGTAGACGGTGATGTGGATGGGTGAGTCGATGGCAGGATTGTAGGAGTCTTGCTAATGCGTTCTAGCATCCTCATTGTGATGGAATGGGCAAAGCGCCGATTGCAAACGATCGAGCCAGCTGCTTCGTCAACATCCATCACCTCTGCCCTCGACAATGTGCACAATCTGTTATCACGCGTGGGAATTCTTGAATCAGCTGACGGTCCTACTATCTTGGGACGAGTTGTCAAAGAAGTCCTTGGAGAGACGCCGTCGCAGCGGAATGCCGTCACCTTACGAAGGACGTTCGATGAATTCCTCACGGTGCTCGAGGAGAGCATCAACAACGAGCTCATGCATTCCATCAAGCTCTTTGGGCTGTTCGAAAGAATCGATCACCAATTCCTCAACCTACAGCGGAGCGTGATCCGCGAAACAGATCAGCAAGAACACGAGGAAGATGTAGTGCTTGGCTCGTTGTGGGCGCGAGTGATTGGCACCCGTGCATCGAGCCTTAAGAAATTCGACAAAAACAAGCAGTTGCTCGTCAATGTCCGCCAACGCACCGTTCAAAACAAGGGCATCCTGCTCGATCACAACGGTAAACTTCTGCAACTTAAAAGCAATCTCGAGGTTCTGCGGAAGAAGCTTGTCAGCCCTCTTGTTCGCAGCAATGATTCGAGTGTCCTCTCAGTTGAAGAGCAGATTGCGGGGCTAGACGATACATATGCACACCTCAAGAGTGTGCGTGAGCGGCAGAAGCAGAAGACGTTGGAGATGCTGTACAGCAGCGGAAGTAAGAGGATCGCCATCAGGGCGGAGGAAAGCCATGAGATTGAAAGCGGAAGACGTTGAGGCGGCTTTTGTTTCCTGGCGTTTGGGCGGAGTCGACGTTTGCGGTGTCGTGAGTCTTGGCGATACTGGTGGACCGGCATTCGGCATTGTCGCGTGGTGAGCATGGAAAGCGAGGGTCAACCCGAGATGCGCAGGCAATTCGGAAACGGACGTGCAGACAAGGCGTTGGAGTCTGGACTCGATGAATTTCTTCATGGGCAGGAGGCTGTGCATACTTGCACACATCGGACTTGGCGATGGGCTTTCTGATCGCCAGTGCACATACGACGGATAGTACGCATAGGTAGGTACTTTGTGTGATTGCGCCGGCAAGATTACTGCGATTGCTGCGATTACTTGAACGAGATGATGGCTGCGTCGGGTGCTGATGGTCCACTGGGATGGTTACGAGCTAATCAATTGCATATCAATGGCATATCAAGGGCGTATCAATGAAATATCAATGGCACATCAACGGCATATCATTGGCCATGTCTTTTGGGCCGTTCTTTGGAGGCTTTACGCTGTGCTGTGGTAGACTTCCTTCTCTCGGTACCAAGCAAGCATTTGTGAATGGACTCATGGAGTGCTTCCAGTGAATAGCTCGCTCGTGCCGCCTCAAACGGTGCTGGTAGGTAGCGTGGGCAGCTGGGAGCGCCAAGTGAATGGTGGCTGTGTTGTGGCGCGCTTGCTTCTCCCCCTCGCAAACCCGCCCTCGAGCTCCCCAAACCTGCCGCGCAGTACCTCCGTACCTAAGTTTGCTGACAACAACTCGCATTCAACCAAGCAAAACACCACTGCGCTGCGCCTGCTCTGACTTCCCTCAACGTTGCAGACTTCATCTCTGTCTGTTTGTTACCCGGCCAATCGTCCTTTGCTCGTCCCGCCAAGCCCGCCATCGCGGCTTTCATCATCATCAAGCTCTCCATCAAGCTCTCCATCAAGCTACAAAGCAGGTCATGGGTATGTGTTGATCTCCTCTTGGTCTCCCATCTCCCGTCGCGCAACACCCTCTTGCCATCATCAGCCTCAATTCCTGATATCCAGGCCCCCTTCTGTCCCTTTGCTTTGGTCCCTGGTAGCTCGTTGAAACTGTCTTGGTACGGTAT
This sequence comes from Venturia carpophila, assembly GCA_014858625.1. Taxonomy (NCBI): domain Eukaryota; kingdom Fungi; phylum Ascomycota; class Dothideomycetes; order Venturiales; family Venturiaceae; genus Venturia; species Venturia carpophila. Next base: position 1,309,108 of record JACTAK010000010.1, read on the forward strand.
CTCTTGGTATCGTCTTGGTCCTCGAACCAGCCTTCGCAACCTTCCGCTCGTGGAACAGAGAGCGCACCATACCTGTCCGACTGCACTGCCACCATCCTAGACCTTTTCATCCCTCATCCTAGTCTCCATTCCTCGTCCGTCAAAACAACGTGCGCATACAAAAGCTAACCCACTGCCAATGCGACAGCGAGCCTGAGAAGCATATTCCACCAACAAGGTCGTCGCAAGAGCAACCGACCGCCGCCAATGCCCGAACAGCTGAATGGCGAAAACACGCCTCTTCTGGGAGGAAACTCCAATGGTTCCGCGACCCACGATAATGGAAAATGGCACACCGATGACCCGAGACCCTTTGTCAAATACCCAGCACGTCTTGCCCGAACAACATGGCAGGTGCTCGCCAGCAATTATGTCAACGTCCTGCTTGTCTTCGTCCCGCTGGGCATCATCGCTGGCGCCATGGGATGGAACCCTACAACTGTCTTCATTCTCAACTTCTTCGCCATCGTCCCTCTTGCATCACTGCTCAGCTTTGCGACCGAGGAGCTGGCGGCTAAGCTGGGCGAGACCATCGGAGGCCTGATGAACGCGTCTTTTGGAAATGCGGTCGAGCTTATTGTGAGTATACGCGTGTACACAGTCTGACCTGGTTAGCTCTAACGCAGTCATAGGTCAGTATCGTCGCTCTCAGGAACAATGAGATCCGCATCGTTCAAGCCAGTATGCTCGGTAGTGTTCTCTCCAACATTCTCCTGGTGAGTATTTACGATTTGCTGAAGCTGGAAACAAATGCTGACGCACAACAGGTTCTTGGATGCTGCTTCATTGCTGGAGGTTTCCGTGGCGGCGAGCAAAGCTTCAATGCGACAATCGCATCAGCCATGTCCTCTCTAATGGCTGTTTCCAGCGCCTCCCTGATCATTCCCGCAACCATGTACGCCGCAATCTCCACCAGCAGCAAGGGTAATCACAGCCGTGACGACAGCATCCTCCTCCTGTCCCACGGAACCGCAATCATCCTCCTCGTCCTATACATAATGTACTTGTTCTTCCAGCTCAAGACCCACCACTACCTGTTCGACGAAGAGAATCAGGAAGGCGCGGATGAGGGGGAAGACGGACAGATCTTGTCGCCCTGGAGCGCAGGTGTGGCATTGGTTATCGTGACGCTTATGGTTGCCGTCTGCGCCGAATACCTCGTGGACAGCATCGATGCTATTGTTGAAACCGCCCATATCTCCAAGACCTTCATCGGCCTCATTCTTTTACCGATTGTCGGCAACGCAGCAGAGCACGTTACAGCCTGTGTGGTCGCTTACAAAGGCAAAATGGATCTGGCCATTGGTGTGGCAATCGGAAGCTCTCTCCAGATCGCCATCTTTGTCACTCCATTCCTCGTCATCTTGGGCTGGATCATGGACAAGCAAATGACCTTGCACTTCCAGGGCTTCGAAACCGTCGTCTTCTTTTTGAGTGTCTTGGTCGTCAACTACCTGATCCAGGACGGCAAGAGTAATTGGCTCGAGGGTGCAATGTGCCTTGGAACGTGAGTATTCTGATATCTTTTGGACAAAGCAAGCCCTAATACGGTGCACAGATACATCATCATAGCCTTGGCCTTCTACGTCTACCCGGACGATGCAGGTGAAGCCGGCACCGTTTTCAAGATGTTCATCACGCCTTCATGATTGCTAAACTCTTTGAACACAGTCGCACCCGGATTTTGTATATTTCATCTTTGCCGAGGAACCGAACATCCGCCTGGATACACGGCTCCCAGTTTCGTCTCTTGATCCAAGTGCGCCTTTTTTTTACTGTCACAATCAATCGTGGGCGATGGGCCGGAAAGGCATTGCTTAAGTAAAGCGGCCACTTTCTTTGTACCCGCAGATGGATGATGGGGCGTCGGGTGTTGGCTGGCCTGGAGCCTTGGGCGGTCAGTGTATGTGTATATATCATCCGTTGGCTCTGGTTTTTGACCCTCTCACGGTTGTGATGTCTCCTGTTGGTGAGCGGGCAATACCAACCGAATCAATTTTTTATCAGGTTCACTCTCCAGAAATCGCATGTTCGTATGGGTGTCTTCATAAGCAGCGGCGGCCATGGCACTGTCTGTCCACCACTTGACTCATCTGCTGTGACCGGTCGTGACTTGAGCGGTGGCAAGATCCCATCCTACCATGTCCATGTCACGCGTGGGCTCGGATCGGTAAGGGGGGATACTCTGATCTCTGGCAGATGGGAAATGGGATTTTGAGGCCCTTTTTTTGGGGGTGGGCGGGGGGCATTTGGTCTTGGTTTCGAGGATGGATGGAGGGATGGATATTGAGGAGTTGGGTATGTGTACTCCTCTGCTCTCGACGGATCATGTTCTGCTGATGAGAGGGAGAGAAATTCATCCTTCCTTCCGATCCGTGCAAATTGAAGAAAAATGTCAATAATGGGGGTGTGCCAAGGGCGTATTCGCTGAAAGTTGGACCTGGAGGTAGATCGATCGGCCCCTTGGTTCACTTGCGCTGACAACCTAACGCTTCCCATCAAGACCTTTCTCCAAAGTCCCGTCTCAAGAATGGACCCCGCTGCAGTCGTCCACGCTACATCCACGCGATATTTCCGCATCCTTCCACAAAAAAAAAACCCCCCGTTTCATAGATGCCGAAACGGGATGAGACGGGGGGGAGTAATCAAGGTCGTAGTAGTCGCTTGTAACTGGAGTTGGAGCACCACTTGACATCCGTTTCTGGCCGTTTGTTCATTCACTCACAAGTATCATTCCTGCCTTGCCCACCGGTGGCTCGTTTGTTCCCAGGCTGCCTGCCTCTCCTCTCCTCTCCTCTCCCCTCCCCTCCCCTTCCCTTCCCTTTCGGTACGTTTCCTTTGCAGCATCTTTTGATCCGTTTCCATTGCTTGTACGGTTTGCGAGCCGGCCCTGTCGGTGGGATATCCATCCTCGCAGAAGAGCCAATTTTTCGAAGTCGATACCGTTGGTGGGGGTGCCGTCTACTGGATCTACCTTCTCTGTTTCCTCCTCGGTTCCTCGTCTTCGTGTTCGTCTTTGTCGGCATAGTCTTCGCTTTAGTTGTCAGAGTCTTTGTCGCCAGAGTCTTTGTCGCTAGAGTTTTTATCGCCAGAGTCTCCGGCCTCGTCTTAGTCACCTCAATCCGCGTCTTCATCGCTCGACTCCTCAGAGTCTTCAAGGGCGTCAACCCACTGCAGAAACCCATCGTCATCATTAGCTATCCTCGCCATCTCCGTCACCTGCGCCCTCTCATAATCCTCCCTGGCTTGTTGACCAAGGCTTGGTGACCATCCTGGAAACAACTCTTCGTCACCAACTGCATCCGTGTTCGCATTCGCGACGGCGACCAGCTTTCGGCCAGGAACGTGGCCATCTTCCTAGCTAGGGAATCTGCCCGTGGGATTTGTAGACGTCGTCGTCACTGTTGTGTTGGTCACCGCTTCCCACGCTTCCGCTGCTGCGATGTTCAATTCGCTCTTCTCGTCTCGTCTCTTTTGCGTATTGATCGACGTAACGGTAGCTCCACCTTTTCGGCGGCGAAGAGGTGCTATCTTGCGTCTAGAAATGTCAATTGCTGGAGGCGGAGTGCCAGAAGGCGACTGTTGAGTTGAGGGGGACGAGTCCTCCGCTCTGAGCTCCCAATCGCAATTGTGTGTCCGTGATGCTACTGTGTGTCGTTCAGAGAGAGAGAGGCGCTGGCTCTCGTTCAGAGACCCGAATCGCGCCATTCTCGGTGATTACGTCCTCGGCTGGCTCCTCACGGTCGACGGAGTTGCTCGGACATGCCGGATTTTGTAGAAGAGAAACGGTGGCCAGTGAAGGGTGCACTGCGTCACCACCATAATCAGATACCACAGGTTCATCTTCATCGTCGAAGAGGTATAAAAGCCCATTGGGAGAACTCGAACCATATTCGGAGCCCATGATCTGATCTTCCTGGCGCTCAGCGTTGTCGTAGCAATTCGCACCAGAATTGACCTCCTGAGGCTCATGGCCATCATAATCCAGGATCAGCATGGAGCTCAAGCTGCCTTCCCCTTGCCATTCCAATGGTTCAGAGGCCGAAGGTGATTCGGCATCGCACGGAAGGTCTGTTGGGACCGTCTGAAAAGAAGAGTTTGATGTGATTTCTAAGGCTGGTATGTCACTTACGCCGAAGAAAGGAGTACCAAAGTATTGGTTCTGAAAATCAGAGATTGGATCCGGTGGAAAGGGAGTTGTACTTCCAAAGTCGCAGGCTGCAGAGTGAGTAGGCAGTGACACAGATTCAAGGAGACAAAGTGATGAAACTGTACCCGAGGAAGAAGCAGAATTCGACAATATCTGAGATTCTTCCGTGGTAGTCCATGTCGAGAGGCTGGGTTCGTATCCCCTGACGCCCTTGTACTCAAAGATCTCTGAAGTGGTAGGAATGAAGGACGGTGTGCTCTCTGGATGAGATTTTGGCGGTTGGAGAAGAGCTTCGCCCTTCTTATCACCATGGATATTCGGAGGATTGGAGAAAGCAGAGGCGGACGACCCTTCGTCTTCTCCTGACCATGCTGTGTTCGAAGTAGTAGTCTCGTTGGGGATTGGCCTAAGAACGACTTCATTCTCTGGCAACACGGGAACGTTCGCCTCAATCATGTCCTTGATTCTCTGCATGGCGTCTCTCAGCTCTTTCTCAAGCTCTCGGATTCGTTTTCTGACAAGCATGTCGTCGTCTCGTCGTGCTATGTGATAGATGTGTTTAGGCCGGAGAAGTTGGGTTGTTGGTTGGAAGTTTGCGTGTCTAGAGTTTGACTGTGGGGAAGTGGAAGACAGGAGACAAGGGACTGGTGTCGAGTGTTGTCAATAACACCTGGGCCACGGCAAATACACATCGATAAAGCAAACAGTCATCACCGTCCTCGACACCATCGTCATCTTTGCCGCTCCTAGGTATTGAACCTTGATCTGGAGCAGAGGAAACGTGTTCGTCTGATATACTAGAGGCCCAAGAGATGAGGAATACTTATCTGCCACCACATTGGCTTCATCATTTCCCCCAGTCTCTAGGTATCACGATGTTTCCTCTCAATCTAACGTTCTCCAAGGTAGGATCGATAGCGATAAATTCCTGACGTCGAGAAATGATCTGGCCAGAAATTTATCAGTATTGACCCTGAACTGCAGATGATGATACGCGTTTAAAGTTTTCGAGGGTTACAGGATTAGTAAACCAGCAGTGCCACTCCATCGAAAATCGGAAGGTTGAGCATTGCCATCTAACTTGCCTCCGATCCGCCTCGAACCATGGTGTTAAATTTCCACAGGGAGTTTCAACGATTCTACGAGTGCCCATCCGCAAACTTCATCGATGTAACCATCCCTTTGGTGCATGTCCAAGGGCTTACTATCGTGATGCTCCGGTCACGAATCCGAGGCTGTGTCACATACATTCTCACGATCCATACATCTGATAAGACACAGATCTACTCGTTCGGTGCTAAAGAAGAAAACGAGCTCTCCGCGACTCCACCACTTCATCCAGCCTTTCCTAGTCCGTTCACCCTGACTCCAGAGTCCTAGCTTTTCAACCCAACTCACCTCCATCATTCGCGCCTGTCCTGTACAAGAGAAGCGCAATACAACTTAAACCTTTGCGTCCTCTGTAAACACTTCACTCATTCTGAGAAAGTCATGCTGCATAATGGACACATTTTGTATAGCTGAACAAATAGCTTGGCCTGCTTTGTGGCGCCTACTCGATTTCGTAAGTGGACCCGGAAGCTATGCTAGAAAGGGAGGGGATAAACTTCAATAGCAAAATCAGAACTGTCGAAGCAGGTCTTTGATGATGGTGATGCGAGGTCCTTGGCGAGGGAGGGTTGAGATCTCGAGGTGAAGTCGATTTGCTAGTGTCGCGCTGGGCCTGTGGAGCTCCATTTTCGTGCTTTTCCGAGATGAATTATTCCTTGCTCACAACTCAGCTTCACAATCTCTGTTCCCAACATCACTCTCACACACCGCCGTGCTCAGCAAGTCTCCTCAATTCATTATGCAAATCATTCGATAGAAAGAGGACCAAAGAGCTTCAAATTTTCATTAGCAGGAAAGTTGGTGTGAAAAAATCCCTTGAGATTGAAAGAGGGGAGCCCAGGGAAAGAAAGTGTCGAGACTGTGAACGACACCATACCGCACCGTTGAATTCCGATTCAGTCTCGCGTGCACTTTTAGGCGCGTGAATAATCTGCTGCGGAGGGGTGGGAGGGTAGTGGATAGATTTTGAGGTGGGTGAGGGGAGGTAGAGAGTAGGAGGATTTTCTCATTCATCGTTTTTGAAGCTTAACTTGGAGAGGAAATCGGAATCGGAATCGAGATCGGTATCGGTGGTGTTGGTTTTGGTGTTGGTTCTGGTGAAAGGGGAAACGGAAAGAGGAGACGAGTAATTCCCCATTTTCTCGGTTGTCAGAGTTGAGTCTTGGGAGGAGGGTGGACCGGAAGGGAGAGGCGTTGTTATCGCCTTTTGTAAATTCCACGATACCCTCGTCTCCTCAGTAGGATCAGGAGTAGAAATGATCCTTAGCTATTCCTCTTTTGACGGGATGGCAAGTACGTTTCCATTATCTCGGTGCTCTTTCCCCATCTCGAAGACGAAGTCAAGTTGATTCGGAGGCCCTCCAGATGAGAAGCTTACGGCTGACGACTCCATACTCGATCATTTTCGGGGTCGCTGCCATTTCCTCTGATCTGCCGTCGTCGTTAGGGCCTACTTGACCTGTTGTGAGGGATGCGTCAAAGGACACTATCTTGTGACCGTGAGTGGATATATCAGGGAGGGGAGCATAGAAATCTCTGTCCTCAAGGGGCAACGTTGCGAAATGGTGTTGTAGTAACGATGGTATTTCCTTCGACCTGATCACATCCATTCGCCGTCCACGACAAGATCGCATAGTAGTACTACAAAATCCAAAGCCTCGCACTATCTATTGACAGATCAAATTTTGAACTTGTTCTCTGCCTCCAACACAACCTCCCTCCTTTGTGCGGTATATTTTCTTCCACTCATTATTCCATCCACCCGCCAAAATAGGTAGTATACAAGATACGCAAACAAATGTGAGGTCCTTTCCCTCTCCCCACTAGATTGACACCAAATCTCCAAAAAGCATGACGAAAGACAAAACAGAAGTTATTGGCAGCGAGTCCAAGCAAAATGGGAATAATATTAAGGATAGTGCGTCCAGCCCAAAGATAGCCAAAATAAACAAAGAATAATATGACAAAACCGGTGCACTGCCTAAACAAAAGAATTAGAAAGGATTAACGCATCCAGGATCTCAAACTACAAATTGATACTACAACCTATCAAAGAAAGCGAAGAATGAAAAGAGGAGACGAGGATTGGAGATCGAGCTCACAGACAAGCCCTCTCCTACTGGGCACCAATTTCCTCCTCTGCCCATCCTGGCAGGCCGCCATGGCTATTTTGTCCGTTGTCTCCACCGACAGCTAGGCTATAACCTGCAATGCCGTTGCTGAAGCCAGAGTAACCGCCAGTGCTCATGCCACCGAATCCACTGCTAATTTGGTGGCTGTGCTGGGTCAGAGGAGGCGGGAGCTGCTGCGCCTGAGTGAAAACCGGCAGGCTGACAGCGCGCAAGTGTTGGGCACCACGTGAGCCCATGTTTGAAGGAGCAAGCATGCCACCGACGGTAGTCGAACCACTCATGCCATTCGATGATCCATTCATGCTGCCGTTGCCCATGCTGAAGCTGGCACTGCTGCTATGCGAAGGCCCAGTTGGATGCAGACTTGGTGTCAGACCCTGAGGTGAGCTGTCTGCGCTGTAGAAAGCTGCCTGTGCTTGAGCAGATGTAAATGACTGATGCTGAGACATGCTGTTAATGGAAGGTAATTCAGCCTGGGAATACTGCTGCTGCTGCTGTTGTTGTTGGCCACCTTGTTGTTGTTGTTGTTGGGCTTGCTGCAGGTACATCATCAAGGGGTTGTTGTTTCCGGAGTTCAAGATGCCGTTAGGTGCGTTTGGTGGTGAAGCTTGACGTCCCTGAGATCCATTGGCTGGGGAAGGAGATGACATGCCATCGTGCCCACCCTGCTGTTGCTGTTGCTGATGATGCTGTTGCTGGTTCATCTGTCGTGGCGGGTTTCCGCATCGATCCTTGCCAAAATTGACCTTGAATCGCTTGTATTCCTCCTTACTGCGGACAGCTTCAATGGCCTTGATAGCATTGGCAATGTTGGTGAAGTTGACGAAAGCGCAGCTCTTTTCCCTCAAAGTGTTGACAAGCTCGATTTCGCCGTACTCAGAGAAGTCTTGTCTCAGACGCTCCTCTGTCCATGACTCGTCGAGATTGCCAATGTAGACGTTTCGAGACGCACCACCGCTAACAGCGAGGGCAATCGCTGGGGGTAGAGCGCCAGAATGTTTGCCCCAACCAATCTTCAACCTGCGGTTGTGGATCATCAGGCCTTGGAGATTGCTCAAAGCGTAAAATGAGGCTGCGGCTGTGGGATCAATGAAGGTGACAAAGCAGATGTGTTTGTCTGGTATGTAGCGAATATGGTGCAGAAGTCCTCCTCGGACCACGTTGCAGATCTCTTCGATGGTCGTTTCGGGATGAATGTTTCCGAGATAGACAGTCCTGTTTCCAAGATTGTTCACACCACCAGCAGATGTCGCAACCGCAGCGGCAGCAACTGACTGCTGGGCGAGTGCGTTGGAGATCAAATCCCGATCGACGCCGTTGAGCACGTGCGCATAACCTGGTGCAATGCCCAAGTACTGAGCGGCATTCTGTTGCTGAGTCTTGGAGACGTATGCGCATCGGTCCTTGCCGTAGTATACACGTCGAGGAGGCTGCCATTTAGGCTCCTGTGGTAGCTGAGCGACAGCCTTCGTGGCGTTCCCGATGGACAAGAAGTGGACGAATGCAATGGATTTCTCCCTCACAATTTTGACAGTATCGATGGGGCCGAATTTGCCCAAGTCCTCGCGGAGCTCCTCTTCACTGATATCTTCTGGGAGGTTGCCAAGGTACACATTACGCGAGGCACCAGACTGCTGAACAGCGAGCGCAACAGAAGTGGGAACGTGGGATGGTTTACCCCAACCAATCTTGATATCTTGACCTTTGATGGCAAGCTTCTTGAGAATGGCATCTGAGTGAAAGTGAGTGGCGGAGCTGCTGTCCAAGAAGGAAATGAATGCGCAGTTCTTGTCGGGCAACAGACGGACAGACTCAATTTGCCCGCTACGGACGTGGCCCAGGATCTCTTCGGCAGATGTCTCGGGAGGAATATTTCCCAGGTACACGGTCCGGCTTGTTCCGGAAGTCATGCCCTGGGTCATTCCCATTGTATTACCAATGCCCATGCTCTGAGCACCAAATCCACCGTAGGCGCCAGTGGGAGATTGCGGGCCTTGTATGTAGCTACTGTTCATGGTGGGAGACATCATGCTCTGGTACATGGTGGGCGACATTGGCGGGGCGTTGCCCATCTGCTGCTGCTGATTCTGCTGCTGACCATTGTTTGCTTGGGCAAAACTTCCGAATGACTGGAACTGGGGCGACTGGAAGGCATTTGGCGAGCCTGGCTGGAAAGGGCTGCCAAGGAGAAGCTGCGAAGGGAGGAGAGGGGTGAAGTTCATGTCGTAGCCGGTGCCTGGAGTCTGCATGTCATTCGCCTGCTGCTGAGCCTGTGCGAGTCTTGCAGTATTGATATTCGGTATGTTGGAGGAACGTTGAGGATGTCTATCAGAGTATCCGCCAAGCGATTGCTGGCTTTGGTGGTGGAAGCCTCCGTGGGAGAAGCCAGAGTGGTCGCCGCTCATGGCAGGCTTCGAAAAGGAAGGTAGTCGAGCAGAGTGCCCAATGTTAGGCCCAGCCTCCTGATGTTGCATAGCAAGCAGATGTGGCGGGACGGTGGAGTCCCGCAAAGTCGATGATAGTACAGCCGTCGTGACGGATTAAGGCGTCCGGAGATGCTGACCGGACGAAGGATGATCAAATAGGAGGTAGCGGTCTGGCGGTCCTGATGAAAAGACCGGAAGGGCTAATGATGAATCAGTGACCTGCTCGATTCAAACAGAACGAGTCCGGCGAAGACTTACGTGTCAACGGTACTGATACAGCACGCTCTTGTCGGTGTCTATTAAAATGGGGTACTGATCAAGATTGAAGGTACGAGTTGGAGGGGATGAAAGGCGACTCGGGATATGCCAACGGAGGAGCGTCTGAAGCGAGTGCAGATAATTATCGAAGGGGTAACGAATGGGACTGCGAAGAGTCAAGCGGGCCGGAGCAATTGCGCGGGGACGAAGTAATGGGGCGTGAAGCAAAGGCGCCAGAAAGCGGTAGAGCAGAGCAGTGACTGCTTTCCGAGAAGGCAAAAAGAGCGAACGAAAGGAAATCCAAAGCTGGAAAGGCGAGGTGGGTGGGGAGGAGGAGGAGGAGGTGATGGGGATGGGGATGGGGATGGGGGAGAGAGGAGGAGGAGGAGGCGCGCACAGGAGAGATGAAGTTAGGAGACTATCGAGCCAGACAGGGCGGATGGGAGATTGCGGCCGTGCACATGGATTGAGACTGAGAGCTACGAAACCCGCACGCCTTCTTCAGCCCAAGCACGTACACAGTAGAGACAAGATGCGGAGAGGATGCTTGGCTGAGGCGCGGACATGCGAGGATGTCTGCTTGACTACTTGACTACTTGGCTACTTGACTACTATGTACATACAGTTCGGTCCGCCGGGCAAGATGCCATGGCGGGTGCTGAAGGCGTCGGACTGCCAGTGGAAGACGGGCGGGAGAAGGCCGTCCAAGGCGGTACCTGAGTGCCTGAGTGCCTGGGTGCCTGAATGTCTGAGTGCCTGGATGTCTGAGTGCCTGAATGTCTGAGTGCCTGGATGTCTGAGTGCCTGAATGTCTGAGTACCTGGCACTAGAGCGATGGACCCCTTGGTGTTCGCGTGGTGGACGAACGGGGATATGGCAGCCATCACCCACCTGCAGCACACAAGTACACAGCACACAACACACAGCACACAGCACACAGCACACAGCACACAGCACACAGCACACAACTGCCCCGTCCCCACCAGTTGATACGGGTCACCACCAGGCACAGGCGCTGGCACGGAACTTGTACGAGTCGCCGCTCATCAGCACTCAGGTCCACAGAGCTCAAAGGGGCAAAGGAGCTCGCGACAGCACCCGCTCCAACGGGGTAGACCCGGACCGCAGGCCTGGGCGAGCCGAGCGAACCTGCAGTGGGTTCCTCAAACATTAGGTGGGCTCAGGTACCGTGGCGTGGCGCCCTCGCCATATCATCATCTTCTTCAGCGTCAAGAGTCAAGACCATGAATAGCTATAGACCCATCTAGATTCTAGCCATTGGTCGTCCTCCAGCACCACGAGCCATGTCAGGTCGGCAGCTGTGCCCATCGCTTGCCCAGAGCGCTGTGGTGGCCACAGCACTGAAGATACTGCTGTTCCCAGCGTAGTGAGTTCCGCCTCTCGTACCTGCGCAACGACGAACAGCCGCTCCAACTGCCCCTAGCAAATCCACAGACTTCGAGGTTCATCGCAACTGGCTTGCCATCACACACTCATTGCCGGCCAAGGACTGGTACTTCGAGGTACGTCTTCTGTCCTTTCTTCGGCACCTCCTTTTCGCGTCCCCGCCGTCGTGTGTGCTATGTTTGGCAGACATGCAAGTCATCGTCTTTGTTTCAAGGCGATGTTTCGTGGATCTAGACCGGACCTTGTCTTGCGGTAGGCGGCCATCGTTTGGGTTCCCCGTTCGGCTTTTCGACGACACCTGAGCCGTTCCACGAGAAATATCGCGACCGTGTCTCATCCGAGCATGGACTGCAGTACATCAACTGTGAAGTTACCTCCATTGTTGATGCATACTGATGTAACTACCAGAAAACGTCAGAATGGACCCTGGATTATCCTCCCTTCTTCGCCTACTTCGAGTGGCTCATGTCACAAGCCGCCCGCTATGTCGACCCCGTGATGCTCAACATTCAATCTCTAGCTTATGATAGCTGGGAAACCATCTACTTCCAGCGAGCCACCGTGATATCGAGCGAACTGCTTCTACTCTGTGCCCTTCACAGGTAAGCGGCGCTCCTATCGAGTATCAATCAAGTAGCCGAGTCACTCACTCGTTCAAGATATGTCAAAGCGTCGCCGTCGAAAACCACAGCGCATGCAGCAGCATTGGCCATTTTCCTCTCGCCTGGACTCCTGATCATCGATCACATTCATTTCCAGTACAATGGATCCATGTATGGAATACTCATCCTCTCCATCGTATTCGCCCAAGAAGGTCGCCTTCTCCTCAGCGGCCTCTCTTTTGCGGCTCTGCTATGCATGAAGCACATTTACCTCTACCTGGCTCCTGCCTACTTTGTCTACCTACTCCGAGCTTACTGTTTGAGTTCAAAGTGGAGCCTGTATCCCACTGCCATCTTCCGAATCCAGTTCCTCAACTGCATCAAGCTCGGTCTTGGGATTGCTGCCATCTTTGGCGCTGCTTTTGGGCCCTTCGTATATTGGCAGCAGATGCCTCAGCTCATGAGTAGACTGTTCCCATTTTCGCGAGGATTATGCCATGCATACTGGGCACCCAACGTGTGGGCCATGTATTCCTTCGCTGATCGTATCCTGATCTATTGTAAGTGTTCACTCTCTCCTAGAACGTGGCCCAAACTTACAAGCACAGTGGCGCCCTATCTCAACCTGCCTGTCCATCAAGATGCCATCAAGAGCGTCACCCGCGGCCTTGTTGGCGACACTGCTTTTGCAGTACTCCCAGAGATAACGCCTCGACATACATTCATCCTGACTATTGGAACTCAAATACCAGCACTGATTAAACTTTTCCGCCGACCATCAAGCCACAACTTTCTCAGCGCACTTATCTTGACATCCTACTCGTCATTCCTCTTCAGCTGGCACGTGCATGAAAAGGCGATCCTACTCATCCTCCTCCCATTCACGCTCCTCTGCCTACATGATCGTCGCCACCTCGGTGCGTTCAGGCCCCTGGCCGTGGCTGGACACGTTTCCCTCTTCCCTCTGCTCTACACAACCCAGGAGTTCCCCGTCAAAATCATCTACACCATTTTCTGGCTGGTTGTATTCCTCAGCGCCTTTGACAGGTTGGCCCCCGCGTAAGCTATCTTCACACATCGTGGCTGTCTGAATGCTAATGAATCCAGGTCACCGCAACCGCGCTTCTTTCTCCTTGACCGGTTCAGTACCGCCTACATTGCGATAGCGATACCACTTATTCTCTACACGAGCCTATTGCACAGTTTGTTCTTCAAGAACAAGTACGAATTTATACCCTTGATGTTTACTAGTTCATACTCCGCGCTCGGTGTTATGGGAAGTTGGATAGGGTTTTTAGTCGTTTTTTTCAGCGAGAATTAGGTGGACCAATTCAGTTATGAAGGATCAAGTACTGAGTGATCACGCCTCGAAGCGGTCCTACACAGCGGTATAGAGGGTCATGCTTGTTTGTGTGCTGCTCTACTTTGTTTATGACGGCCCGAGCATGAAAGCATGTAGACTCAGGAAGAGAGAGACGCTGTTGGTTCGTGCGGATGGAAGAGCAGTGTATTTGGTCCTCGAGGGTAGCTCTTTCTACGGGTTGAGATCTATAATGAGTGCTTGGATGTCGCAAGGGCTTATGCGTAGTCTCGTTTAACTATGCATAAACGCTTGAATGTGCAATGATTGGGAACTTACTTTCAAAGTTCAAAGTCTCTTGCTCCACTTTTGGTTTGGGGTGTTTTGATGTCCCTAGACATACCGGTGTGTGGGGCAAGCGTGCCTTTCAAAGAATTTGTTCGTTGAAGGGAGTTGTATGTATTTTTCTAGATTCATCATCGATAGCAATATTCCCACATGAAGAATAAGGACCATACTGCATCCTTTGGAATTTCATTTCTACCTCCTGAGACGCGCCGAAATCGGTTAGGCCGATCTCGGACATGGATACATCACGAATTTCCGCTTGTTATGCCGTTGATAAGCACTGGAACTTGATCTTCAACAACCATTCATTTGAGCTTTGTCCCGTCATCAACTGCTCAAATCGTTCGGTCCTTTCCCAACTACATACAATTCTTCCAACCTGTCTTCTACCGATTCAATTAATGATTCTCGATCGTTTCTAATCTCAATGTTTGAACTGGGAGAGACGGCGAGGAATTGAAGTGGCCCACGATTGCTTGACCAGGCCAACAACATCATTTTTCCTAGCAACATGGCAATCAAAACCGCCACCCTCCTGGGCGCCGATGGCCGTCTAGGTCCAGCAGTCCTCGCAGCCCTCGTGGCCGCAAACTTCAAAGTCCAAGTCCTGAAACGAGAAGGCTCAAAATCAACATCGAAATACCCATCCGGCGTGATAGAAACCAGAATACCAGACGACTTCCCAACATCAGCCCTCGAGACAGCTCTACAAGGACAAAACGCGGTCATCGTCACAATCCCCGGAACCAACACCTCCCTCCAAAAAAGACTGGCCGACGCAGCCGTCAAAGCCGGCGTCACGCGATTCATTCCAGCAGATTTTGGAAGTGTAGATTCAGACTCGCAACGAGCACGGGACTGGGTACCGCTATACATTGATAAATACGAACTGCGCCAGTACCTCCAGAAACTCTCCGATGAGAACCTAGGTTTCTCATGGACGGCACTGGTCTGCGGTCATTTCTTCGACTACGATCCCCTCTGGCTGCACATCGACATCCCGAACAGGAAAGCAGATATCCTCGATGCCGGGGATGTTCCCGCTTCAGCATGCACGATGGCTACGATTGGTCTCGCAACAGCGAACACGCTCGTCAAAGCGGACGATGCGCGGACGAAGAACACGACGTTGTATATCCAGAGTTTCTGCGCCACACAAATGGAGATTATCCGGTCGTTTGAGAAAGCGACGGGCGAGAACTTTGAGTTGAAGAGGATCGATGGGATGAGATTTGCCGAGCAAAAGATGGAGGAGATGAAGGCTGGGGATAAGGCTGCTACTGAGGATGTTGTATGGGTTCTTGGTGCGTATGAGGCGGATTGGAGGCAGATGAAGGGGTTCGCCAATGAATTACTGGAGCTCAAGGAGGAGACGCTGGATGACATATGCAAGAAGATCGTGGAGGAGCAAAGTGTAAAGAGGAGATAGAGATGCCAAATCTGGAGAACATGGCTCGGTGGCTTAGATTAGACCTGGAGATCAAATACCAAACGAGATGTCAGATTGCGAGAAACAGGCAATAATGTAGACAAATCGAAAATTATTGTGTATATACTTTTAAAGCTAGGGGCATCCAATACCGCTAGTACAAATCCTTTTCTTTTTCCCTGTCCACATTTTCTGTCCCCTCACCTCTCACCTCCGTAAACCCAACAAAAGGCCACATAATCCCCATCTATGCCTGCAATACTCCTGATCTATAGATTCCCTGGTGGTCATACTGAATCTCCTTTTGCAAGCGAAATGGGTCCATTGCTTCGACATCGCCAAATCCAGTCTGCCGAAGGTTTTCGTTCAGCTGCTGGACAGCCGGCACACATTCCATCGATCTTGTTGTGACTGGATATTTCGTTGTCAAGGTAATGCCTTAGGTTAGATGTTTCATGTCGAGATTGTAGTTCATCAACAATAACGGTTGATTGAGTATGATGATGCTCATCGTTGGAGTATTGCGCCCAGTCCTATTCTGACCTCACTTCTTTCCATTTCATCATACTTTGGAGACCTTCACTTGTCCCTCCGTCATTCAATTCCTGCAGTGATTCTTTGTCGCGATCTTCTTTCCTTGCCCTCCTCCGAACTGTCACCCCTTCACTTCCTCACCAAATTCTGCACCACCACCATCACCAACACCACCACCACCACCGAGCATGGGCCAAGGTCTATCTGCGGGACTGCACGACTGCTTGACCAGTGCTGTTAGCCCAGAAAACCTTGCCTTTCCCAGCAAGCCCTCCTACCAGATCACAGATGTCAAGCCCTACAATCTTGATACTCTTTCACGTCTAGAGATCTCATCCCGGCCGCCGGCATCGACCGCCTCTTTGAACACGTCGATCAAGTCGATAAAGGTACCGTTGTCTGGTTCGGCATGTTCGATCTTGAAGGCGGGGCGACAAACGATATTCCCGCGACGCCCTCCTCTATTTCCAGTCTTAAGGAGTTTAATATGGGTATTCAAGTCAAGGAGGAGATGAGGGATCGTATTGACGGTCTCTCAATGATGTTTTGACGGGGAGTTTGCGGGGTCATGCTTTGGGTGCTTATGCGGGATATGTTGCACGGGCGATGAGTTCGGAAGAGGCGCAGGTGGGATGTTGGAACGATGATTTGCCGAGACTGAAGAGGATTAAGAGGGCGGTTGATCCGGGAAATGTGTTTCATAATTTGTAGAGTGTGCGGCCTGCGAAAAGATGAGAGGGGATATTCGATCTTGCCTTGACTTCTTTTCATCATGGTATAGCTGTGCATGGTATTGGGCTTTTTCTTGAAGGGTCTCTAGGTTGTACGCTTCTATTCGGCTCTTTAAATTCCAGCTCATCTATATCGTTCCATACTTTTCAACGAAGAGTTCGGCCAGATTCTGATGTTACACGCTCTCTGGAAAGAATGGAATCCTGAATCGTAGACTTTGTGAGTGTGCACTAGGATGTTATAAACTCGTGGTAGATGCAAAAACTGAACCAACATGTACTTCAACGCAGGACGGATTCGCTCAGAAGCCACCATCTCCACTGAGTAATTTCCAGAACCCCCACATCGAGTGAAGATTTGATTGGCGGGCTGGACCGAGATGGGAGACAAGGCTGACACCGGAGCTGGAGCGCCTTAGCCTCGTTTAACCCGAATTCAAAACAACTACCTCGGCCCCCAAAGAACACGCCGTCTTCAAGGGACGTCTCCGCCCAACAAGCACCGCCGCGAGATGTGAGACCTATCTAACCTCGCCCAAGCTCTCATCCAGCTCTCCAACCCTAGGTACCAACCCTACCAACCCAACCCTTCGTCCCATCTCTGCTTCAACTACCACCACCAGCACCACCACCACCACCACCGCACAAAACATGGCCGACAAGCTCACCACCGCACCCCCCCAAACGCAAAACTACATCCTCTCCTACCCAGCCCCGCACGTCCTCCTCATCACCATCAACCGCCCCAAACGCATGAACTCGCTGCCCTACGACGCGCACTGGGAGGCCGACACCCTGATGCAATGGTTCGACGGGGAGCCGTCGCTCGTCGTCGCCGTCGTGACCGGGGCGGGGGAGAGGGCGTTCTGCGCCGGGCAGGATTTGATCGAGGCGGGCGAGGTGAGGGAGGGGGGTGGGGGCAAGGGTGCCAAGCAGGCGAGGACGCATCCGTCGAGCGGGTTCATGGGCATCAGCAGGAGGGCGGGGAAGAAACCTGTTGTCGCTGCTGTGAATGGGTTTGCGCTTGGGGGCGGGTTTGAGATTGTGCTTGGGTGGTACGTCTGTCTGAATTTCTTCTCTTCTACACTTTTCACGGAGGGGGGGGATTTGGCATTGCACCTGGGTCATTCTTGTCTGGTTGGGCTACTGGCTCCCCTCCCGCACTACCTAGTTGCACTCCAAATCCCCTGTTGGCAGAAAGGAAGAAAGAAAGCAAGAAAGAAAGAGAATCCACAAGCGATGGACGGCCTAGCTAACTCCCACCCCAAAAAAACAGCGACATGATCGTCGCCTCCCCGACCGCAACATTCGGCCTCCCAGAAGCAAAGCGCGGCCTCTACGCCGGCGCAGGCGGCCTCTCCCGCCTCGTCCGCATCGTCGGCCTCCCCCTAGCCTCCGAGATAGCAATGACAGGCCGCACCCTGACGGCGCCCGAAGCCCTCCGCTACAACCTCATCAACCGCGTCTCCCGGACCCACGAGTCCTGCGTGTCCGAGGCCGTGGCCCTCGCCGCTTCGATAGGGGAATTGAGTCCTGATGCCGTTATTGTGACGAGGGCGGGGTTGAAGGAGAGTTTGGAGACGGGGAGTGTGGAGCGCGCGAGCCAGTTGACGGCCGAGAGGTTTGGGCGGGCGTTGGCCGAGGGGGAGAACATGCTTATCGGGCTGAGGGCGTTCGCGAGGAAGGAGAAGCCAAAATGGGTGCCTTCCAAGTTGTAAGCTAGGTTGGGTGGTTGGTGGTGGGATGGGGCAGATAGATCTTTGAAGAGGCTATGGTCATCATGGTGCTCGCTATCTAGTCGCAGACGTGAGGATCAACTTCTTGCCTGAAGTCCACATCTTCTCGAGCTCTAAGTTGTCTATCATCTTTTTGTCCGTCAATCGTACCACATGCATACTCACAAAGTCTACAGCTCATGACTACATTCTATCCAAACAGCGTGTAACATTAAAGTCTAGCCCAAGTCTTTATTGAAAAGTCGTAATTCCTTCATGACTTCATGCCGAGTCCCTGCCCCTCTCGACTGCGCGCCACACTGCCGTATTTCGCCTGCCATGCAAAAAAGTACAAAAGCGCCGCCAAAGGTTGACCGACCAAGCAGAATGTAATCCAGAATACCAGGTTTCCTGCTACCTTCGCCGTGTAGCTCTTTGCTTTTGCAAGAGGGTCAGTGAGGATGATGAGAGGGATTTGCCACATCATTCCTGCGAATGCCACCCCTAGAAATAACGTTAGCAAGATGTGCGCATTCTTTGCTCGAACCGAACCGTTTCTTACATAGAATGTTATGTGTCGGCACTCCCACCAGCAACTCATGCAACAATCCCGAAAACACAAAAACGAAGCCCTGGGCTAACCACGGCGGGAGCCCACGTCCAATCATGGGCGCATAGATATGCCTCTTCATGAAGTGATAGACAGGTTTGTTCCAACTCGTCCAGTATATCCTCACACTTGACACATTCCACCAGTCGCTATAGAACTCGCGGTCTGCAAACCGCATGACTTCGGCAAGGGCATTGAGGAAGGATTGGAAAAGGGCGAAGAAACCAGCTAGCCAACAGAAGAGAGAGATTGTGCTGAATTTCATGACACGTTCTGCGATGTTGATGAGGTCCAGGGCGGCTATATGGTCGAGGGAGTTTTGCAGCAGTGGAACAGCGTATTGAGCCGAGGCGATCCAGATGACGATACTCAAACCGATGACTTCTGCCATGCGTTTACATACGAAGGTCCACCTGATCCTGTTTGTACGCGGGTAGACGGGCTGGTAGACGAGTGTCGGTGCCCACCAGAAGTAAGAAATATTTTCCAGAGTGATGTTCTGAGGATATGGACAGCTTTGGTATAGTTCAGGGAGGGCATCCGATGCATCAGGGTATAGGTAGGCCAATCGTAGATCGCGATTCGTAAGGGCGTAGGAGCAGGTCTTGAGCCAGACAATGACAGCATGCAGCTCGCATAGTGTCCCAATCCCGGGATGGTGAATGTAATAATAAACGGTAAAGGATGTGATTGCGAGATTGAGGGTGGCGTTGACGGCATGAGCAATGGCGATAAGATACCAGGCGAGCTGAAAGTCGTGTATCTGTTTCTGGCCAACAGCCTTTGCTTCATCCTGCTCTTCTGCGCGTTTCCTCCTGGCCACGGCGCCCTTGGCTTGTTGTCCAGCAGCGAGCTCGATTATGTAGGCGACGAAGAGATGACAAGGAATGAGGAGGTACAGGATGGATCCGTTTACAACGTCTTGTCGGCGATAGTCGTGGCATCGAACGCATATTAAGACTCCGTACTGCGATCGTCAGCTGTGCCCTTGCAGAACATGGAATAGCTACCTTTCTAAGGTTCTCGATCATTAACCGCAAGTTGGAAACGACTGTGAGATCAATTGGTTAGCTTCCCGTCGCATGACTGATTGGGTGGTTCATACCAAGCATAAGAACCA
The DNA here is from genome assembly GCA_014858625.1 of Venturia carpophila. Taxonomy (NCBI): domain Eukaryota; kingdom Fungi; phylum Ascomycota; class Dothideomycetes; order Venturiales; family Venturiaceae; genus Venturia; species Venturia carpophila. Next base: position 1,329,019 of record JACTAK010000010.1, read on the forward strand.
TCAGATTTCGAAAACCCACAAAGCTGGGCGTTTCGTCTGCATCTTGACTCGTCAAACATGAGGCCCTTGATTTTGAATGGATAGCGAAGAGATGATTGTATCTTCTGGGCACGAATGTCTTCTTAGCATCGCCATTGGCAGCCAGTTTGCTAGCACAAGGGCGGTCCGGCTGCTTGTTGTCATCGTGAGCAGGCTGGTCGACCTTGGGCGCCATATGAACATCTGTGAAGGTGGTTGTCGAGGTCATGGCTGGAGGGGATCGCTTCCGGATGGATGACACAGGTGGCGCAGCTGCTCGGCGACCGCGGGGAGAAGAGGCTATGGGCCCGGATGAGGCTCAATTGGAGGGACCAAGAATGGGAAGGGAAAGAGGAGAGATTGCATCGGCGCCATCTAGGCGTCTGGAGGATATATAACGCTGCCTGGCTATGATTGTTGAGGCGGCGAGGGAGTAGCCTTGTTGCCGGGGCTGCAGTGCCCATGTAGCCGAGCGGAAGGGCATCGGAGGTGCATACGGTGCGACTGGATCAGAAACGGACGTCTGCACCCAGTGCTGAGGGGGGGAGGGGGGGAGGCGAGCAGGATGCCTTCCTTGAGGGCCCTCGGGGCCATGGTTGTAAGGCGCTATTGCGGTACGGAGTGCTCCACAGGGCCCCCTATCGGCCCGTGCTGTCGAGCCTCACCACAAGCATATCACCTCCAGTCCAGTCCTACAGTTCGCCCGACGCCGTCTCAAGGCGCCGCCATCTCCATTCGATCAACCCCATCAGCTGGGCTAGGAGCGCAAGGAGCCAAGGAGAGCATCAGCAGCTGCTAGCAGTGACATGGCAAATGAGACCGGACATCAACTTGAACCCCCTTCAGAGACATCGTGACCATGGATCGCGACTTTCAATGGAGTCGTCCTGAGCACGACGGCCGTTCCTCCGGCCCTCGTCCAAAGAGTACGTCGCCTTCCTCTCTCCTCTCCTTGACAAGCGCCTGTCCGCACACAATCGGAAATGGCCAGACACCAGAGATATTCCACGACTTTGGCATCTGCGGTGACCATCGATTCGAGATTTGTCTCACACGCAACTGGGAATCTCACTCCTTTACTCCATATGCTGATACCAAACAGGACCCCAGACAGACTATGGCTCGACGATGGTCCACTTCATGCGCCATCGCAAGCCCAAGTACAGACACAACGCTGGCTTCGAATCGGAGCGGCCGAGTGCAAGTTATATAGTTGACGTGCGAATGCCTCCCACATGAGGACTCGAACTTGCTAATGCCCCGCAGATGCTACCTCCTATCGCCAGAACTGCAGATGCTGCAGATTCAATACCTGTCAAACATCTCCATTCATCACTCAACAAGGTCAAGTATCCTATCAATGTTGTCTTGTGGACTCCCGAAGGCCGGAGGTTGCTCACCGCGTCTACAAGTGGAGAGTTCACTCTATGGAATGGCATGGGTTTCAACTTCGAGACCATAATGCAGGTAAAGAGAAAGACTGACCTACCGGACACCAACATTGTACTGACACAACTAAACCTAGGCCCACGACTGCCCTGTTCGAACAGCCGCATGGTCGCATAGCGACGATTGGCTAGTATCTGCTGACCAAGAAGGCACAATCAAATATTGGCAGACCAACTTCAACAATGTCAAAATCATCGACAAGGCACACGATGATTCCATCAAAGGCATTGCCTTCGCGCCTACCGACGCAAAATTCGTCACCTGTTCTGAGGACTCCAAAATCAAGATATGGGACTTTGCAGGAGGCGTCGCAGAGAAGGAGCTCACAGGCCACCAATGGGAAGTTCGGTGCATCGATTGGCATCCGACAAAAGGTCTCCTCGCCTCCGGATCAAAAGACCATACGGTGAAACTTTGGGAACCACGAAACGGTAAATGCCTGACGACCTTCAACGCAAGTAAAAATCAAATCTCAAAAATTGTCTTCGAGCCAACGGCAGGAAATATGCTTGCTGCAAGCGGGCGGGATCAAATCATCCGAATCTTCGATCTGCGTATGATGCGAGAGATGCTTCAACTTCGCGGTCACGTGAATGAAGTCACATCACTAGCATGGCATCCGATACATCGAAATCTCCTTTCCAGCGGTGGTCATCAAGGAGCGATTCATCACCACCTCCTTGATGAACAGAATCCACCTCCAGGAATCACACCAACACTTTCTCCATACGATACACCCGATCCCACCAATGCGCCCGTTCAGACTATTTACCCGGCGCACTCAATTCCTTTTGCCCACGAAGCCACAGGTCCCGTGTGGTCCCTTTCCTGGCATCCACTTGGTCACATACTCGCTTCCGGCTCCAACGACCGAATCACCAGATTTTGGTCAAGAGCTCGACCAGGCGATACTGCATGCTTCAAGGATCGTTACCATCTTGGCCAGGCAGCGGCAGAAGCCCAAGGGACGTATGATCGTCGTGACGGACGCCGACAACAACGTGATCAAGAAGCACAAGAGGCGAGTGACGAAGAGGAGGGATTGGTAGATCAAAAAATGCCGTCCAAGAATTCGCTGCCTGGACTGCCTGGACTCTCAAGTGTCCCCGGCATTGGCATGCCATCAATACCTGTCCCTGGCGTCGGAGCTGGAGGAGTTGTACCGCCTCCACCTATACCAGGCGCGTTTCAGGGGATGGACTTTTCTAAGATGGATTTTTCAAAGGTCGATATCACTCAGCTTTTCAAGGGCGGGGTACCACCTCTGCCTCCTGGAATGGGCATGGGTGGATTCCCACCGCCGCCACCGGGATTTGCAGTTGCATTCCCGCAAATCACTCCTGGGATGCCACCCCCGCCGCCTCCTGGATTTGGGGCTCCGCCTGGCGTGCCTGGTCTGAATGGTGTTCCGGGTTTACCTGGCGTCCCGGTTCTGGGTGGTCCGCCCGCGAATGGTGGGGGAGGTAGTGTGAGGAAGAGAGGTCCGTTGCCTAGTCAGCAGGAGAGTCTGAAGCAAGAAATGCAAAGGGGTAATTTCAGGACGGCTCATTAGAGCTTGCATAGAAGTTGCGCAATGTTCTGGCAATTTTGTTGCTGACGTTGCTGCAGATCCTTGGAGGGCTGGAAAGACGTCACAGGTCAACAGATCGGAGTAAAAAGTGGCTGTGAAGGGGGCATAGGCAGTGGGATAACGCCTCGTTTGTGAGATGCGGGTTTCTCGGAGCGTCTGGTGCCATGCTTTGCACAGTGCTCTCATTGGCTCTTTTCTTGATGTGTTGGATGGTGTGGTTGAGATGGGACGACGTTAGAGAGAGACAAAAGGGAGATTTACCACTTCCTCCCGCTCTTATCGCTGCTTTGCTTGCTCGATGGCATGAGCTCTATTGGCACATGAGGAATTCGCAAAGACAAGTGTGCTGTTATTTCTTGTCACGACAAGGGAAGTGGTCTGTGGGATACATACACTCCTAGATTTGTAAACGTGAAAACATTCCAGAGTGAGATTGACATGTGGGCAGTGGTGTTTCTCAAGGTCTTTGGTCGTCTGTGAGTGAGTAGGAAATGAGATATACTAGTTGTGGGAGGGGGGCAAAACTATTCGTATTTTACTGGGCTTCGGGTGAGGGCCTTTTGATACGTTTAGGTCAGGTATGAACGGAGAGGATTACTTTTGTAGCACGAGATAATTAGATGGGGGTAGGTGGGTGGATATCCATTTGTTTTATTTGTTTGTTTGTTTGTTCATCTACCTCGCCAGTCTGGTCCTTGACGTTTTTGATATCGCGAATTCGTATTGTCATTCTTTGTTTTCGGTGGGCTGGGGTTGGGGTCTGAGCTAGGACGGGGATTTTTGTTTGGGAGCGCGGAGCGCGGCTGGTTCTTTTGAGGTGGGTAGGGTGGGTGAGTCGGTAGGTGGGTATTTGAGGGGTTGATGTTGTGGTGGGCGCTTTGTGCTTTGGGATTTTGTAGACGTTGGGATGGGGAATCAAGGATATGCAATGGATATTCGAAGTTGGAGGTGGATGCTCCTGGTGCCGCTCTTTTGAAGGTGGACAGTCATCATTTTGTGTGTTCCTGCCTGGCTGATTTGGTGTGGTGCAGGTTACCGGATTGTGCGTGGGGCTGATGTGGAAGTGGGTGCTTTCGCGAGTCGGGTTTGAGGAAAATCGAAGTACGCAGATGTAAGTTGCGAGACAGGTTTCTTGATGAGGATAGAGATATGTTGATGATCCGGTGGGAAGTGGACTGCGATATCGTTAACCTTACCCTTTCGCTACAGGGAAAAAAACTCTCGGATTCTGCAGATTAAGTGTGGCCCTTATCGGGGAGAGATGCAATGGATGTCAGTTCTTCTTGTTGATTTCTATCATGCAGAATCTGGTCAGCCCAACGCCGATATCCTTGCCCTTGAAATGCAGCCACTGCCGTGCGATGGAGCAAGTGTGTATAACGTGCGCGGCACCATCTGCCATCCATCCCACGACCCGACCGGAAGCCACGCCATCATCGTCATCAAACGACCAACATTTAGTCCTTGGCCTTCTTCTTGCTGCCCTTGGTCTTGGCCGTTCCCCGGAACTCCTTGGCCCTGTTTTTGCGTTGTTTGCCTGTCCACGCGTGTTAGTCCTCGTCCGCAGATATGCATCTGATGCCGTGCAGGTGCCTCCCCGAAAGACGTACGCTGTTGTCTGCTGGCCTTCTCGACCTTGACTCCCAAGCCGTATCGCACCAGTCTGTAGTGTGGCTCGAATTTCTTCAATGCCTCGGGCGAGTCGTAGACGAGGGCGAATCCGGTTGACTTTCCACCACCGTATTGCGTTCGGAATCCGAAGACGGAAACGGCGTCCTTGTTGGCCTTGTACATCTCGGAAAGCTTGGTTCGTAGTTCATCCTTGGAAACGTTTGGTCGGTTTGGGTGGAGGACATCGCTGTGCGCAGTTAGAAAGTGGCGTGGGCAGTCCGGATCCGGTTTGCACTCACACAACCATCTGCTTCCTTCCAAGAAGGGGGTTGCGAATGAACTTGCGCGTGCGCAGGGTCACTGGAGCGTCGGACATCTTGGTGTTTGTTGGTGAAGATGGCGTTGGTGGTCGAAGATTGATTTTCGAGCACTCTGTGGGTTCAAAGCCCAATCAGCAGTCACGCTAAGATCGTTCGTCTCACGTGATACTCCCCCGGAACCTCTATACTCGAGATGAACGAGAACACAACACAAAATATATGAACAATGGAATCGAATTCTCACGCTGAGCACGAGCTCGAGCTTTTCAATCGACAGGTTCTACAGCTTGTCAGTCCTAACGAGCTGCAATGGCCCTCTGGCGACTCCTTGAGAAGTCTGGACGTCCAATCACGCATCTACCAAAGACTGTTCCAATCAGAACATCCCCCGCCAGAACGCTATCAGCTTCGTGTGCTCAAGAAGCTACTGAGCATCATAGAGAATTCCATCGTAGACCCGGACGAAGATGTAGGTGGCTTAAATTGTTTCCTATACTTTGCACAATGGCTGTAGCTGAGTACGGTTATCCTCCGATCTTGCTCTACTCTATGGTCGGCCAAGGGATTTCCACCTGTTTTTGCTTTTCTTTTTTTACGGAGTTTCGTATGCACCGCCCTGCCCTCGCCTCCAGTCTGGTGGTGAACTTGTCAAACTATGCTTAGCATTTTGAAAAGTGAGGAATGAAAGTGTTGCACCAACTTGTCATTCCCCTAGCCATCTTCTAGCGCCGAACGATACGGTCTTACAGATCTGCATGTTCTCCCGATGATGATTACGCTCGTGCAAATGTCTCACCTTCGACCATGATTGCACCTCACCTTAGCCTTGTCATACTGTTCACAGGTCTAATGACTTCCACTAGGAGATCTCGGACGAAATGTCAACTACCCTCGCCAATCTCATGACCAAGAAGCTTCCATCAGAGGCTCAAGCTGCTCAGCAGCCATCATACGTGACCTATAACTTTTCCACAGCCTCTAACCAAGTTCCGTTCGTTACACTACTCGAATCCCGATCTCTTCTTTCTACATCTGGTGGTACTGGGTTTAGAACATGGGAAGCGGCGCTTCATCTTGGATCATATCTTTCGTCTGCTGATGGCACGGCTCTCGTGCGCGGCAAACGCGTACTAGAACTTGGCTCCGGTACTGGGCTCCTCTCCATTCTGTGTGCGAGATGGCTCGGAAGCGCTCAGGTCATCGCTACGGATGGTGATGATCGAGTGGTTGAAGCGCTTGACAATAACATATTCCTCAACGGGCTGCAGCAGACTGAATTAATAAATGCACGTTTGCTCCAATGGGGTTGGGCCTTAGGTGAGAACGAGGATGGTGCGCGGCAGAAGGTCGACATCGTGATCGGGGCCGATATTGTAAGAACTTTTTCAAGGAAACTCCCCGTCAACTTGCCTTGATTTCGTTTCTAAAGATGCGTCTTAGGCGTTAGACTATCCGCCTCCGCAACGTCAGCACTGACATCAGAATCTAGACTTACGATCCAACGATAATTCCTCCCCTGATTTCGACGCTTAAGGAGTTAGCCTCGATGAACGAAGATGTGGAGATTGTGATTGCCGCGACAGTCCGCCAAATGGATACCTTTTCAATCTTTATCCAAGCTTGTGGTGCGTACACATCTCCCATCTTCCCCATGAAAGGACAACTGTCTCCCCCACGCTACTGCAATAGCCTAATCCAGTTTCTTGGGCAGAGGTGCTCACAAGTTGTAGATCAAAGCAACCTATTGATGACGGAAGTTGACTTTCCCATGGTTTCAAAAAAAGAACAGAGAGGTCCATTCTATTCAGATACTGCTCGAATCCGGATCTTCCGCTTACGTTCCACTGGTCAGGCAAATCCCTTTGCTGTTTAAGGCAGACGAGGCAGCAAGGTATACGAGGCTTTTCTTTAGGTAATACTGTTGCCTACCATGAAGGTGGAACGAAACCCGTCCAAGAGCATCTGCAGAGCCGCCTCCGTTCATACTGTATAGAAGTACCCGATGGAGAATGGATCCCATAGGGCTGGAAAAGACAAGTTCCGAGACTTTGGAAGCGCTAGCACGATGAAGACTTCATCCGCGTTGGAACATTCTGTTCCATCGGTACTGGTCAACACATGAAACTAGTGACTACAAACCATGATTGAAATCTCGGCGACATCCGAAGAAACCTAAGCACGCGTATCCACTTCAGCTACAAACTTGCTGCGATAGATTGAAAGATAGTTGGAGCTTATCGGTCTCTCGACACCGCTCTTCAGGCGTTCATATAAACGTACTACGGAGGTATTCGGCTAAACACGGAATTGATTCCACTACTCATGATGTGGCGGCTATGTTGGTTGCTTGACAAGGAACCTCTCCATAGACTTCATCGAAGGACCGAACTGCTCGCCCCAGCAAAGCTGCTATCAGGGCCTCCAATCACGAACTCGGGACGACACCAAGTGTCGAGATTCGTGTAACTTGAGATAGATATCTTGACATTTAGCAGCCGACATCGGTCAAGATACCGTCCAATTCGGTCCCGACGGCGATGCTGTTCGTGACTCAAGCTTTGCGACCATGAGAATTTTTCCTTCAATCGCGGTCTTGGGAACTCGGCAAAAAGAATGGTGTTCATGCACGAGGCAATTGGACTGGTTGAAGCGATCGTCTCTCCTAGCTCCCGTATCTAGCGTTGACTACAAGCATACTCCAAAGTGCATAGCGTGCTCCATCTATTCGTCGACAACTCCTTCGAGAACAGCAGGTCCCCAGTGTTTTAATCCCGGGATCAAATAGCCTGCCTGTGCCTCAGTTTACGACAGCTTTCTCCAATTAGTGGTACGCCAGCAGCAACGAAATGAATCGAACGTGGATTAGGCGCGTGCATCCCGGGTCCGTCACAAGGAACGGTGGGCACGTACGACTTCGGGTAATGGTGAATTGTGCTCAGGAAGTGTTGCTATCTTATGCCATTTCCAAGTAGCCAGTCAAAGCCTCTCCCGCGGTCAAGGATCATACGTCCTCGTAGTGTGGATGTTAATATACGCGGCCATTTCTCTTCAGCATTAAAACCAGCCCACATGCCCTTGCTTCGAGTGAAGAATTATTGATATTGTCCTTCATCACACAACAGCCAGTTCGGATCTTCGTGATACCGTGTACGGTGTACGGTGTACCGTGTCCCGTTTACCGTGTACCGCGTCTCTCGACCATCGGTACCGAGAACGGTACCTATCGGCCCGCGATCGAGCCCATCGGTGCCGGACCCTTACCAACAACATAGCGGGGGGGATTTCGTGATTGAGGGACACCTTGAGGGACACAGGCCACAGGTACGCAGCAGCCACCGCGGTCCTCCCAACATGCAAGCCTCTCCCATTCTTCGAGGGCTTCATAATGCAGTGCTATTCTCGCCTCCGGCTGTCGCTGAGAGGGAAGAAGCGTGCACTATAAACCTTGATATTGGTTGCGACTCCGGCCCTGGCTAAACTGTCTGACTTGGAGCTCGTCACTGATAAGACAAAGCCGCACACCTACACAGACCGCTCTTCTGCCAAAAGATCCTCTTTTTGCCTTGGACCACTCCGAGACGTCCAGCAATTGGTCAAGAGCAGAGCAGAAGGTTTTGGACGCGCGCCTTGCCTACGCACAATCTGCGTTGCCTTGCCGGAATGGCAACACATCACCGCAATCTCGCGAGCGGAAGAAAACCCCAGACGACGTCTGGTCGCTCGTCGAGACCTGGACTTGGGAGCAAGAGGAACTCAAGTCACCTTGCTACATCCAAGGCGAATGGAAAGAACGTGAAGAAGCACGAAGACGAGACGGAAGAGGACGCGATGGCTGCGAGTTTTCTCCAGTATTGGTACGCATCGAGCACCCGATGTTCATCTTTTGGATCTTCATGTTAACTATCCAAACAGTGCGACGTGTGAGAAGCAAATCGCGGTACCGAGTAATTCGATCCTGTATTGCTCAGAAGGGTAGGCTCTCATCTGGATTTCCTAATTGAGTAACTGTACTGATTGAGTGACTCATAGATGTCGACGAAAAGACAACGCCAAAGTCCTGTCGTATGATCATGGAGGAGACTCTCCTCCAATGACACCATTGCAGACATTCTCCTTCGATGACCTCCCCGTTCGGGATATAATACCTCAGCGTTCACCCACCGTCAGCAATTCAAAACGGTTCTCCTACTCTTCATTCTCGGAAGATGAGGGACAAACCTCAGAAGGAGAGTCCCACCTTGGAAATGAAAAGTACCGCCACAGCGACGCAACATACTACATCCACCAACTCCGATCCGAAGAAACCCACAACTCCTCCACCCCTCGCCCTTACTACAACAGATCCTCCACAGCTTTGTCAACATTAAGCAACGCACCCTCACTCTCCTACTCACCCACCTCCTCGACAGCAGGGATGTCCTTCCCCTACACACCCTCCTCCACAACCCAACGCCCTCTCCCCTCGAGGATAAACCCCTTCTCAACATCTTACAAAGACATCCGCTCCATCGACCTCGTGAACCCCTTTGCCCTCACATCCTCCCGCCACCCGATACCTACAACCGCCCCATCGAGTCCACACCACCATCTTCCTAGGCACGACTCAGCATACCAACCCAGACGTGACTCGGCGCAGTATGGCAATCCTTCCGCCGGAGCGCAGATTAGCCAAGGGTATGCCGAGGGAGAAATGATGTCCTACGAGAAGGTCGGGAGTCCTGTGGGACCCTCGCAAAGGGAGGGTTATGGGAGTTTGAAACAGCTGTTTAGATTTAGTGAGATGCAGGCGCCGCCGCAGAGTGCCAACGGACATGCCAGGCATTGACCGTTAGTAAGGGTTCTACGGCGTGGGGAGCAAACACCAATTCTGGGAATCAAAAGGGAGAGAGAGATTCGGTGAGGGTTGAGATGGATCCCTTTTCCCCCAATTCTTGATCTTGTCCCTTTTTTAGACTCCGGGTTACGGCGGGCGGGCTTTTAAAAGTTGACGTTTTCTTGCTCATCATTCTGACCACTATTTCTATTTTGAGAGATTGGACCTTGTTGTATCCTCTCTTCCTTTCTCTATCTGTCGTTTTACACATTCATCAGGGCGTTGCGATGCGAAGATACCACGAAAAAATCAAACCAGCATTGGCATAGTGCGAGTGTGAATGCGAAGTAGCATTGGGAAATGTTTGCATATGCGTAGACTTGCGGCGGCTTTTCTTGGAGAAAGTGGCAGATTCCGAGGTTTGACTGCATGATTTCCTGAAATATAGACACACAGGACGGATAAGTAGAGAAATTGAAAAACGTCAAGAACTCATCGTCGACATAGATTTCCAGGTTTCGACCGCGAATACTCCCAAGCCCATTTCATGCCCCCCCCAAAAAATAAGTCCAACGCCAACAAAGTCTAACCCTCAACCCACATCCACTCCGCCACAGAAATCCACCCCGCCCTAGAAAAAGAACCCACCTCGCTCGCAACCCCTCCATTTCAACTTCTATCAACCACAAGATCCAATACCCATCTTCCACACCCAAACATCTCATCCCCTCTCCTCACTTTCCCACCACCTTTCCCACCACCTTTCCTCCCCAATTTCCTACCTAGCCCCTTCCCCACTCTCAACCCCACAAAATCACATACACATAAAATCACACACACACAAAATCACACACACGCACACACACACACACACACACACACACACCCCCAACCAATTCAATCCGGGTACCCACGATATCCTCACACTCCTTCCCTCCTTCAATCCCCCTTCCCCATCACATCACCGACTCCCGCAACCTCTATCTAGAAGAAAACTTCCAGTTCCATGCACTGAATGACCGAGATGACCGAGATGACCGACCACAGAACCGCCATCTCACAAACTTTTTTTCTCCAATTTCCATAGAAAAGGGGGTGGGAAGGGTAATACAAAGAGAAGGAATGGGGTGGGGGGGGGGAGGGTTCTGGACTAGTTTCTCTTCTCCCCTTCAGTTGCTTTTACCAACTACATCATAACCGTCTTAACTGTACAAGTCTAAGTCCCTTCACGGGTATGGGTATCTCGTCAATCTATCATGGTGCTTCAACCTTTTTCTTTCCATTCATTCGACCATCAAAACCCCGTCGGAACACCCCTCGCCACCCTCCCACCCGTCTCCCCAACAAACGCGCCCAAAACCCCAGACCACCTCATCTCGCCTCTCACAACCCTTCTAATCCTCTTGAGCGCAACCGCATCCACATATCCCAACCCGGTGACCGGATCCCGATACTTGGCTTCTTGACCAGTAATGGCACAAAGACATTTCTTGGTTGGTTGCAACTTCTTGCTTCCTGCTGCGCCACCGTTACCAGAGGCTGTGCTGGTGTTTGCAGAGGACGTAGATGTTATGGTTGACCAGCCGAATAGCTGGGAGCGGAGGGAATCCATATCCTTGGCCCTGCCACCGGTACTTGGTTCATCGAAGTCGGACAGGATGATTAGGTTTCTCGTTGCTAACGAGGGAGGTCCTGGTGGCGGTTTTGGTATTTTAGCGGGAGGTGCAGGAGGATGCGTGATTTTTGAGCTAGATTGTGATTGTGTTTGGAGTGATGACTTTGCAGGGGACAGTTTTTGTTGTTCAGGTGAGAATCCAGCGTACATGTGTATGCCGTCTAGAAAGCTGCCCATGCCTTGGGATGAGGACGGGCTATCCATCTGAGCGTCTGACTTTGGAAGGGCTGGCGTGTTGACGATCTGGGCCGCGGGCTGGGGGTCCTCGGCGGCTGGAGGTTCTGTTGGCAGTTGTACAGCGGGCGATGTCATCACTAACTGATCAGAGGGCGAGGCTGTTGGTTCCGGGTCTGGTGGTGCTGGCGTCGATGGAGACTCTGCTGATGCCGCTCCAGACAATGGCGGGTCAACGTCCATAGATTCCGTATTCATCTTCTTCCCTGCCACCACAGCCTTTGGCTTCTCTTGAACAACTTCCTGCACCGAAGATTGCTGTTCCCTGCCCACCCTTTTGAGCTTCCCATCCACCCACATGGATTGGCCACTCCAGAATGTGATTATGGGACCCTCCAACTTGCGACTCTTCAACGCAGCCAGACGTTCGGCCTGCTCTGCTGCCCTTCTCTTCTCGTTGGTTTCCCACCGATTCAAACTCTTGCTGTTCCGCTTCTCAATCAGAGCGGCCTCTTTCAGACGTTCTTCTTGGGTGAGGACCTTCGGTTTCGCAGCTTCTTTGCGAGCCTCAGCAGCTTTCATGACCTCAACCGTCTTCAACCTGTGCTTCTCCTTCTCCTTCAGGCGGTCATGTATTTCTTGCTTGTTCTGCACAGCGAGTGAGCGCCTCGAAGAGCGCACAGGGTTGATTTCTTGTTCCGGGAGCCATGACACACGTTCTGATTTCTTCTTCGGCCGTTCTGTTGGAGGCGGGGGCGGCTGTGATGCGCCTAGAGGTACGGGGGCTATCCGTGTGGCAGCACGCTTCATGGCATGTTGGAGAAGACTGTCTCGTTTCCGCTTCTTTGACTGTGTGCGCGGTTCCTTCTTCAACTCCTTCTCGCCCTGATCCTCATCGCCCTCTGCTTCGACTTCCTCCTCGCTGGAGGAATCCATGTTGAAGTCCTGCTCGTCTTCATCCTCGCCTTGGAATTCGACATCGTCGGCAGCCTCTTGGAATATATCCGCATATCCTTCCTCCTCCGGTTCTGCTCCCTCTTCATGCGCCAATGCCAACAGCTTGGACATCCGATTGCCGGCGTTCTTGCGCCTTTCCCTTGTCACCACCAGAGACGGCACTTCGTCATCTGAAGATTGGCGCTCATCTCGCTCAGAAGCGCGGTCCTCATGGACAGGTGTGTCAGGCAGAGGAATATCAGAGTCGGCATTATTCGACATGTTGACGTGGTTGGAGTCGGTGAAGCATGAAACGCGAGTTATTTATTGTTTGTTGACAGGTTTGGGCACACGTCTTCGTCGTATTGGGTGGCAGCGATGGTGATGGAAGGGCTTTGGCTGAGATGTCAAGAATAGACAGTCGCACGACGGAGAAGAGGGTGTCGGCCCGCCGGGTTTGAATTTGGATGTGGATTTGGATTTGAATTTGAGATTGCAGTCGTAGGCCTTGAATTGCGATTGGTGTTGAGGTCATGAACTCCTGGGAGCAGCCGTCGCGAACTGTCAAGCCCCGGTGATGTGGCTCTGGGGGGACGCGACTGTTCTGTTTCGTCGAGGGCGGCCCTCCATTGGCCCCGAACAAGGCCGTTTCAGATTCAATAGACACGAGCAAACAGAGTCCGAGGCTGCAATGCCATGAACCCGGCCGAGGGACGCATAACACCGCAATTACAATGTCGGGGGGACAGACGTGTGGGTTATGGAGGCAGCAGTAGTGCAGCACACGACAACGACGACGACGACGACGACGACGACGACCGCGGTGCAAGAATGGCACGGTGGCACACTGCGCAAGGGACGAGACCAGGAGGCCTGCTAGCAAGCAGCGGGAGAATAGGGACGAGGCCCGGAGAGCGGGCAGGCAGGGCAGGCAGGGCGGGCAGGCAGGCAGGCAGAGCAGGCGTCTTTCACTTTGGGCGGGCAATTGGCTGCTTCAGGGCCAGGCGCGTACAATAATTGGGCCTTTTCCCGGGTGGGCACTGGGTGCAGTGCGCAGCGCAGCGCAGTTTCAGAGTTTGAGCCCCTGAACAACGTCGCCGGTGATTTTGGTAGCTTGACTCGGATAGAGAGGCGGGCTCAGTGGGCGCGAGAGCACTCGGGCTGCCAGCTCAATGGCTTCATCTGTCCCTAACTGTCGAGTGTATATTCCTTGTCCAACCTGGTCGAGCCCGAGTTCCCACACCTAACTAATCCGCTACACCCTCGCTCCCTCACCACTGGTCCATTTACCACTCCGCCGCTCCCATCCCCCAATTTCTCGTCTTCTTTCCCCCCTACCACGCTGTTCGCTGCAGTCCTTTGACATCCAGCTGAGACGCTTGTCGTAATTGATTATTTCTCCAGAGTCTCCGCGCGAGATCTGTCTATTGCCCCTACCACGAGCCTCTAATCTCACCAGCATCCGCAATTAGCCCACGACAAGGACGGCAGAGAATCTCGCCCTACAGCCCTTCATCGCCTCGAGACCATCTCCGTCGCTCCTTACGACCCCCAGCCATATAGACGCTGTCTGTTCTCGCAATTGTAATCTCAGGGGTCGACCACCTCGCCTCCGTTCAAGCCTTCAAGCGCGCAGCCATCACCACAGCACGCTCGACCAACCACACGGGCTTGTATCAGGCATCTCTGCTGGATGAAACGGACAACGGACAGACACTCGCACTGAAAGGCTGCGCATGTAGTATCTGCAAACATCTTTGTCAATCTCAGTTCGACGTCTCGACGTGTCCACGCACCGCCGACAACGACGCCTGTACAAACATCCCGATACAGAGCCCAGTCTTCTGTATCCTTCCATTCTACATTTGGGCGACGTAATTGTCACCCGTACACTCCTTTGGCCGGCTCCATCGAATCTTGCTCCAGCTACCCTGGTCCTCGGTAGACGCTACGGTACCGACCTACCGTCTGTATATCAAGTCTTCTGCCGGAAAGAGACAGGTTCATAATCCATAATGGCAAACCAGAAGAGACCCGATCACCACCTCAATCTCAACTACATGCCCCAGCTCGGCCCCAACCAGCCACTCTCAGGCTCTTCAACTGCTGCCACATCACCAATCGAGCAACCGCAGTCGGCCAATTCTCTGAAGTACTCCCTGGGATCGGGAAGTGCAATGGCCGGAATTCCAAATGGCGTCCCGCGCATGAACTCGAGTTCTCCAAATCACGAATTTGGTGGCAGCAGACTCTATTCAAAACGGTGTGTAGACCGGCTCGATCATTGTTGCGAGATCACAACTGACAGATTTGCCAGGGCACGAGAGATCCAGGCTCAGGAAGGGCTCGGGCATCAAGTCTGGGGCCCTCCCACTAGCGGTAATTCTACACCACTGCGCGAGACGATTCCTGAATCACCCAGTGCGGAAGGATTCCCAGATTTCAGCCAAGGCACACCAGAGGCCGCGCCTCCGAATTTGACAAGAGGAAGAACCAGAGCAGGAACTTTGCCATCGCGGTTCTCCCCTGCTGCTGGGCTCGGAGCATTCAATCCTCAATCTGTGCTCGTTTCCAAAACCTCCCGACCTACACCATCTACAAGTCCGTTCAAACCTGGACAGAACACTTCCATTGGCATCAATGGAGTCCCTCAGAGTGACGCCGCGAGTAAGGCATCACTCCTGTCCCGCCTTCGTGCTGGATCAATGCCCCAGCGACCAGGCTTTGCGCCTTCAAGCAATCCATTCGGAGTCCCTATCTTTTCCACAAGTTACGCAAGCAGCCGTGACCGATCAAACACCCTGGCAAGCATCCGCTCTGGAGATGGTCCATCTTCACCGGCCCAGTCGCACTTTTCTCGCGACTCTCTCGCCGATACGGATGTACGAACATTGGACTATCTGGGATTGGTGGACACGCCGAAGCCATCTCTTGCCAGTCTTTCCAACGCAGATATGCATTCACTTATGAACGGTCAAGCAACCCAATCAGGTCTGCAGCCTGCCGCGATTGCTGAACTCGCTGCCTTGACCAAGAATTCGAACCGCTTCCGCTCATACTCTGTCAATGCCAAGGAAAAATATGCCGATGAGGACGACGAGCTGGGATATGGTGGTGCATACAGCGGTCAAATCACACCTGCGGGCGACGCTGCCTCTTATGCTGCGATTCAGGAGGCGGTCCGCCAGCACAACCTCGAGGTCCAGGCCTTCGCAAACTACGCGAGTGCCAGCCGTCCTCGCGCAAGAACTGCAGGTGTCCTTGAGTCACCTTCGATTCACATGCTTCGAAATTATCTCCCCACTTCGTCACGTCTGGACAAGAGCTTCAACGCCTCCGATTTCAATGAAGAGGCCGAGTATGGGAACCTCCATGAGGCTGTCGAGGGCATGCACCTCAACGGCGGTGCTGTGATGGCATCCAATGGCGACGAGCACAATGCCGAGGCTCCTACACGCGCACTCTGGCTTGGAAACATTCCATCTTCAACCACTGTTTCGTCACTCAATGCCATCTTTGGCAACTTCGGATCCATTGAATCGACGAGAGTTCTTACGCACAAAAATTGTGGATTTGTGAATTTTGAGAACATCGAAAGTGCCATAACTGCACGTACTCAACTCAATGCTAAAGAGATCTTCCCAGGAGCTGGACCGATTCGCATTGGCTACGCCAAAGTTCCCAGCGCTACTGGCACACCTGGCCACAACGGAATATTCCCATCCCCGAGCCCTGATCCTCAGGCAAAGGCTCAGTCCCAGAACTCACCATTGAACTCCGGCGCTGCCGCGGCTGCTGGCCCTGGTAGCACTGCTCGATCTGAGGGCCCACCCACACTTGCCACTCCTGAGCTTTCCGAGATCCGCGAGGATATTTTCAGAATCGTCAAGGAGCTTGGTGCCACTGATGAAGAACAGATGAGAATCGCCGCTGCTGTGGATGTAGCCATCGGCCACAACAACTACCATTCGGAGATTCCACCTGTCCCTGAAGCGAATCACAACCGCCAGCATGATGCTCCTAAACTCAGAGAGATCCGCAAACGCATTGATAACAACACGTGTTCTGCTGGAGAGATCGAAGAAGTGGCCATGGGCATGCTCCCAGAAATCGGCGAACTTGCTTCCGACTACCTGGGCAACACTGTTGTCCAGAAGCTCTTTGAGTACTGCTCGGAACCGACCAAGGAAGCGATGTTGGCTGAGATCGCACCACATCTTGCCGAGATTGGTGTCCACAAGAATGGAACTTGGGCAGCACAGAAGATCATTGATGTTGCTCGCACTCCGGCCCTCATGGGCATGATTGTGGAAAGTCTACGTCCTTACGCCATGGCATTGTTCCTCGACCAATTCGGGAACTATGTCATGCAAGGTTGCTTACGCTATGGATTCCCGCTCAACAACTTCATCTTCGAAGTAATGCTTGGTCGTCTGTGGGATCTCGCACAAGGTCGGTTCGGTGCTCGTGCCATGCGTGCATGCTTGGAGAGTCATCACTCTACCAAGGACCAACAAAGGATGGTCGCAGCTACGATCGCTTTGCACAGTGTTCAGCTGGCCACGAACGCTAATGGCGCTCTTTTGCTCACTTGGTTCCTCGACACTTGCACGTTCCCTCGACGGAGGACGGTCCTAGCTCCTCGCCTTGTCCCACACCTCGTTCACCTCTGCACCCACAAAGTGGCCTACTTGACCGTGCTCAAGATCATCAACCAAAGGAATGAGCCCGAAGCTCGGGATACGATATTGCAGGCGCTCTTCTTTTCGCAGAATGACAACGTTCTCGAGGAGATCTTGAGCGACCAGACCTGCGGCGCAACTCTCATCTTCAAGGTCCTCACGACGCCATTCTTTGACGAGAACATTCGCAACGATGTTGTGCAGAATGTTCGTAATGTCCTTCTCCGCATTAAAGCTCAACCGCAACAAGGGTACAAGCGTCTTATGGACGAAGTTGGACTCTCCACTCGCAATGGCGGACCTCGCGACATTCACAACCGCGATGAGGGACACCCACGTCCAGGATCCAAGCAGAGTAACAGCAACGGCCACATGTCGCAGCCGTTCGACAGACCCGCCTATCCAGGCTCTCAGCCAGGTTTTGACCCAATGAACATGCAGCGAACGGCAAGTATGGACTCTTCCAACTTTGACTCTTACTCGGTCAACAACGGTGGCAATGCTCCATACCCTTCCAATCCAGCTATGATGGCTCCAATGAATGCTCAACAGCTGCAATACCAACAAGCAATGCTGGCTGCTGCCGCCAGACAGAACCCATATTTCCAACCCATGATGAATGGGCAAGGCATGGGTATGAATGGTTTTGCCAGCCCTGCATCTGCGATGGATCCATACCGAAGCTTTGGCTCCCCCGCTCCTACTCCAGGCCTTTCGGGCTCTCCCCTCATGCCTCAAGCTGGGTTTGGTCAAGGCGGATATAACCCCATGGCTGGACAGCAGCAGATGTACCAATATGCACAGCAAATGCAATACATGCCTCAACAGCACATGCAGCAAGTTGGCGCAGGAAGAAGAGGAAGAGTAAGTACCCTTTGTATTCAGTCGGAGGCAAAGCGTTAATGTTAGAGAATAGAGATGAACAACCAAAATTTCGTCACAATTACCCATGTCTAGCTTTATCAGCAAGCCGTTCGTAGCCTTCACTCGCTCGGCACGATGCACCTTACATTCGTTTATATTTCTCACGACCTTTCTTTCTACTTTGGGTGCTTGGAGTTGGGTGGGCTGTGTTCAAATTAGGCGAGGAGTTCCTGCTCATTTGTACGAAATTTTGCCCTTTTGTCTATCATGATGATTTCCACTCACGGCGCCATGCAGATCTGCTCTCATCTTGTTACTCGCTATTAGCTGCACATACTGTACTACCCTGCCGAGCTGCTCGACGCAGGCGGTTTGAGCAGCTTGTCTTGTTTGCTTCTATGGAGCTTGCTATTCATGTTGGATATGGCATGGATATGGATTTGGCATTATGAATCGGCTACTTGCCCAAAAGCCGCTTTTTACGAGCCCCGGCACAATACAGAGCGATTTATCCTTCTCCCTTCTAGGTTATTTTGTATCTGAATTATGCGGCTGAAGATGGATAGCACTACGGAGAACAGATGGTTGAGGAAGATGCCTTTCTGATTTGAGCTCGGGATGAAATATGTAGGAGGGATATATACCTGGATCAATGAAGTCTCTCTTCTGGCCGTTGCTTAGATCTCGTTTCGACTTATTTTTTCCCTTTCCAGGATGGTGTTCTGGTCGGAGTGTGGGATCGGCGTACGATAACTTACGAGGACGCCACCTTGAAAAGAATTTATCTGTTTCGTGCATCAACTTTGAATCGAGAGACGTGAAAAGCAACCGGAATATCTCATAGATATTTTCTATAGAACACCGACGCGTCAAAAACATCCTCCGTTACCACACCCGCACTAGCAGAGACGGACGAACCTATACCATTCAAACACCAAGCGTAACCCTTCTCTACCATACCATACCATACCATACCACACCCTCCATTCCTTAACCCGCCTGATCGGTTTACCTGCCTGGAAAGCCGACGCAGCGATACCTCCATCCATTTTTACCTTGATTTTCGGGGAACTTGTGAAGTGGAGGGGTGGAGGGAGGGAGGGAGGGATGGTACTTATCTACCTACGGTCCTACCTACGGTCCTACATCCTCCCTCTCTCTTTCTCTCTCTCTCTCTCTCTCGTCCAAATCCGGTAACATACCAACAACAACTTCGTCGTCGATGTTTTTTTCTTTCTTCTTTACTTTGTGGGGATCGTAAAAAGCTAAGATGGCCATATCCCCGATGAAAGAAGATTTCGACGTCGTTTCTGGGGTAGTACATCTTGTTGAGGGATGAGGGTGGATGCTGAGAGGGGGGGGGGGGGGGGGCTCTTTTTTGACCCGGGGGGGGGATGAGGGTTGAGCTTGATACAACTTGTGGTGATCACGAGTGGATTCGTGACGACAAGTTTGTGTGATGTCGCCGCGAGTATACGCGCAAGGCAAGACGTGACGGCTCGTTACTAAGATGCAAGTCCTCAGTCAGCCCCTTGGCTCCACAAGTCAAGTCTCATCCCCATCACAGCCAAGACCCTCCCAACCTCACAAACCCCCAAGAGCAATGTCCTTCGCCATAGCAGGACACGCCTGGTCAATCTCCCTGAAATCAACGACCCTATCCTCCTTGACCCCAAAAACCTTAACCTTCTGACTAGCCAGCCCCACATTCGGCCAATCCTTCAAAGCCCTGATGGGATTCTTCGCAAAATCAATCCAATACCCCTGCATACTCTCGCTCAACCTCTTCATTTCCGTTCTGGATTTGTTCCACGTGCCGAAGATGGGTTCGATCTCGCCGCCGTGGAAGGCGCCCAGGTCGTTGTAAGGGAAATACTGAGGGAATGAGGCGTTGTAGTAGAAGCGGTAGACGGGTGGGAAGCCGGCCATGGTGGCGACTGAGGCGATCGTGGCAGCAGGACACTGGAACGTGATTTCCGTGAGACTTTTACCTAGGACATCGAAGCCTGGAGCGCCCGGTTTCGTCTGTCCCATGACGTAGGCGAAAACAGTGCCGTCCTGTGCGTTGCTGCCGATGATGAATGGGACTTTCGCCGCCTTGCCTGATGTAAGTGCCAGGGAGATGTTCTTGGAGCAAGTGATGTCGTCTTTGACAGGATCGAAGCTAACTCTCTCCTTCTCAATAATGGACTTGATGGTTGTCGCTGGCGCCTTGCGGACGCAGGCAATATCGGTGCAGTTGAGGGCTTTGGATAGGACCTGCCAAGCCGCGGCACCGCCTGAGAGGCCTGCTGCTTCGGATTGCATGATCGCGGCGCGGAAGGAGAGAGGCGACGGTGGGTTTGCGACGAGTTGTTTTACGCTCTAGAGAGAGGTCAGCGCGGACGATTCGAATCCTGAGATTGACTATACAGACCCAACCACCAGCAGACTCTCCGAAAATCGTCACCTTGGAAGCGTCGCCCTTAAAAGCCTGGATGTTTGTCGAGACCCATTTCAAGGCTTTCCTCTGATCCAAGAACCCGACGTTCGACTCGCCAGCAGGTAGACCGGGGGCATTGCTGAATCCAAAAACTGCATGTCCTTGTCAGCACTGCTTCAGCCATTGGTGAGGAGTGCATACCGTTTGTCCTGTAATTTGCGCCAACGACAATGACGCCGCGTTCAGCAGCGATGTACTCCCCACTATACATTGGCAATCCAGCAGTCCCGAACTGTAAATTTCCTCCATATATCCAGAACATTACAGGCCATCCGCCCGGCGGTGCATCGCCACTAGGAGCCCAAACGTTGAGGTAGAGACAGTCCTCACTTTCCTCTGGCATGGGCGTCGAGAACACAGCAATTGTGTAGTTCCTTTCCGCTGATCCCTCGGGGTCTAATAGGATTTTTAAGCACTGCTTTTTTAAAAAACAAGGTCCACAAGAACACTGACCTACGAACTGCTGTATACATGCAGGCTTAACCTTCTGTGCCTTGAGCGTTCCCTCCCATGGTTTGGGATCCTTTGGCGCACCAAATCGTTCAGGAGGCGAGGCCGCGAACGGTATCCCCAGATATGCGTTGACCTTGTCGTTCTGAAGTCTCAGTCCCTCAATCGAGCCTGATGGTGTAGACGCAATGGTAGGCGCGTTGTAATTAAGGCTTGCAGCTAGTGCGCAAGCTGCAAAAGTACTGACAATTTGAAGACGCATCTTCAAGAAGAAAAGCCCAAAGGTCCTCAAGTGAGTGTGAGAGGCAAACGAGTGTTGATCACTGTAAACGAAAGTCGTGAAGTGAAGGGATTTGGGAGAGTCTACAGGGCACAGGAGAAGTTAGGTACTACTCGAGTCAATTATCACTCCAGAGGGAAAATGTAGCGGCACAGCCTGTGGCAGACCGAGGCCGCACGGTTAAAGCAACAGTGGGCTGCCCACGTTGGCAAGCCGGGTGTGGCTAGGTATACACAGTACCATAGTACATAGTATATTGCTGCTGCACTGATCGCTATAGGGATCTGGAAGTGGAGGCGGAAGTTTAGGCGAGCGTTTTTGAGACAAGCGCCCATCAATCACCAACAACTCGGAGTAATCCGCTCAGAGAAAAGCAGTTGCTGCAGGATAGATACTTTGGACCCGATGCGGATCACCGGGGGATGTTATTCTTACCTCTCTTCTGTGCTGAGAACTGGGCTACGGCTTGAGCAAGATGACAGGTGCGTGCACCAGACTTCGAACTGGGAGATTGCGAACTCGCGAAGTAGTGCGGTTCGCATTCGTGAGTAAATGAAACACGCACGCACGTTGAATTTGCATTTCCATGTTGCGATGTGGGCGCATCGGACTTCGGTCGTTGCTGATGTTTGCTACTTGACTCTACAAGGCTTCCAGAATGACCTCGGTCATCATCAATACCTTCTCCTCTTCCAGCCGCCGTGCGACCAGCTGTAAATTGACGGGCATGTCGTGAACGGCTTCCTCGTTGTCTGGTACCATGGTTAGCGGTGAAAATGAGTTGGCTACAACAACAAGACCTACATAACCCTTGGACAGTAGCACACACGTCGCTGAGGGGCTGCGCAACTGTGGCTTGATCACGCTCCTTATGCGCCTTGATCCCGGATGGAAAAGATACAGCTGGGTAGTCAATGACATTGAAAACTCCAGTGTACCCTACGTACTTGAATCTTTCATGCTCGACGGAAGCGTAAGGGGTGACGGGGCCTGTCTAATGTCAGCTAGGTGTGTGTATTAGACACCAACACCACAGTGACTTACAGAGAATCGCGTCGAGGCCTTCACAACGATTCCATCGATCCAAATAACTCTTCGCCAATTCCGTTCGCTCAATCTGCAACTGCCACATTCCGTGAGTTCCCAGCTCCTTAGCCACGGAGTACATTTCCATTTCAGGTCTGAATGGCTCGCCCACGGGATCCAGAATGTTGCGAACACTATGGCCGCCATCAGCGACGAACATGCGGCCCTGATTTTGACGTTAGAAGACCATCAATCGGTGCAGCAGTGCTCCCACATACCAATATCTCAACTGCCTTCTTATGTCCATCAGGCGCCCATTCTACAATCTCATGACCTGCTGCTCTAAGCTTTACAACTGTCTCTTCCAGAGCTCGTGCAACAGGTGGTGTTGGCAATACTACACCATCGTTGCGCATAACACCTATCTTGAGCTTCCGCTTTTTTTCGACGGCCCGCCACGGAATAGGCAAGCATCTTGGGTCTTGTAGCCAGGGCTCAGATGCAACTACAGCTTTCGCAAATACAGAAAGATCGTGTAAATGTTGTGACATCGGGCCATTGACTGACTGCACTGCCTCTTGCCCAGCAAGACCACTCTTGCACTTCAATGTAGGAAATCGACCGAACGATGGGCGAAGGGTAAAGATCCCAGTCATAGCAGCAGGAATTCGCAGTGAGCCGCCTGTGTCTGGTCAGTCATACAGTTTCAGCATACTTTGAGTGACAAACCAATATCAGTGCCTACACCCAAAGGCGAACCACCAAACGCAATAAGCGCGGATTCTCCACCCGACGAGCCACCGGATGTCAGCTTGCGGTTGCGAGGATTGAGGGTACGCCCAAACACGTTATTGACCGTTTCGGCAATCATCATAGCAGTTGGAACATTCGTCTTGACGTAGAGAACTGCTCCGGCATCTTGCAGTATGTCGACCAAAGTGGCATTGTACACCACCGGATGACCGACCCATGAGACGAATCCCACGGTGCTATCCACTCCAATAATATTAAAATTGTCCTTCAAAGATATAGGTAATCCATGGAGTGGTCCTTTGGGCTTGCCTGTCTGTTTGTAATGTGCGTCGAGGGCTTTACTCGTGGCTATGGCTTGTTGAAAGAGGGTCTCGGAAAGGCAATTCGTCTTGACAGTGGTCAGCTTTGCAGTTGCATATAGCCATGCACTCGTCGTCTTACCAATTGCTGTGCCGCTGCAGCTCTCTTGCAAAATGCCAAAGTGACCTCTTCTGCGGTCCAATGTCCTGTTGTTGTCTTTCCCAATATGTCTGTCGCAGAGTTTGAGGTGATCTCCAGCTCTTTGGGCGTGAACCATCCGGACTGTTTGGGGAAGCCAGTGACGTCCAATTGGCTCTCGGGTGGTTTGATGTTGTCTGGAATCACCCACTCTGTCGGAATGGTGTAGGCGAGCTCTGCCCGCTTCTTCTCAGCGATTTCTTCCCACTTTGCGACCATGTCTGCGCTCCTCGTTGTACGGAGTTCGAAGTCGCCATGTTATATTGTACGCGGCCCTGCTTCGCTGCTCGCTGGCGCGCTACGAGACCGACGACTACGCGGAAGCAGGCCGTTCGGATACTCGAGCCGACTGTCGATCTTCAGGATGACATGCCTCAATTGGGACTTACACCATTGTCGCCATAGGATAAGAATCTCGGCCGGCGGTATGGTATCTACAATGTACTCGATGATAAGTTGAATGCTTTCCCGGTTGTCTTTGCGCGAGAGCGGTAATGGAGTCCTCGACGAAAAGGCTGGACGATGGAACGGGCAGTGGCGTCGACTATCATGTCCAGCAACACCAAACAGGAGTTCGTGGTCGGTTGAGCGACTACTTTGTTCCTGGGAGTATGAGACCAGGGGAAAGGAAATTGGTTCAGAAGATTGACTTCTTCATTTTGACCTTCTGCTGTTTGTCCTATTTCTTGAACTATGTAAGTCAGGCCGTCTTCTTCCATTGCTTCATACCCGACATTGATACTTCCTTCAATCCCACTCATATGGATCCCGATCTGGAAATCATCTTACTCATGTGAAGACCGAGGCAGGATGATGGTACTTTCAAATATCACCACCTGGTTTCGAAATTGAGATTGAAAACTCATCAGTTCTCTTTCGAATAAGCAGAATCATGATCAGACGAGTCTCAATCCATGTTGGACAATTGCCTGAAACAGATCTGTGTATACTTGGTATTCAAAAGATTTCGACTAACTCCAAGGATAGCTCGATCGTTCAAATCTCAACAACGCCTATGTTTCCGGCATGAAAGAAGACCTCAACTTCCATGGGAATCAACTCAATCAGATCAACACCGTCTTCACGGTTGGTTACATTGTAGGACAAGTCCCTTCCAACCTGGCCCTTTACTACATCAAACCACGCATCTTCTTCCCGAGCATGGTCCTCCTATGGGGAGCATTGACAATGGTCACGGCATCCGTCCAAAATCCAACTTCAATCATGGCTATCCGATTTTTCCAGGGCGTGGCCGAGAGCTCTACCTTTGTGGGAACGCATTACATCTTGGGCTCGTGGTACACAGCTTCCGAACTAGGAAAGAGATCAGGTCTATTCACGTCAAGTGGCCTTGCAGGGACCATGATTTCCGGCTTCATTCAGACAGGGATCCATTCTTCTCTAGACGGAAAACAAGGACTCGCTGGTTGGCGCTGGCTGTTTATAATTGATGGCCTGATCACAGTCCCTGTGGCCATATACGGCTATGTTTTGTTCCCCGACACACCTTCGACAACAACCGCACCCTACCTCACGCACGAAGAGCGAGAACTCGCCATTTCTCGTGTACCCGAGGTCCCTGTCCACAAGCCCCTCTCGTTTGACTTCCTCAAGCGCCTTCTGAAATGCTGGCAATGGTATTTCTTCGTAATGCTCTGGATCATAGCGGGAGAAACAGAATCCTTCTCCTCGAACGCCTTACTCTCCCTGACAATGAAAAGCTCGAAGGTCAAAAAATACAGGTAAGCCCTTTCTCGTACGACAACTGTGTTCCATCTTCATCTCTAGCCTTATGGCATCAGTGCGTTTATGTTGTAGCTGACCAACCATGATCGATTTCCAATAAATTCCTGGTACCCGCACATTCGAGTCGCCATGAAATCCAAGGCATGCCACTTGATCTGGAAACGTCACATACGAAAAGCATCGTCATGTCCATCATTCCAATCCAGGGGCACTAGCTTTCCCGCTCCAGCCCTGCCACTGCAGTACCTCTCAAAAGAATCGAAGCATGCTAACCACATGCCCAGTGTATCACAACTAAACAACTACCCAACCGGCGTCCCCGCAGTCGGCATCGTCTCAACACTCTTCTTCGCAACCCTAACCGACATAATGCGCGGCCACCGCTACATAGTCGCCTACTTCATAGCCATCACCGGCATCTGCACCTCCGCCATGATCCTTGGCTCCTTCTCCCACTCCGCCTCCGTCACATCCACCGTCTACGCCGCATACTACTGGGCCGGCTCCGTCTACGCCTGCCAAGCCACGTTCTTCGCCTGGGCAAATGACGAGTTGCGATACGAAGACGATCAGATCAGGAGCGTGGTCATCGCCAGTATGAATCTGGGAAGTAATGCCGTCAACGCTTGGTGGAGTCTTATCTTTTACGGCGCGAATTTCGCGCCGAAGTTCACGAGGGGCATGTGGGCTATGATTGGGACGTCGATCGCGATGGCGGTTTGGGCCACGGCTTTGATTTTCATGGGACGGAGGGAGAAGAAGAAGAAGCGCCAGTTAGGTTTGGTGAGTGGGGAGATCGAGGCGGGAGCGGTGAGAAGTAAACGCCCCGAGTTACCCATGGAGAACGAGAAGAAAGTGTGATGCTCGATGGTGATGTTACAACAACGTCAACTGGCAAAATAACCGCAAAATGCTCATGAACATTTCCCACCTGATCTGAAAGGCTTTCGACCTACTCCCTTCAACTTCTCCAAATTCATTCAACCAAGTCATTGCCTCACTCTAACGCCGGATCATTTTTCTCGTCCCCTGTTGTCCAATCAAAACTATTCTGACACTTTGGCTCTTTCATTCCAAAGAATGCCCTTACAGCATAAGACGAATGTCTGATTTCGATCCAACCGCCACAAGAATAATTGCGTGTGTCCAGAATCCCGCATGTCCAAATCAATCCTCATCCATGGGCAAAAGCAAATCGTTCCCGTCGCCATCCTCACCGTCCTCACAATCTCTATAAGCAACAAATTGATCCACGAAGCTAGCTTCCTCCTCGGTGACAAGTCGCAGACCCCAATGCTCCTTCTCGGTGCCAGATTGCCTCTGCATCGGCCAAGTATGCTCCTTCTCCAACTCGAGTTTCTTACAGATCTCCCTTTCTCTCTCCCTTGCATGATCGTCGGCCCAAACAACATAAGGGAGCAGTTCTCGCGTATACTCCCACAGCCTGATGCGATCTGGTGTACTGATGTAATCAGCTGGAGGCTTCTGTTTTGGATCATTCCAGGAGCCTATGCTGTTCTCAACATATGCAATGACATCGTCCCGGCTTTCTAGCGGCTTGATATGTCTGCCAGTGGGTTGGATAATCTGGACCCATTCCTGCCACGCAAGATCCATGTGAAGGTTCATATTCTTTATCACCAAATTTCTCAATTCAATAACTTCAGCAGACCCGGCCGGCTTCGGCACACCATCTCCAAACTCATCACCAAACAAAGGCGGGTCGCCCGTGAACATTGCTGAAAGCAGAAGTTCGTTAGCATTTGAAGCCTGAGCGCCGTTGGCAGGATGTTTAGGATTGTCATCCATTAAAGTCGTTCGAGTCAGGTTTGGGGGGTAATGCTGCATCCTCCAACAGTAGTAGAAGAATGCGTATGTTCCATGTTTGATTTTCGGCGTGGCTCGGAAAGTCGTTGTGACCGGGAAGTTGAACGTGAAAATCGGGAAACGAGGGTACAATCGACCTGTGAGGACGCTCTTGCCTTGCTTTTTCAAAGTGGTTCTTCTCCATATATAGTATATTCTGCCATTGTCTAAACCGAGGAAATGACCTGGATCGCCCAGAAAGATAGCCTCCAACATGTCAGGCGCAATGATCCGGGGCGAGATTTCTAGTCTAATAACCATCAGTTGCTGTAGCCTGCTCAATGGCTGGATGCCTCTTACGCGTGCTTTGCAGGAAACCCGTTCATGGGCTTATACGTATCGATCTCTGGACAACCAGCGACATCAGGATCTATTGGACCGTTACAATACGATATGGGTTTGGATGTATAGTTTTCATCATCAATACGGAGTGCGTCGAAAACAGTCTCCGGACGAGACATATTGCCCATGTCGTTCTGTTGCAAGTCTGATCGTTGGCGTTGTTGGAGTGGATCGTAAACAGTCATCGGACGAGACGTAATGCCTATGTAGCTCTGCAGCAAGTATAATCGTCGACTTTGTTGGTACTGCTGTAGCTGTTGTCGTGTAAAATGCTGCGGTTGTACAAGTCGATTAGTAGGAAGGTTGCTGCGAATAGTTGGAGCAGTACGATGCGCAGATGATCGTGCGTTGTTTTGTCTGTTTGGAGGGAAGGCACCATTGCCACTGTTACTGGGTGGCATAGGAGGGGCCATCGTGGATTTGCATAGCACGGGCTTAACATGATAACTCATATTTCAAGGAAAGCTTCGACATTTGGTTGTAGGTCTTCGAGTCTACACCAGGAACCAAAGTCTCTCCATTATGGGTCGACACCGGACCATTCCTAGCAATTTTTCCAAAATTGGCCAGGACTCTTACGAGATTGACCTCGACTTGAGGACAGACAGAACCAAATCTGCTCAAAAAGGGGAAGAAAATGATTTGGCAGCCTCGCGTTGCTCCTTCCGCCAGTCTCGACGGGAAGACTTCTGTTTTGTCTGGGCGTGCCATACCTGCAGCAAGTTTCTAAATCGAGGATATCAAGAGCTTCTGTCATAGCTCACACGATGTCACGTACCTATGATGCTTGTACGCTGAAAAGCTGGTTGCTTGGTATTCAAGTCGCTGAATTGGTAGAGGTTGGTACTGAATCCTGTGTCGCAGTCTCGCGCAAGGGAACTGAAAGGGAGTCGTCCAAGAAGGCCTAGAGTCCTGTTTTTCTGACTTGAGATGTCTCCGTGCAGCTATGGCGTGCCACTGGTGGTGGAAATCATAGGGGATGGTGATAGGGCTGACATTTGGATTAGCTGACCAAGTGGCATTCGCCGTACTGAGACAGGTAGAGCAAACTGGACATGTATAGCTTAAAGCAGTGCTGCCGCAAAGCTCGGAAGGTATTTGCTACGCGTACAACCGCGTTCACGGGGTTTAACTTGAAGACGCGAATGTTGAACTTCTACGAGCTCAGTGTTTAGTGCTCTCCCCGACGAGCACGAGTGGCGCCGGCAGGCTTAGGCTTTTGTTCTTGGATCCTGGAGGTGAGCAGGTGTCGATGGTTGCTGCTGCTGGGACCTGAAAGTGTCCAACATCATTTACGCCGATATATGTACCAAGGTTGCCAACAGCACGTATTTTCACCAGATCCTGCCGGGACCATTCAGTCTATAGCATCTCCGCCTTGGATCGTGGTCGGAGCTAACATGCTCGCTGCATCGGTTTGCTTGACCTAGACGGGAGATGAGGTTTGCGGCTTCACTGAGCGGGAACGGCTGATGGCTTACTAGGTGTGCTGAGCTGCTCCATCCACTTTCAGGCCCTCCAATGGTCAATCGATCACGCTCGAGTTGTATCAACCGTCAAGTGAGTCCATACATTGCAACATATCAATTGAAGTACCGTGTGACTTTGCCCGAGAAATTAAAGAAGCCTACTAACGTTCCTCGTACCTACTCTACTGCTGCTTAGAATAGTTTGGGAATCAACACAGGAGTCTCCCTCTTCCACTTCTGATAATCCTTATTGTCGCCGAATTTTTTATCGTATTTGCCTTCACTCATAGGTATGCCAGACACCTGCGTCAACAAAAATGTAGTGAAAGCAGGACTGACACCGGCAATAGCCAATGCGCCCACTTTGGCAGCCGGCGAACCAGACCAGCCCAATGCCTTCTGCCCAACGTTGGACGCTAAAATGCTCCCAGCCGTCACAGCAATGCCTGTCCACATGGTGATCTCACCGAAATAGTTTGGATGACGGCTTTTGCTCCAGAGACCTCGTGTGAGGAACTCCTCTTCATGTTTCTTCTCTTTCTTCTCTTCCATCCATTGGCTCTTTTGCCGGTCTGCTGTAACCTCAAAGGCGAAACCGAAGAGCCAAAGAGCTATTCCAGCGAGTGTGCCAGGAGTGAAGTATGGGATTGCGGCGAATGCTGTTGGAGGCAACGAGTTGAGCGCTGTTACTGGAAGCATGACGAGGGAGACCCAGGTAGCTTGAGCGAAGAATGCAACAATGAATTTAGAGGGTGCGGTACGAATCTTGTCAAATCGAGAGTCTTGCCCATTTTCACTGGTGATCCTGGAGAAGAGGAATGTTCCCACTATGTACAGTTAGTCTTTGGCGTGCGTCTTTCGGGGTGTCCTACAAACATCTCGTCGCCCATATTCCAACAAACGCGGTCAGCACCAGCTGCCTCCAATCCCAAAATCCCCCTTGTGCCAGGCTCTTTCCCTGTAAACTCTTCAGAATGCTTGGCCATGGAAGTCCAAAGGTGCCAGCACCTGTTGCTGCTCTTGCGCGCAGAACGGGCAGATACAAGCTTAATGCTGCGCAGGAGAGGTATGTCAAAGACCCGGAGAGATCATAGAAGCGTTCGGTCTGCGCAAGTATCGACGGAACAGCTACAGCTCCTTGGATCGCGAAAGCTGCTGCTACTGTCGGGACAACTGTCCGCAGCAGAGGAGAACGGTAGTTGGTGGCATGCAGAAAAGATCGGAAGATTCCAGCCATTGTGATTGAGCTGTACTTGATGGAGGTGTTTCAAGTGCCTCATATAACCTGCTCGCAGGCCGAGTTCCTGTATTGCTATTACTCCTACCTCCACCTATTCACCAGGAGCTACGACATCATCGTCTCGATGGGGTTAGAAGCCAACGGCGCAGGTCCAACTCATTCCTCCGAGCGAAACCCAACCCCCCCGACAACACCGACTCAGGTATTACTCCTCCGAGGAGAGCGTTGTCATGGCGATGCTGTCTACTGACGTCTTATGGTTGGCGATCAGTTTGCGGGACACCTCGACTCCAGTTCAATCATCCCGCTCGACGACTGGGGTCTCCCCTCTTGAGCCCACTTGTATCTTGGGCAAAGCCGTGCTGGCACCATGGAGGATATTCCGAAGCCTTTATGGCGCTCGTTGTCAACGGGTGCACATAGATTAGGATTAGAAAAGAGTATCCTAATAGAAGAATCGTATCTATTCGAAACACCTCAGACGCTTCAATCACCGTGTCTTGAAGAACGATTGACCTTGAACTGTCGCCAGTCATCAAGCTCAGCACGAACTTGGATATTCTACCTCCAGCGAGCCCTACTTGCTATGATGGTCTTGCGGGGACTCACGCTGATTGTGCCGTTGCTGTTCTCGCTCTGTTCGGCATCAGCGGCCTTGCAAATCGTTCCTGGAGCCGCTTGGACCGATGTAAGAATCTGTTCACTTAGATCAAAGCATTCTTGAATCTAATTCTTGACAGGGCGTCACAGGAAGACATCTACAGGCTCACGGTCCCGGAATCATAAAGGTACAAAATACGTATTACATGATTGGCGAAGACAAACTCAATGGAAGTTCGTTCCAAAACGTAAACTGTTATGCTTCTACTAATCTTGTGGAATGGAAATTTGCTGGAGCCTTGCTGTCTCGGACGTCGTCTGGCGAATTGGGACCAAATCGAGTCGTGGAGAGGCCGAAGGTTATCTACAACAAGTTTACCGAGAAATTTGTTCTTTATATGCACGTCGAAGATGGCGCATACAAAGAGGCGAAAGTGGGCGTCGCTGTGGGAGATACGGTCTGTGGGAAATATGAGTACCTAGGGAGCTTTCAGCCGATGGGCAATCAAAGTCGAGATATGGGCTTGTATCAAGACGACGATGGGACTGCGTATTTGCTCTCTGAAGATGTAACGTTCTCTTTGTATACACGGTGTCGAAATCGAGGTACTGACGAACACAGCGACCTCACGGTCTTCACATCTACAAACTGTCAAAGGACTACTTGAAAGTAGAGTCACAAACTTACATGTGGCCTGAAAAGTACGAAGCCCCCGCAATCCTGAAGAGGGACGGTGTCTACTTCATGTTCGCCTCCCATCTCACAGGCTGGCAATCAAACGATAATCTCTACTCGACGGCGACCTCACTCTCCGGGCCCTGGACACCATGGACAAACTTTGCACCTGTTGGTAGCAAAACATTCAACTCGCAGACCACGTATATCCTACCGATCAGCAAGGATCTGATCATCTACATGGGTGACAGATGGATCGACGGAAATCTGATGAGGAGTACCTACGTCTGGCTACCGCTCGAGATTCATGGAAGAAAAGCCAATTTGTTGAATCCAGAGCGATGGTCCATAAACTGGAAGGCTGGGAAATGGTCACCAGGACCAAAGGAAGAAAGCTACCAAGCCGAAAAGGCTACATTATCAGGCGGCGCCAGAGTTTTGAGTTGTTCAGGCTGCTCAGACGGAAAGCTGGTAGGGTATCTTGGTGGTCCCGAGAAAGGAGCGGTCACCTTCGAGAACGTGCTCAGTGACAAGGCTGAGAGGAAGAGCGTCAGGATCTTTGCGCCGAATGGGGACATGACGCAGAGATTTGCCATGGTGACCGTCAACGGAGGCAAGGCAGTCAGAATCTCATTCTTACCCAGTAAGGCGGGTTCGGTGCCGGCTGTCTCGGTGGCGAATCTCGATTTCAATGCTGGCGCGAATAGTGTCAGGATTGAGTCTTTGGGGGATGGAAGTTGGGGTCCTGATTTGGATAGGCTGATGGTTAGTCGTTGACACACCGCAGTGTTCTACAATCGACCGCTATAGGTTTCTGCCCCAAATGACTCCTTCCAGTCGCCCACTCCGACTCCTCCATGATTTAGAGAAACGTTTTCAGAACCTCGGCGCCCACACAGCCCTCCAAAATCCCCATGCGCTCGATACCGCCACTGTCTCCTAAACCTCCCAACTCTCTCATCGTACCCTACCGTCCCATCCCATCCCATCCCTACTCCCAAACCAACCCCTCCCACCCCAACTACTTCCTCCCCCCCTCCTCCAACAACGCCTCCTCCCTCCTCCTCGCCTGCAACTCAACAACCCCCTCCTTCATCCCCCGCACGTCCCTAGCCAACATAGTCGTCCATAAGAACCACGAACAAACCGACAGGACGACGACGAGCATGAAGAGGAGCAGAATGATGGCGGAGGTTTTCTTCATTCTCCGGCCCCCGTTGTTCTTCTTTTTCGGTCAGGTCGGTTGGTAGGTGTGCGTGGTGCCGGAGGCGATGGCGGCGGTGGTCGAAGGGGCGTTTGGAGGTTTATGGGTAGATGTTTTTTTTGTTTTTTTTTGGGTCGTTTGCCTGGCTCTTCTATGTCAAGACAATGACGCGGTAGGAGGTTTTCTGTGTGGTATCGAAACTTTCTCAACTCGCGAGGAAATAGGTCTCGAATTCGAGGGGAAGATTAGATGGGTGCAGGTCGAAGTGTTGGAAGGGATGGGGGAAGAGATTGGAAGCGCGCTGACATTTCGCTGCGTTCGCGACGGGAACGGTACTGTGTTGATGGACAGCTGTTTACCGCTGGCGAGAGGATATCTCAACCGCTGGGAATACTCAGTGCCTTGGATTTTGTGCTTGTCGCCTGTACTTGTGTTCAAGGACATGTTCGATGGTCGTCACCTGGGCATGTATGGTCTCTCTCTCTCTCTCTCTCTCCTAAGCCAAGTATGATCCCCAATAGAAGAATGGATAAGAATGCCTGAGGGATCATGCCCTGTGATGACTCGCTCGAGATTACAAATCGTAGACCCTACACGAGCGAACACGGCACTTTCGTATAATCCGTCCCTCGAATCTATCCAAGTTTTCGGTGACAACGATATGCTTCCACAAGTTCAACGGAGATGACGGATAGAAAACGAACAACTCTTCCCAGTCGAAGTCCAAACGTGCAGGCCGGAAGGACAACCCGATATCATCACCTCTGTTCAGAAACATGGAAGAAAATACATGCAGCCTGGGACACGGTTCATCGAAGAGGGAGGAATATAGGACGAATCTCGAGCAAGGGCACAGATGCTACTACATGCTACTCTCTTCCCCCCTAATAACTCCTAGCACATAGCACCAAATGCGTGTTCAAATCTTCAAAAAGATGATAAAAAAAAACCAACCCGAAATACAACGTATATCTCGACTCGCATCTGTCAACTCCTCAACATAAATGCAAAACTTCGTTTTTCCACCCCACAGTGTCATAATATTCATACAATCATTTAAAGTACGCGTAATCCCTTCACGCTCCGGGGCTGGTTCAAGTTACAGTCAGCCCGACCCACGTGATTTACAAACAGTAACAACTGGATTATACAATAACAATTATCACCATCTAATCAGATGGCAACAGAGAGTACAAGGAGAGTATGAAACCCTCAGGCTTTCAAACGTGGAGTTTGCTCCTCAACTTTTCCTTCCAAACATTCAATCGCCCACTGCCCGCAGCCGTCATTTCCACAGTGCAAATCGGTGATCCCGTGTACGTACAATTAGATACTTGCTGATGCGGCACTTCACCATGTGATGCCTCATTTATGGGAAACCGTTCCTGTGGAGGCACGTGCGGATATTCGTAGGACACCTCTTGTGGAGATCCCCGAGAGTACACCCGCAACGGCTGCTGCGAGCATTCAGGGTCTTGCAGAGTCTCCTGCACCCAATGTTGACTCTGCTCTAAGGAATACCGCTCAGCCACAGGGCTACAATGCCTCTCAATGAACTGATCGTACTGGCGCCACCAATTGAATTGTGTAGGATCAGGAATTGTGTCAGTCGATTGCGAGGCAGTCTTCGCCCGGTCTACCGTGACAGGCGATTGCGCCTTTGGCTGGAGCGACTCCTTGCTGTTCCTCGCCGCGAAATCCAAATCTGCTTTCGGTAGCATGTCGTCGGAACTTGTATCATCGATAGTTATTGTTTCTGACCCTACAGTGGATTTGGCTGTGGCGGGTCGACTCTGGGGCGCAGATAGTGGTTGTGGCGGAGTAAATGGCCGAATTGCCTCAGTTGTGACGTGAGCCGCATCTGGCTTCCCAAGATTAAGGTGGCGGAGATGCTGACTGATGCGACGAAAGTGTCGAACTCCAGCGTGAGAGGACAGAGGTCTGTCTTCAAGGGAGGCGATGCAACTGTCATGTGCGGAATCGGCGGTGAGGGTGACCGGCCCGTCTCTTTTATGTCGATGCGATAGCGTACGTACCAACGATCCTACCCTTGGCTTCAACTCGCGATGGCTCCAAGAGCGTCGATTCCTTTGCTTCTCGTCCTTTTGACTCACATCTTCAATTCGAGGAACATCCATAGCGCATTTTGGCTCTGGTATTGGCGGAGACGGCGAGGCTTCTGCCCAAGACTTCCTTGATACAACCCTTTGCGAATCAAA
Source organism: Venturia carpophila (assembly GCA_014858625.1). Taxonomy (NCBI): domain Eukaryota; kingdom Fungi; phylum Ascomycota; class Dothideomycetes; order Venturiales; family Venturiaceae; genus Venturia; species Venturia carpophila. The sequence continues at coordinate 1,363,982 of JACTAK010000010.1, forward strand.
TTCGTTTTCCTGGTTTGAAGATTTAGACGTGGTATTTTGCGAGGCTTCTGGCCCCTGGCGATCGGCATTGACCTCTGCATCACTGATTCGCGATTCGTCCTGCTCACGCTCGATACCCGCGTCGGACAAGCATAAGGTATCTGGAAGTTGTTTGGGCACCAAAGATGGTGCCTCAGATGATGTTGATGAGGAAGAGCGGGTGGGACCTCCATTAGGACTGGCTTGAAGGCGGGGTGATTGTGAAGGAGATTGCGTGAAAATCGAACGCCGTCGCGTTGGCTCGACAGGAAGAGAATTAGCACGAGCGTACGGAGGCTTTGAGCAGGAGTTGCTCTTTGGCTTGACTTTATAGTTGTTCGACCACCCCTCCATAAAAAACACCCAAGCAGCAGACATGATGATGAGCTTCCTCGTCGCTTCGTCGGTGATGATCTCTTCTTCGCGCGAGGAAATGGTATAACTATCATTGACTTCCAGACAGACCTCTGTCATCGAAGCGATGATGGGATGTTGCTTACAGTCGGGCAGAATAGTGGTGAAGTAGAACTTTCGGTCTTCTTGCGCTGTGGGAGCTGCTGAACTACCGATGGTGACGCTGTTTCTCTTCCTTTTGGGGATGTACCAGCGTGCTGTCTGCGGAAAGTCGCATTGTGATTGGAGGGTGTAAGAAGCACCGTTTTTTCCAGCCCTGATGGACCAAACAGTGTTCTCGAGACTGAATTCCGCAACGGTGGTAGCCACTGTTGCAGAGAACGTGGGAGAAATCACGCCCACCAGGGCTCTTGGGTCGACGTTCTCGATTTCTTCAGCAACAGTGTCTGAGACACTGTAGTCCTCGGCATTGATGACGACAAGGTCGTCTGCCTCAAGTCCATCTTTTTTGCATTTATGCAAACGGTGGATCTTCTGTCCAATCTTGGTTCGCGGGGCAAACCTGTTGGCAGGCAGAACATCATACAATGGTTTATGGAAACCTGACTCTTGACGCTGCTGCAGCTGTAGTAATATTTTCGGTCGTAACAAGCCATGCTTTCCCAAGGGCCGTATAGGTGGTGTAGGATGCGCAAAGCGTAGAGCAGTTTTAGGACCTCGTGCACGTCTCACCACGGCGGGTGAGCTGGGCTGATCAAAGGTCACTGATGTAGGGGTATCGATTGACATTGGGTGAAGAGCCGCAGGGCTAGCGACAGCAAGATCCGGCCGCGAGGTTATTGTTTGGACGAGAGGTTCCGAAAGGGTTCTGGGGATGGACAGAGTAAAAGAATGTCCAATGGGCTCTTTCGTGTTGGCTGAACCATGGAAGGCACCTGGCATTCTGAAAACTGACAATGAGTCCTCGCTATGCCGCGATTCCTGCTCTTCCACCTCTTCCTCTGGTTCTTCCTTCAATTCGGCCATGGTCAGCTTGAGGCTCGCAGCCCCGGATGGAGTTGTGGCCCTCCTGCCCAACGGAGATGGGCCATGTGGAGGTCGCTGTCGCGTAGAAGGAAGTACGCCTCTTGGAAGGGCCAGACGGCGGGCTAGATGCTGTCCTTGGGTGGTGGTGGCTCCTGCTGGAGCAGTGACAGGAGGTCGACTGAATTCGTGCCCGTGGGCAGACGCAACATCGCCCGCCAGCATTGAGAGAAACATGGTCTTGAACGCCAGAATCCGAGCTCAGTCTACGTGGTAATTGCCAGAGGGAATATGCGAGCAATAAGGGCTCGAATACTGAGAGGCATCCTCTAGCATAATATGCCCATCAACGTGTCAGGGCAAGTCGAGGCTGAAGCGAGAAGTGGTTGGTCTGGTGCGGTCGTTGCGATTGACGCGAATGTGATCGCGAGGGTATGAGGTGTACACTGTACGGTGTATGTCGGGTCTGAGGCGCCTTGTGCTTGCAAGCAGCGGTGTGGATGTGGATGTGGTGGTGGTGGTGGTGCAGGGCTGGATCGATCGTGCATATCAGGCCGAGGGACTAGCAGGTCGAAGCAAGCAAGCGCAAGCAAAGCTTGGTACTCCCTGCGAAGGATACGAGAGGGACCATAGGAGGAATTCAGATCATACTGGTGACCAGGAGAAGGAGGTGAGGGGAGGGTATGGGGAGGTAGTTATACACAGTCTGGTATACGGCCAGGATAGCTGGACTCCCAGGGGATGTACTATGGTAGATGGGCTGAGATAGGGCCACACACCCCAGCGATCAGCATCAGCCGAGCCCGCCATCCATGCTACGGGGGGTCCGGCGGCGGGCCAAATACAATCCGAATGGGCCTCCGCTGCCATTAGCGCCCCCCCATAAATCCGAACTGGAGCTTGCGCGACAAATATCCTACGAAGTAGGGTTGCTTCTTCCACGTCTGACGCCTGACACCTGGCCGGGCCACCAGATTGAACGTCGACATTCGACAGGCAGCACAATCCCTTCCGCCAGCATCCGCTATAGGTTCCACCGTAGTCTACGCCGACTCCTTCCAACAAGCACGCATATTTGTCCTCAATCTACAATTCGGGAGTTCAATATTGCATCTCCCGATCTAGCACGAGGGCTAGCCGAGTCTTCATTGGTGTCACTCCTCAGTGTATCGCATTCATCACAGTCCACATAGATGGTCAGCCCATCTCGTCGCGTGCTGAGTAACGTCATTGGTCCATCTCATCATATGTTACTCAGGCACAGGGCATACACCTGTTACCTACTCAGGGTGTAGGCACACGCTATGAATGACTACAGTCGGAAAGGCCTTATTCCCCGGGACTTCGGGAATCCATGGCCTCAGTCATCAGTCCAAAACCATTCACAACCTTGGACTGTCGTCTCGAATGATCCTCCACCTTGGCGATCGAGTCTTCGATCGTGAGCAAAGAATTTTAAATTATCTACTGTAAGCACTCACCAGTGCAGTAACCATGGGGGCTTTGTGCAAAATGTAGACTGCATCAAAAATTCCCACATGCAAGGAAAACAACTTAGCTCTTCCACAATCCAAATCGCGCTCTTAGTGGTGAAGTAGCTCGGGTATCTCGCGACAGACGTTCCAGAGGCTCCCAATGAAATCGCTTGTCGGAGACAAGCTTTATTAAAATTGATGGCATCTCCACTTGAGTTCCAAATCTCATCAATCATCCAGATTCCAGTGCCCTTCTAGCAATTCCCATCTCCATATTTGCGTACCATAAAAGCCCAGATATTGTCGTTTAGAACTACCCCGTGAGAGAATTTCACACGATGGACGGTGTCCGCTGATTGCGCCTCACCGAATTCCCGCGGGATCATGTGAACATCAACGAGACAAAGGGGTAGAAAATGAACAAAGCAAACACGTTAAACGTTACTGTTCCATCGGTCATGAAATTCGCAAATTCTCTCAAAGTCTGTAGGAACTTCAAGATTCGCATTTTTCCGAGCCGCACAACAATTGAGTGATGGAACAAGAACGCAGCCTGAACAAAACATTTCTCAGGTTCCTTACTCTCTGCTTCTCATGTACTGTTCGATGTTTGCTTCTTGCTTGGATCAAGACTAACGTCTATGGTGATACAGGAGAGCTTGCTAACAATAGATGCGACGGTATTGAGATTCAGCTATTCAACCTTACCCAATCAGGACACACGAAACAGGCACGCCATCTGTCGACAAGACCAAGTACATTTGTTTTCCTGCTCCATTTTGAATCGCAATCAGTGAAGGTACTCCGATAGATACTCTCCTTGGATTGACTGCAGTGGCCTCGCGCGCCACGCTGTGCAGTACACATCGACGACCCAAAATCATACCCAGCCTGTATGATTTATATCGGTATCCAAGGTATCCAATCGCCATGCCGACAGCATGCAGATCGAATCAGCCTCGTCTCCCATTTCGACACCTCCGTCTCTAGCACCCTCAGCACCTCAACAATCACTCCCGAGGTCCCTGATCAACCTGATCACGACTTCCGCCAACGTTTTCTTGCAGACTGCCGAGCATTTCAGGGCCCAACATTATTCATCGGGGGAGCTGCTGGGTTAATTGTCTGGTTGATAGGGCTGGCCAGTGTACTGCCACTGACTGCCACATCGATGGCGGCCCCTTCAGCTTATACGGTAGGACCCAGCGCTGATCTCTTCTCATCTCATCTCTTCTTTTTCAAAATATCTTTCAACGGCGTGCAAGTATCAACATCATCAGACAATCTCTGTCTATTTCTAGAGATCGATCCTCCAGCCCAGCGAATCTGCATCCGCTGCCTATTTGCGCAAAATTGTTGTTCCAATTCCAACGAAGGATAATCACCATATCAGTTCAAGCTAGCATTGTTCGATACGGTACACACGTGAGATGAAAAGACGATTGAGGCATATTCATAGCGCCAACTTCATTTTCGTGAGACCGTCCTGCTAGATATGAGAGATTGAGCTCCTTAACAAAAAACCCATGATCGTCGATGCGAATCTGTGAGCCTGTTGAAACAAATCCGATCTCAGCAGAGGCTAGACCATAACAGGCAGTGATACATGACAAATCCCGCTTACAACAAAACTTTCAATCGCGTCGACTGTACACAGTACAACCCGCGTCACACCCGCTTCTGCCCCCCTTACCCAGCCAATCCACGTCACTCTCGACGTTGGAAGATACCGTACCAGACCATCTGCTCGGCACCGTCATGTTCGATATTTCGACGATACCCGTGGCCGAAGATGCTCTCCGCCACTTCTCGAGGACCGTCCACGTTAACACAGAATCGCAGAACGAGACGCTGACAGCGTAAGAACATTCCGCTGGGCGTGAACGTAAGATCGTGGTGCAGAAAGACTGAGTAAAGACACAAATTATAACCACCTCCAACTCAGTTCTCTTCTAAATCACAATCGACGGCGACAACTGCTGGTGATTTGTGGAAGAGAGCCGATCAAAAATCCCTTGCTAGTTCCCTCAACCTCAACCGTGCTTCTCAGCTCGTAATACTTGGTATCGTCGCCGTACTTCGCAGTCTTTCTGCACCATGCTCTCACGAAGCTGTTGAATTGACGGCCTGTTGTGGACTCGCGCATCATTATACGTGTTGTCTTTCCCAAGCTAACGTCAGATGCAGTAATTTTGCCCAGACCATTGACGCATTCATCAAAACTGCCTACGATACAGAGATTGATGGCAGTCATCGAGCCGCAGCAACGAATGCATTATGCTCAGCCATCAGCCATGCTCCCAAGATTGGAATTCCTCGACCTGTCACGAAGGACCAATGGTGTGATGTGCTGAATGTGGTTCTGGACCGTTCAGACAGTGCGAAAGGAAAATCCATGCGACAACTCTTGATAGTGATCGTCAAATTACTTCCGTTCTTGGAGCCGAAGGATGCAACAGAGATCAGCAAAGAAACCCTGCAGCTGGTCTTCTCAATTTTGCTCTCTCAGCAGTCAGATCATGTCAAGGTCAAACCGGCTTTCCAAGTTGTATCTGTTTTCCTGGCTAAAGAGGCTGTGAACTTGGATGAGTTCGTCTTACAGCTGCGTTCTTTCGTGGGGTTCGATCTGAGCAAAACGGAGCCCTCCAGAAGTGACACGCAGATTCTGCAAGCTTTCACAGAGGCGTTGATGAACTGGATGCGTTTCACGGATGCAGCACCTGCGGCGGGGCAGACGATATGTGCGTTGACGAAGCTGTTAATATCGGAGCGTAAACAACTGGATTCAAGATCTGATGAACCACCTAAAGTGTTCTGGATAGACCCATTGATCGCCAGTCTCGCAGCTTTTCCCGATGTGATCGCAAATGTTCGCTACCATCTACTACCGGATCTGCTGTCACTGGACTCATCTGCCTACAAAGGACTGTTGCAGAAATTACGAATAGTTGAGTGGCTTAAAGGCGAAGTCGTACCCACACCGCAACTTCTCTACACCTCCCTCTTGGTGGGCAAGGAGATGGGAATTGTTCTCGACGCAGGTACGTGTACAGTTGTTGGTTCTGCTGTTCCATTGGCGTTAGCTAATGACGTACGTTTTGAAAAAGAACGAAAAGATGGAGTAGACTTTCATGACGGAGTAGACTTTCAAGACGGTAAAGTATTCATCATTGACAAGGCCTGGGCTCGTCTGTTGAGGGATTCCTCAAGCGACGCTCGTCTTGCAGGATTCTCGCTGCTCATATCATCTGCTGCTGTAACGAGACCATTCTCATCAAGCGCTATCAACTGCTTGAAAAGAAACCTGTCACATCTGCTCATGGAGGTGGATGCTGGCAAACGAGGCGAAGTCCTCACCGGCATTCAGCGCATCATTGATCGTGTAAAAGCTGCCACCATTGTCCTCCAGAAAGCTATTAACGGCAATCAAGTGCAGTCGGATCTACCAGTTCATCTTGGAGCGAAGCAGATCTCCATTGACTTTCGCCACGAGACACTCGCCCAACACCAGGCCTTTATCTTTTGGCTTCTTACATTCTTTCGCGAGCAGCTACACCCTGAAGCAGCCTATCAGAGACATGTTACATCGCTGCGTGCACTCATGTTGATAGCCAATTCGGGAGTCGACAACGCTGTAGCATCCCGTTGGCTATCAAAGTCAGCTACAGGAGACACGACATGGTGCTTTCATGCACCAATTTATAATCCATGGATGGCGCGGGCGCTTTACGATTTAACAATAAATCCATTCGAGGATGTTCGGACATTTGCGGAGATGCTCATTGCCGTGACTGGTCAACAAGACATCCGCGACAAGTTCGCCGGATCAGGATCCATTATTTCGTCCCCCGTCCAAGCCTCAACCAGCTTGAATGTACTACTGAGAGCCGAAGGTCTGATGCTCAGAAGTGGTCGAGCTGACCATGCCGATGGTGTATCTCGAACCTACGCTCTTCTCTTTGAATCAGTGAAAGATTTTGTCTCCGGCCCAGAAATTGATGGGAAAGAGATATGGTGGACTTCAAAGAGCGACATTGTCGATCACTTAGTCAGTAAGCTCGAGACTGCCTTGAGCACCGCGGCAGTAGATCTCAAGCTGGCTGTCACCCTGTCCCCAATGCACGGAATTTTGGCCAGTCTAAGGTATGTACGGGGTCTCAATTTCTGTGATTCCTCTTTCAATGCGAGAAGCTTTTCTTGTTCCTAAATTGGGTAAATATTGAAAGATTTCTGGCGAACCTCATGCTTTGACTGCCTGGACGTTATCGGCGTTGATATCAAAAGAAGAGGTCTTGGACAGCAATTTTGCTTGTTTACACAACTGACTAAGCCACCAGGTATATACTTGACATGCCAACCCTCTACGCATCACTGGAAAGTGATGATAAAACTTGGAAGGCTCGCTGGACAGATATGCATTCGGTTCTAGTTCTAGCCTTGCAAAGGGTGTGGAAGTGTGTTCGTGACATACTTTGTAATGATGCGCCCGAAGGGCATGTACCGGACGAAACTGTAGAAGACGAAAGCATGACAACTAAGCATATACTGAGCTATTCATGGAGAGCTCTAAAAGAGGCTAGGTTCGTTGTTTTTGTTCGCGATATCTCTCTCCATTACTGACCTAGTCAGTGCCATCATACAAGTTCTCGCCCACAAAGCCCCTGTCGGACCTCGGGGTCTATTGAACGAGCATGAGTTTGTGGCTATGTGCTCAACAGTCTTCATGGAACTTTCGGAACTGCGACACCGCGGCGCGTTCTCGGCTGTCGCTCAGGCTTTCTCTGCCTGTTGCTCAAGATGCCATGAATTGGGACATCACGAACTTCTCGATCAATTCTATCAGGTGAGTGATACTATTCTCCCCCGTGACTTTCAGTGGGGTCGAGAAGTGGCCATATGGGACACCTATGCATTCTCCCACACTGCCTCATCTTCCAGCGACAAAACGAGCATGCTGAGAAATTCTGAGCTTTGAGGCGCTGTGTGGGAGCAGCCGTCGTTGGCCGTTTGTTCTTCTCACTCATAACCTGTTGTTCTGTCTAACCAATTAGGACACACTTGCATGTATACAACATCAGGCCTCAGCCACGACGAGACGGTCTGCCGGACTGCCATCTCTTATTACTGGTATTCTCGGCGCCAATCCCGGTGGTCCTTTATTTCAACAAGCGATCAAAGATCTTCAATCCGAGGCCGCCGCTAACCCCCCATCATTCAATTCGTATGGAGATGAGCTGCCACAGGTTCATGCTCTCAACTCGATGAGAGCAATCTTTACGAGCACCGTACTCGGTCCTTCATCAGAGCCATACCTTGTTTCCACTTTAAGCATCGCTGGCCGGTGCCTTCGATCTCACATTTGGGCCATCAGGAACTGCGGTGCCATGCTCTTCCGGGCACTCATAGATCGGCTTCTTGGCAGCACCGATTCTCAAAATCACGATGATGACGGCGAGGTCAAAACTGCACGTATAACGTATAATGACTACCCGAAGTTACTCGACATCGTCACTGAGCTTCTCACTCCCCACCTTGGTGTGTCCGGACATGATGATGGCGCACTTGAAAATGTCTTCCCAGCTCTGAAGATCATTCAGAGAATGCCTCCACCCGAGCATGAACAGAAAAAGGTACGAGATCTTGTATTCAGGTTATGCTTGAGTTCGCATTGGCATATTCGGAACATGGCAGCTCGTACTTTCGCAAATTTGGTCCCTAAAAGCGAGGTCGACAAGGTTCTCTGCGATTTGGTTCCACTGTCACGAGCAAACCAGAACGCTGCTCATGGTCGGTTGCTTTGCATCGATTATCTTATGGATCCGATTTTTCGCAACACAGCAAACGCTACTGAAGGTATGTCTCAAGAAAGAGTTACTTGATTCATGGGCTGACGATAACAGACAATCTTTTTAACCTTGAACCGATATACGACGTGCTTCGTAGACAGATCCAAGTCCTCTACAGAGACAATCCATCTCCCTACACACGCTCAGCTTATCTAGACATCCTGAACCGCTTTACACTCGCCCTCATAACTGTCCCACATCTTCTAGAAAACTCGAACTTATTCAACAGAATTGCGGCGGAAGAGGTCACCACAGTTGATCAGAATGACCGCGATGCAGATTCTGAGGTTGCAGAAATCTTTTACGAAGAGCCATCCGCTCGAAAATCTGTCGCACTTCACTTTCTTCTGCACTACATTCTGAGGATGCAGATTGTGGAGAGACGAGGACAGGGAAGAATGGAAACTCTAGATCACTATCAAATCATTTTGACCCGCCTCGAAACTGGAGACTCTGACGCTAAAATGCAGGTACTTGAGTACTTGGTAGATATTGCAGCTCATATGCCTCGGGCGGCTGTTCATCTGCTTGTTGGGACCGTTGTTCGACTGACTGAGAACTCCGAGGACAATCGAGTTGCCTCACGTTGTCGGAGATTTCTAAGGAACCTGTACTTGACCGTCACCAACGACCCAGATCTTTTCTCAAATGCCCCGAGCCTGCCAAATTTGCGAGGAGTTTTCAAGAGGAAGACGGTCGCCGCACCGTCAATGGTGGTCAACACGCTTGGGCTTTGGGGCTTTATCATGAACAAGACCTGTCAAGCTGCGCATCCTACCTACGTGCTCGCCAAGGAGATCTCATTCATGCTCTCGTTTATCGGGCAGATGATCCAAGAAACTCGGGTAAGTGGTCAAACTGTGGGACAAGAAATTCCGTCCCATTTCTCACCATGGACCATGCTTATTCTAAGCTCTCTTGGTTCGAGATCGATCCTGATATGATTTCGGCAAGATCAATTTGAAATCTTACCAGAAACTTATCGACGTCAACCCGAAGCTGAAGGTTCTGGAATAGCTAGATCATGGCTCAACGGCGAAGAGAACCACCGAGCTCGCTGGCGTACCCAATCAAATTTGTCACTAACCATCGTACAGACGTTCGAGCTTCGACACGCCTCTGCGCTTTGTTTGAGAGACTCTTCTGCCATCTGGACCCTTTCTATTCCTAAAATGGATCTTAGTCCGCAGCGAATCCAGGGTATACTGCTAGCCTACGACATCCTCAACGACGACGACGAAGAAATCCGGGAAATCGGATCTCAGATTGCATCTGCCATTACGGACAAGAAAGTTTGCGTTCCTTTGGTCGCCAGCCAGCAGCTTCTACAGTACTTAGCCACGAAATACCGACAGTCGGAACATGTTTGCAAACATGCGCTGCGCAAGATGACTCAATCAGCGTTGCAGAACGATAAAATAGTCCCCTCTGCGAAAGAACGGTTCAAGAGCGCCGCTGCCGAGGATACAGCTCTATTCGTTGTCGAAAAGCAGAACCTTTTCCTCGATCTGTATCGTGAGGCTGGGTTGTGGTCCAAGGTTCTCAAGGTAGTGTCCGCCAAAGTCATCACCGAGACCGAGGTCACGGCACTCGGTGACTGGGTTCTCGATGGTCTTAGATTGCTGTCTGACAAAGCCCATTTTGAGCTTGACGGGCCGTTGGGCTGGACTTCCAAACGCGAGGTGTGGGTGTTCGGTATGCAGGTTCTTTTCGCGACAGAGGTCTATCTGGATTGGCGTCTTAGGACGGAGAAAGGGCGAGTGGAAGGAAAGGCGATCCGTGCCTTGCTGGCGGAGTGGTATAATCGCGGTATCAAAACCAAAGTGCACGAAGCGTGGTTGGAGAAGATGAAGGGTATGCTGGTGACTGCGATGAGAACGAGGGTCAGTAAATTGGGGACACTCTTGAGGACCATTGAGACTGAGAAATCACAACCGGAGGGCGGCTGGACGGTTGAAGATGTCTGAGGTCTAAAAAGTGCTCTACTAGATATATTTCTTGCATGTAAAGGCTCCTCTCATCCAGCATTGATCATGGCAACGTTTCCATGCCCTCCATATCCTCACTGTCTACCCTTTCTACCATACCGCGGCCGTCAGCTCTCAAACTCTCTTGGGACATTTGTGCCGAAAAGAACATTCCGTGAATCGCTGTATACTTGGCCTCCCTGGGAAAGGGAGGAATAAATGAGGGTGTTCAGGGGATCGAGTACCCTGCTTGTAAACATGAAAACACGAAAATACGAGAATTATAATTCTTGTGGCGGATGCCCCGCTGGATGGAACTCACCATTACCTTCGGACGAGGTGGAAATGCATTCCCTAAGCGGTGTGCCGAGAGAGAGAGAGAGAGAGAGAGAGAGGAATAGAGCCCATTCGTAATCGAGCATGACCTTCATGTCCTCTCCGTCCGGCAGCAAGCAATGCTCAAAACCACAGATAGATGCAACGCATTCTCAGACCAAGAACATGGAGAGAGCGAAGAGTAGGGATATTGGATTACCACGGGCAACCTCGAAGATGATCAGAGCCGCAAGTATATTGGTAGACACCAATAATGCCTTGTTCGTGAAATCGAATGGTAGTATGATCTCCTTCTTTGGATTGATGATGCCGTATTTTCCCAATACGTGATTGGTGAAGTAATGACTGAATAGGTTTATCCAGATGAAAGGGAGAGCGTAGATGATGATGATGGAGATGGAGATGAAAGTGGTGGGAATGTGGAATTGGTATGGAGAGAATGACGATGAGGATATTTTTGATGAGGCAGAGCATTGAACATTTGGAGTTCTGGAGTTTGCCGTCGACTTTCAGGTCTATGGGCGGTCTGCCCTTGCTGACTCGACCATTGGCGATGTTGGTCTGTGGCGGCTAGTGGTGAAGTGCCGCAGTGAGATGCAAATGAGTTTGATGCGGCATCTTGCACTGAGGGAACTTCAAGTGACGGAAAACATGCCGTGACAGATCTCAAAAGTCGTGCCCGATGGACAGAACCAATGTAAGAAGAAACGCGTCCTTTGTCCTCACATTGAATAACAAGAAAGCCTTCTAGGCGTAAGATGAAGAGATGCTTCCATACCTCCTGTACCCATAGCTGCTTAAGCTAAACGCCTCACAACAGACATCGCCCTTTCACATCGCCCTTTGGAGCTCGAGTCGGCTCACAATGGTCATGTCTCATCGTCCTCATCAGCGGACGAAGTGTTGCGTTGCGGTTAATGTTGGTGCCTCGAACCAAACGACAGCTAGAGTCATGCCCAATGACTCCATGGCGGCCAGAGCAGCATCCCTGAATCCCAGGCATCTGAGCCCCTTGAGACCAATCTCTCCAATCCTGAGCTTCTCCGAGATGTCGTCGTTGCGTATGGTGAACAGCCAGAGCCACGCAGAGGGGATGGCAAATTTCGATTTCACGCCATTGAGATCTTCCAGCAACGACGTCAACACCGGCGGCATGTTGTGCTCGCAACTTCTGAACGACTTTTTGAAAACGGTTTATATCAGATGTGTGCATTTGCGGTATCTCAAAGCTCCGTGTGTATGACAGCGTTATGCGTCCTCCTTCTCAGCTTCGGCCTTTTCTCGCAGCCTTTCCTCCCTGACTCTCTTCCTTTCCAGGAGTTTAGTCAATCCCTTCGCTCCATTGAACGCACCATTCGTGCCAGCACCGCATGCTGCACAGTCGGGCTTCTTCCTGTACCGTTGCAAAGCACATGCTTCGCAAAAGTAGTGACCGCATTTCGTGATGATGGGATTCGTATATGGCTTCTTGCATATTATGCACGCAAACGGTATCTTCTCCAAAAGTGCTGCGTCTGCCTCTTCCTCGTCGTCTACTTCTAACAAAGCTTTGTTTGCCGATGCGACAATAGTACCAGCTTGCTTCTTGCCCTTTGTCTTGATCTCCCAGTCTCTGTCTAGGGCCCAACCTTGTTTGTAGTCCTCACGAGCATGAAGGAATTTGCAGTTGTCACCAAATCCACAGAAGCCCGTTTGTTTGTAATCCTTACAGACATCGGGCGCGAAGTCGGTTACAGTGATTGTCCGGATATTCGTCGGTGCTTTCATAGGTCCAACCAGCTTTGAAGGGGCTTCTTTGTTCTTTTGTATGAATGATGAATATGCAGCGGTGCCTTTGTATTTGCCGTCCAGCGCGAGGTTGGGGTCAACGTCTGCAGTCGCTCCAGTCATCGTAGGTGCCTTTCTCGTCTTTCCTAGCAGATTCTGCGTCGAGAGATCCTCCTCATACCAGTTTGACTGTCTTGTCGCATCGTTTGTTTCTGCTATCGTAGCTGATCTATCGGCCTCGAATTTTGTGGTGGAGAAATCTTGGTTGCCATGTTTCTGAGCGTTCGATGACACTGCTACGACAGCGGTCTTGCGGCGACGCTTGACCTGCCGAACGCCGTCTTCTTGTGATGAGTAGTCTTCTTCCGAGGAGGATGCTGGGGTGGGAGTCGCGGGTCGTTTTCTCGCATTGGCCTTTGCACCGCGCTTCTTGAAAACGACAGGTCTTACTGCTGTATCTGCCTCCATGGTCTGTGTGTTGTAGAAGTCTGCAGCGCCTCAGAGACGGGACGGGAAAGACAGATGGTTGTAGCTGTGGAGCTGGATATCGAAGAGGCGCATGAAAATCCACGCCACAGCTTTGTCAGCAGCGAAGACAATTGCCGTTTGCCAGAACTTGGAATGGCGTGTGCATAACATGCTGGGATCCTGCAGCCAATCGCTCGTCTTCATCTGGTCTGTTTGCACTTTGCTCCATACGGGCGGCTTCGCTGTGGTAAATTGACCCAAAGAACTGCTAGCTCCATTACGAACCACGCATCCTGGCGACCATCAAACACAATAACAACAACAAATCCTCCTCTCAGCCTAAACACCGCACATATCAATCCGAGCCTCAGTCCCTACCAACACTGACACACGGCACAAGGTCTACACCAGCATCTGGCCGTGGTATATCCTACGATTTACCACGCCATTGTCCACTCGTTCTCCAACAACTCCTCAGACCCGATCGCGCCGAGCTGGACGTGACGACCTCCCCTTAAACTCACTACCTCCTCCTCTGTTTACCAACCATATTTCCACGGCTGGACGCGCCACCTTAGGCCTCGCAGAGACTCACGACCCCACCCAATTCATTCAACATACCCAATCTGATGTACTGCTATGGCTACCACTGCGAATCCACCCCATGGCGCAATGCCAGTGGACGACAGTAGACCGAGTTTCGATCCCTTTCAAGGACAACCCCAAGACGATAAGCGACATCGCTATTCAGGCTTCGACAAAACCCTGTTTTCTCTCTATGCCAATGGCTCTCCTTCGCAAGCCAGGCGCGCTCTAGAAGCCCACCTCCTGGAAACAGAACGTAGATTAAATGAGGCCTCCAAGCTAGGACAAGTCCTCATTGATCAACGGAAAGAGCTGGAAGACAAACTGCAAGAGGTGGAAAGTCAGCAACAACAGAATGAAATCACTCCGGAATTGAAGAAACGCTTGTTGGAGCTTGAAAGCGAGGTCAACGAGGTTTCCAGGGATACTGCGCGTGCTTTTGTGCAAAAGAACCGGGTTGCAAGCGAAGCAGCCGATGAGATTACTACCAACCCCACTGTGTTCGCTAGCGATTCGCGACAATCCCCGTCGAAAGTACAAGCCCCATCGCGGAAGCAAAGAAACCAAACGCCCAGCAGGGTGAACGATCTCAAGCTCGCAACAGATATAAGCACGACTCTGATCACCCAAGTCAGAGATTTGCAGGCGGCAGTATCGGAAAAGGATGCGGCGCTCAAGGCTGTCACGGAGGACAAGGATCTTCTGCAGCAGGACTATGAAAACCTGCGCTCGCGATTACGCGCCATGGGTGAGAGCGAGCAGCGCTTCAAGGACGAGAACTGGTCTCTGGAAACCCAACTCCACGAACTGACTGGTGCACAAAAACTCACCACTGACAAGGTGCATAAATTGACCAACAATCTCAACCTTCTAACGACGGCGAAAGCTGCAGTGGAGCGTGAATTCGAAGAGCTCAAGCAACAGCACGGAAAACTTTTCGAAGATCATACGACAGTCAAGAAGCACCACGAGGCGGAGATCGGAACGCTCAGGCGCAATGCTGCAACTGATGATGCCGAAAAAACTGTCCTGCAAAGGAAGGTAGATGATCTCATCTCGCAAAATAAAGAGCTAGCAATGGCCGTGTCTTATCGACTAGGCGTCGGATCCCGGCAAGCTTCCGCTGCGAATGCAGCAGATGGCGATGACCTACAAGAGAGCGACGAGACACCTGGGAATTCACCACCGGGTTCCCCTAGCAAAGCTACGCCTCGTCACGGTCCTCTCCAAGCCGAAACACTACAGAGCTCTCTCAGCCATGCTCACCGTCAAATTCAAGGTCTGCGAAACCAGCTGCATCGCGAAAAGACGGAGAAGATTGAGTATCGACGTCTGCTGCAGGAGGCTCGAGATGAGTTGGAGGCGAAGCGCAATGGTAACGATAGCGGCAAGAAGCGTAGGAGCAAGGATCCCGACCTGATCAAAAAGACTGCCAAATTGGACCGACTGGGAGCCGCTAGAGAGAGCCGGGAGGAAATTATTCTTGACGATCCTGATTGGGAAGATCATGAAGAGGCAGTGGTAACACCAAGCAAATCACGTACCATTCCTGGAGCTTATCTATCTGCTGGTGAAAGATCAGGCATCGACAGTACTACTGATAATTACGCCACAGCTAACGAGAACTCGGATGCATTTGAGACGGCGGACGACCGTGGTGCCACAGAAACAGAGACAGACGCTTTTCAAACAGGTGCCGAGACATTGGATGGAGACAGCAGTGATGAATCAACAGAGACAGAAGCAGGCCCCTCTGCACAGCAAAACTCGACGATCCGGAAGAGACCTTCGGCTTTGAACCGCTACTCCTTCCAAAGTACTGCCTCCAACTCTGGTGATGAGATCGACGAGTATGACCTTCGCACGCCAGTTCAACAGACTCAGCCCAAGTACAAACTCAGGATCAGCCGTGGGGGGCAACGTCGGGCTCCCGGAAGAGTGGTCTCGGACGTTCCACTGGAGGATTCGACTAGCTTTGACTCACCTGTCAGTATTGCGAGCAACAGTAGCACACCTATTGCAGGTGGCCAGAGTTTATTCGCTGAACTGGGAAATCTGAGCGACCCCGATACCGAAGAAGGTACACCGGGAAGTTCCGGCGTTCTATCACCAATCAATTCTCCAGAGTTCGCTCGCAAGAGTCCCGCTCCGAGCAGGCTGCGTGAGTCTTCGTTTTCAGACGGGAGACCAAGGGTTGAGATGATTGACACTGGCGTGATGACCGAGCCATGGCAGCCGGAATCCAAGAGCGTGCTTTCCAATGCTGCTGATGTGGCCGGCGCCGCTGTAGCTGGCGGTGTCGGCTTCGTGGTTGGCCATGGCTCCAATTCTGACGAACAGCATGAGACCGATGCTCAAAACCATACTACAGATGATATTGCCGAGCCCGAACACACGAAGGCAATTGTTTCGTCCGAAGAACCAGTTGGACCTCCGGCAGTCGAGCTAGGACATGTCCCCGTCACTGAACCTACTCATCTGTCTGTGGTAGAGAAACCCGCACTCAGTATTTCGACTGTTGTGCACCAATATACCGAGCCTATCAGTCCTCACACAGCCGTTGGCCCGATTTCTTCATTAAAAGCATCTACTATACTGCCACAGCATATCGAGCCTGACGAGGTGAACAAGGTATCCCCTGAGCCGGTAGAGACCAAAAAGGAAACTCGACAAACCCTCAGTCACTCGGTCGTAGTCTTCCAACACACAGAGCCAGACGAGGATCCTGTATTTCCCGTACCGATGCCAGCCGCAGCGCCAATTGAGCTGTTTGTTGAGCCTAAGAAGACACCACTCACATATTCTGCTGTTATTCATCAAGAAAGTGCGCCAGTCGACCCGCCAATGCCACTCATTCCTACGCCTGTTGCAAAAATTGACCAAGGCACAGAGGCCGATCTTCCGCCGCCTGTTCCCGAGCGTGCTGATCGCACAGCTAAGACTGTTGGCGTAGCATCTGGGGCGGGACTTTTTGGAGCCTTGTTTGGGCGCAAGTCTCAGGGCGATAACATGATCGCAGAGGATAAGACAAGTCAGCCTGCAATGGAGGTATCCAAGGGCATCACTGAGCCTCCATCGTCACTTGCGGATGTACACAATGCAAGAACACCTTTCCGACAGATCAATGGCAACGCCCCACCATCGCCTGAGAGGAAAGCTGTGAAAGACTCTACCGAACTGGCCGGTAAGCCCTTGGCGCTTCAAACAACCAGCGGAAGTACGCAGACCATGCTCTCCTCAAGTGAGATCGATCACATGCTTAAGAACAAACCTTCTACCTTCGCCGCAGCTCCAGTGCTTGAACCCAACACACGATCTCTGCAAGGTTCGCCCTCGAAACCTCCAACCTCGTACAATTCCAGACCAAGATCCCGCGATTCTGTCAATACTATTGAGAGAGTGAACCGCCGTCCAGGCAGCTCCAGCAGCATGAGAAGTCGAGCAACTACTCCACCTCCGCCACTTCCCATCGAGGCGAAACAAACCATTGAAGGTGCTGTTTTGAAGACGCCGGGCCCTGCCAAGGTGGCCCAGATCAATATCATGGGGCCACCTGTTATGCCCGCTTCTGCCCTCCGTAGCAGTACGCAATACAGGCCCAGAACCCCGGTGAACACAACACCTGGAAGCCCCTTGAAGGATCGGACTGTGCGTCAATCTACAAGTAATACTGGAAGTCGAAGTGCCATGGCTTCGCCGGCCACAACTCGTCGCTCATCTGTTACATCCTTCGCATCGGAACTGGATCACCGCTTCAACATCGCAGCACGAAATGTTGACGGTGAATTCTCAGATCCCAATATTACAGACCCTCGCATGATTCAGGCCATAACGCAAACTATGATTGGCGAGTTTTTGTTCAAGTATACGCGCAAAGCTGGACGAGAGGAGATCTCAAACAGTCGGCATCGACGATTCTTCTGGGTGCATCCTTACACCCGAACGCTGTACTGGAGTGATGAGGACCCTTCTGTGGGGAAAACACAGCTGAAATCCAAGAGCGTTGCCATCGAGGCTGTTCGAGTCGTCTCGGATAACAATCCGATGCCTCCAGGGCTGCACCATAAGTCTTTGATTGTGATCACACCAGGTCGAAGTCTCAAATTCACGGCACCAACCGCCCAGCGCCATGAAACTTGGTTCAACGCATTATCATATTTACTGCTACGCAACAACAACGACCAAGACGACGACGAAGGGATGACGGCTGAGGATGTGGCTGAATTTAATCCTGGGTACTTCAGAAGTACATCTCGGGCCACCGGACGGTCACGGATGTCCGTCTCTTCAGTGATAAGCCGGCGTACTGCAAGCCCTTCGAAACTGCAACAAGCTACTTTACGAGCGCCCTCAGCCGCTTCGCATCGTACTGCGAGGTCGCAATCGGCTGCACCCGCTGGATCGGTCGCCAGTCGCTTCAGTGGAATATTCAAGACCACCAGCGCAAGATCTACAAGAGGGTCCTTGGTATCCAGATATAGCAAGCAAGATGCACGTGCTTACGATGGTGCTGACAGTGAAGCTCGCGACTCTGCCGAGGATCTCCGGGCTGTGATCGAAGCCCAGGAGAGGAGTTCGGATCGATTAGAGAACGTGAGGGCGTGTTGTAATGGTAAGCCAGTCCTTGATCCCCGAAATCGACCAAACTGATCAAGATTCAGGCGCGCATGATGTTGGTTCCTTATCACGAACCGGGCGGCATGGCAAAGGTTCTTCTCATTCTCATGAACACCACCATTAGGGTGTCTATATGGTGTTTCCTTTCTTCTCGCTCTAGTCCTCTTCGAAGCCTTTCTTTTGGCTAACTCAATCATGTCTCCACGACCTTTTCCTTTGTCCTCCCACCTCACATGTTTTCTCACTTCAATAAGGTTTCCCTTGTGCGCACCGCAACGATCTGCAAAACGCCTGGCTGGCTTCTGTATCGAGTTATGAGAGATGAGAAGATTGGACTAGGGTTTCAGGAAGGCTTTGGACATGGATAGTTGTTTTGTCTTCTGTCTTGAAGTGCACCTTTGATGGTGGAACCGTTGATGTGTGAATGCAATGAAATGTTGAGTTGCTCAGTGAATGGACTCAAAGACAGACGGATTCCACATGCTGATCACGATTCAAAGTGGACTGGAGAGAGCAGTGAGATCGGTCTTGCTCTCCTGGTATTGATGCCCATGCCATTTGAGTGAAAGCCATACGACAAATGCGGTAACAGTGTTGTCGACTCTAAAAGTACGTCAAGTATCACGTGTGTCCACTGAATCCGCATTCTATTGGCCTCGAAGCTTCTGCCCTCTTCCACGGAACATACTCCGTAGCCTCGTTATCAGTTCGATCTCTAGCTCCTGTCGCCCGCATCATCACGATTCACGACTCGCAATCACAGCATCTGATCGACGATCTAGACTCGGCGAGGCGTGGAGTTCCCCGTCCCGATCGCCAGGAGTGCGATGGTGGCCCTGCACGACTTTCATTTACGGGAGACAGACCGAAGCCCTTCTGACGTCCCGATCGTCTCGGTACCAGGATATAAATGCCAATCGTGCCAGCCGGGCTGAAGAGCGTCTCCATTCAAATCCTGCTGCGTGTCCTATCAAGCTGAAGCTGTTCAATCGTCTGGTGATCTTTGGGTGAGTACTATTGTAACGTGCTTTGAAGGGCTGGAAGGGGATAAGATCGGCGCTTTTGGAACGCTGGTGATGACCATCGAAGCTAGGCTTACTGGCTGCAGTAGAGCTACCCCGGATTATGACCCTGTTGATTTATATCGTACGATCGAAAGGCTGAGGAGGCACATGATGTCAGAATAGGAGGGGAGGAGCTGAAGCGTCTATATGAGAGCCTTTCCCAAGTCGACCCCTCTTCTGCCTACCACGAAGACCTCAAACACATTGCAATCCAAATCATTCATATCAACAATCCAAATTACTACCACAAGCGCAATCATGTCTGACAGCACCAAGCCCACAGAATCAATTGCAGCCGCTGCGACCAGCCAACGTCGCCGAGTAAGTGTCCACCCAACCTAGTAATCTTTCCTCTTCCATCGTTCAGTGACCGATGAAATAACTTTGAACTTTTCAATTAACATCATACGCAGTCTTCCACTAGTTTCGCAAACCTATACGCCCAAAAGCGTGGCTCTATGGACGAAGCTGCCCAAGCTCGTCGCCAAAGCATCCAAGAGCAGATGCCCCAATCAGGCTTCCTCGGCAAGATGTGGAACAGGTTCGTCCTGTCTTAGGCACGCTGCCCACACCCATTCCAAATAACACCCTTCAGCTGGGCACGCGGACACGATCACTCAGGTCCAACTCCTGGCACCAAGAAGCCGTCGATTTCACGGACGGGAGCTGGAACACTTGGTTGAAGATGGCCTATTCTGCCAGTCGGTTGTTACACATGGCGAGGGAAAGAAATTGAGGACAAGATGATTTTTAGGTCGATCGAGCGTCTTAGCGAATTATGACAATGTGATGTATGGAATTAGATGTTATGCATGAAAGCCTGTCAACGGATATTACTGCTCCCTTAACCAACTGCATTGTGAATTGTCATAATCTATCAATAGAGAATGTGACTAGCAAGTTATTTTAGAATAGTTTGCTGATACTAAGAGCAGTAATAAGCACGCTAGTCAGGCAAGCTCCAGGCATAACGTGTAAATGTAAACATGTTCTAGCTAGTAGCTACCATACTATAAGAATATTTATTATCGTCTATTTATCAAATAATAGATAGCGGTTAATATAGTAACCTTTTTAAAATAAAGTAGATTAATACTACGCTATAAATAGTTTATACTAGAGGCAAAGTATCTTTTCGTATATAGTTACTACGTAAGATCAAATACCACTAGAGAGACAAAGAGAATAATTCTATATAGCTAGCCTACACCCCGGTAACAAAGTATACTATTAAAACCTAGTAAACCCATAGTAATTCAAAGATAATTAGACTATCTAAGTAATCTAGATAGATAGAGAGTCGTTATCGTGGAAATTTCAAGGTCTGTCCGTCTAGATTCGGAAGCTCAGGTGGGTGAGACTCACGTGCTTTAAGAAGGCCTCAATTTCTTGTGTGTGTATCCGCGAATAATTATTCGTTCTTAGAACTCTTTTTCATTCAGTAAAAATGCTGAGATTAGAGATACACCAGTGACAAAAGCGTATAGGTGTGACCGACTGTGACTGAACGAACATGACTGATCTCGACACCTAGTACTTGACCATCACAATTCATCCGACAACAACAAATCTCATGACCATCATCGCGACATCACGGCCTCACCTGTTATCCGTGCTCAAACAGCCATCCTGTCTGCAGAGCGATTGCGCGATCTGACCATCCTTTCTCCCTCAAGCTTCATTCTGTACTCACCCTCTCGGTGTCGCGTTTCGAGAGTCATCGGGACTTCAGCATGTCAAATTGTCAATCCACTTCGACTAGCTCGACCGTTTGAGCGACTGAAGATCTCAGCTAAATTTCAGTCCTTCGTCGCTCATCTGCACGCCCCCAAATCTCACAATGCTGATGTCGAGTCAAAGGCCCCATCGCAAAGTCAGAATTCGCTCACTCAAAAGCGATCTCTCGTCCCCCTGGCGCATATGAACAAGATGAGGCCACCGACGGTGGCGCCTATCACCGACACCCGCCCTGTTCCTAGCTGCGTCACGAAGACCCGGTCCATTCCTTCTCCAGCCTAAGCACGGCCGTATCCCTAGGAGCCTCAGCTTCGAGCGTATCAACTCTGGTTCTGTGTGCGCCTCTGCATTTCTAAGCTCTACGGCGTTTGTCTGTAGGCTGCGTCAGCCACTCAATTAGTACGACGGCATGCGTCTCGCCAACTTCCATCTCATTGGTCCTTGACTCGATAAAACTGTCTCAACTGCAGGTTTCGCATCACACGGCCAACCAAGAACATCAATTTTGTTCATTTCGTTTCTTCGGAATCTCGTCTCCAAGATCCACTGGCGCGTAGTCCTGATTCTTGGAATGGCTCGAGGCTTGGAGCTCAAGTTTGTATATCTTGACTCTTTTCCTTCACGATTTTGAAGCTCATCACTTGGTTTCAATCTCCATTCAATCACTCTGTACATTTCTCATCATTACGACTTCTTAATTCCAGAGCTAGTCTCGAACTTTCAATACAGTCAAGATGAAATACTCATACGTCTTCGCCTCGCTAGCTACGCTCAGCATGGCCGCACCTATCGTTAACACTTCTGGAAAGGCGGCCGATGGCGATATGCTCACAAGTATGAGACTCTGACCCCAAAGACTATTCCGGTGTCCCTTGCTGACCATTCGATTAGAGCGTCAGGATTTGGGCCAACTGGCTGGTGCCTTGGGCGGCGGTGCAGGTGGTGCCGGCGCCGCAGGCGGTGCAGCAGGCGGAGGTACGTACTCTATGTCGTTGAGCTACCTGAACATTTTCTAATGATATCAAGCTGGCGCGAACCCACTCGCCGGGCTTCTAGGAGGTGCTGCTGGCGGTGCCGGTGGTGCAGGCAAAGGGGGTGCTGGAGGCGCAGCGGGAGGAGGTACGTATTTTATGTTGTTAGGCTACCCGAGCTTTTTCTAACATGTCAAGCTGGCGCGAACCCACTCGCCGGGCTTCTAGGAGGTGCTGCAGGTGGCGCAGGCGGTGCAGGCGGTGCCGGGGGCGCGGGTAACCCTCTTTCTGGGCTCACAGGTGCTCTTCCGAAGAGACAGCTGGAGGCTTTGACAGGGCTTGTCGGTGGAGGTGCTGGCGGCGCGGGCGGTGCTGCAGGTGGAGGTATGTATTCTATACTGATGAGCTACCAGAACACTTTCTAACAATACCAAGCCGGCGCAGCTGGCGCGAACCCACTCTCCGGGCTTCTAGGAGGTGCTGCTGGTGGTGCTGGAGGTGCCGGAGGCGCCGGAGCTGGCAATCCACTCTCCTCTCTCACAGGTGCCCTGCCCATCAAGGTCAAGGAACGATCGGACGGAAGCCTCGATATGCTCGCTGCCATGTGAAGATCACAGTTGGAAGGGCAGTGGAAACAAGGTCTGGCTCGTGTTGGGATATAGGCGGTCGAACACGATCTCACACTCGTCTCTTGTACTCGTCTTGGCCGATTCTCTTTTAACTTTGTCCATGGGTGTAGTTTTGGCTTTCACGACAGAGACCGCTGGACGGCTTATTGACTAAAGTAATTTCCAAACAAAATTGTTCGTCACAGTACCCCATCTCCCATTGAGACTCCGAGTTTGTGAATACCCTCTCTGAGCCAGGGGGAAGAATAGAACGGTCCAACGAGGCCCCAGAACCGAACCCAGAATGAAAAGGAGGCTTTTTTTCTTTCGTGATGAGCAGAGAGGTGAGTAGGCATTGCTTAGCCAATTCCACCGTTTCAATCGAGCCAAAACATGTTGATGAGTTTCCTATAATGGACGGAGTGTGCGAGAATTGCGAAGAGAGAGAGGGAGGGGATAGAAAGTAACATCACAACAAAAGCAAGGACCTCGATCGCTGACCGATATCGACAACGAAGAAAACCGCCAGTGTTGAACAGTAAGAACAAGACGTCGAACTCGCGCCACACTCTCTCTCTCTCTCCAGCGCGGCTGAGAAAATGGCAAGGAGGGAAATAGATGCAAAGTATGAACAAGTAGTCGAATAGACGCCATGTCCTTGGAAAAATCGGCTGAAGAGCAACAAGGCTCACGGATTATTACCACACATACACAGTAACCTTGTATGACCGATATATATCGCGCACTTTGCTCTTAGATATCCGCTCGCTCGTTCGCTCGACAAAGGATGAAAACGCCAAGAAATGCCTAATAGTACAATCCGTGACAGGCCCACAAGCGTGACGCTCACCATGGCTCACAAGCTCGAGAGCGTCCAACAAAAACGCCCAGAAATGCAACGACGACAGAGTAAGACCAACAAGATCGCTGATAAGAGTAACAGGATCAAGGCATAACGCCCTGCCTCCAAGCATCAACCCGACTTCTAGTCTGCGGCTCCATGGGCGGCTCCTCCGCTCTCGCCTGCGCCTGCGACCCATAACTCGACTGTCTCTGATACGATCCCGGCATATGCTGCACGGGCAACATCCCTCCATTCATGCCAACATTGGCGTACCCGCCACCTGGGTACCCACCCATCAAATTCGTGCTACTCATCATCGGTTGCTGCTGATGGAGGAGAAGATTGGGCTGACTGGCAACAGCGTATCCATTCACTCCCATCATTTGAGCATGCTGATAACCAGCCATGAGATTGGGAGTGCTCATGTTACCGTAGATACCGCCCATGGCCATAGGCATTTGAGGCGGATACATCATGCCATTCTGGTAAGGCATCTGTCCTTGGTAACCTCCCATCATGTTTCCAGAGGGCGTGCGTTGGTATCCCATACCTTCTCCATTCGTCTGCTTGATATGCGATGATCGAGCCTGTTTTTCTTGTTCGTTTTGAGCGAGAAGACTTCCTTGAGGGAGGGTGGCGAGCAGCATGTCGTTAGAGACTTTACGAGCGTCGTTCTTTCCAGATGGATAGGCTTTCAGAAGATCGGCCATGCTGCGAGAGGGGGCAAGCGTGGGCCTGGCGATCGGAATAGAATTGGGGTTTCGAGGAGGAAACATTGCGCTCAAGCGGGGTTCGGCAAGTGGCATCATATTGCTCATAGGTTGCATTGTGCTCATGCGAGGATCAACACCCAAGCTCATCTGACTGCCTGTATTGGCTCTTTGCAGACTTTCTCTCTGCAATCGAGTGCGACGTTGACCGAGTGTCTCTTCCTCTTCTTCTCCAGGCATATCTGACTGCTTGGGCTCACTTGGAAGTAGAGGGCTTGATGACTTGCGCTTATCGTTGAGCCTTTTCATCTCAGCGGCCGACAAAGGCACAAAACTTTTGCGCTTAATGTCTGGACTGGTCATGCCACCTGGAAGTAGAGATGACGTGCTTTTCCGTTGCTCGCTTGTATGACCGGGCTCGAGGGAAATGCTGCTTTCGCGCTTGTCATCTTCTGCATTGCTCTCGACGCCTAAAGCGCTGAGCATGTCCACTGAGAAGGCATGGCTCATACGGTTATCGTCTACATTGCCGATGGCATCAGTGAGCACTTTCTTCTCCTTGAGACGTTTAATTCGCTCTTTCAGTGTTTCACCTTCATGCTCGCTGTCCGACTCTGGCTGAATAACCTGGACTTCGGCCTGTTTCGCGGCGTGAGTGGCCGCAGCGGCCGCGTTAGGTTCTATCCCGAGCAATCTGTTCCTGCGACGAGAGAGTGGTTCGTTATCTTCCATTTGGCGTCGTTCCATAAGACCAAGTGGCCTGTCCCAATCGGCCAGACCGCGCTCGGCAAGCTTGGCCTTGACGAACTTGCTCTTTTTACCATAAAGTACTCCGAGTGGTACGTCGTCCTCGTCCTCCTCTTCAGCTTGCTCTGCCAATTTCAGCGCCGGATCCTCCCAAGCTAGAGCGACGCGAGACTTCTGTCGTTTCTGCTTTTCCAATTGAGCGACTGCATCCAGCTCCAGGAGTGTAGAATGCATGCCATCCGGACCGGACTGAAACGTGCGATTTCGTTGTTTTTGCTGGGCTTTTCGGGCTTGAAGTTCCGCAAGCAGTGTTGTGGGAGGTCCATATTGATGCTCAATCTCGTCATCGATCTGACCTTCACTATCTTCCTCTTCATGGTGATCGTGTAGGGATTCATCATCTTCCAGATCCACTTCCTCTCCATGCTCGTTCAGTATCGCGGGTCTTAGCGGTGTAGAAGCACCGGACCTACCGTCCCCTTCTATTTCACCATTTGGACCTCGACTCAAAGCAGAACCATCCAACGCTGTGCTCAGGGTGACACTGCTGCGTTTGCGAAGCCTATTGGGTGGTTTACCAGCATCATCAAGGGCATTGGCAGAAGAGATAGAAGATCTACGCATTCCAAAAAATGAACTCCTTCGCTTTGGTTCTGCAGATGCGTCAGGCATTACGGTTACAGACTTCCTGTTCTTCATATCTAGAGAACGCTGCAGCGATGCCGAACTTCGTGTTGCATTCTCTTTCTTGTAGATACCTGTACCAGGCCCACCAGTTATGGGATGGGCGGTGAACGCGCTGACAGGTGCGCGTGCAGCTGCATCGAGCAGCTCGTCCAGTGTATTGACAGCTGACTGGTCTTTTATCTCTACCTCTTCGCGTTTAGTCTGCTGTTCGAAAAACATGCTAGCTCTCAGTTGGGCAGGCAATTGAGACATGGGTCTGCTCATTCGGGGATTACTAGAGCCTTCGGCATCCATTTCCGCTTGAGCCATCCATGCCACTGAATTCCTAGTTGCTAATGGCATTGATTCTAATAGTTGAGTTCGACGTTTGGCCTGAACTGATGCAGATGGTAATTGTGAGAGCCGTTGAGGCAGGTTCAGCGTTCTTGGAACTGGAGCAGGGTAGAAGATCATGCCGTCCCGAGGCGGAGGCATAAGCTGGGTTGGAGGTGGGTCGAGAGCCCTCAACACCGATGCGCTATCGTCGTTGGGAGATTCGGACGGTTCCCCACTCGGCACGCGAGCACTACCGCGAATACTCCCAGCGTAATGCGCACCATCGAAATCCCCAAACAATACCTGAGCTTGTTGGAAGGTGTCACCTGAAGCTGCAGAAGAAGGCCTCTCTGGAGGGCGAAGGTTGTCCGCGTTCATCTGGTTGGTGCTTGCTGGTCGTTCGGCCTCTCCATCCGAATGCTCGCTGTTTCTCTTGTTTGGTTCCCCTGTGAACCCTTCGAGCCCAGTACTTTCGACTTGAGGAAGGACGTAGGAATGGCGAGGTGGACGAGGGTGTGCCGGGTCTTCTGGTTGGAATTCTGATATTACATCTCCGAGCTGTCGAGAAAGTTCGTCCGCGGGGATTGGCTGGAGAGAACTGCCAGCGTCGTTTACTTGTCCTTCAGCTGCTGGCAGATCCAAATGACTGCAGATCTCGCCAGCAATCTGGTCGTAGATGTTTGTGAAAGAAGTATCGCTGGGTATACGAGCTGCTGCCAGATGCGCTGCCGAGCCATTCTCCTGTGCTATTTGATTATACAATCGTGTGAAAGAGCCTCCACTAGGCATTCTTCCTGTTGATACACGTTTCATGCGT
This sequence comes from Venturia carpophila, assembly GCA_014858625.1. NCBI lineage: Eukaryota > Fungi > Ascomycota > Dothideomycetes > Venturiales > Venturiaceae > Venturia > Venturia carpophila. The sequence continues at coordinate 1,390,938 of JACTAK010000010.1, forward strand.
TTATCTCGGGAATCTTCTTCGTCTTCGTCCTGCTTTTCTTCGAGTGCAATTCGTTGAGCGGAGGTGGAAATGGAGGATTCGTCAGGGGGCGTATTGGGAGCCTCCTCGTCAAAATCTGGACTGGACAATTGACCAAGCCGTGATCCTTTAGACATGGAGCGTTGGCGTGAGACCTGAGACCAAGAACCAGATCTTACAGACCCAATGGGCGAGGTAATGAAGGCAGCTGGCGAGTATCCCCCGTGTCTGGCCGTGGTGTTTACATCGACAATGGAATTGGCGTACGAGCTGACTGAGGGATTCCGCGAGAGTGATCTAAATTCGGGTTCCACTGCAGCAATGGAGTAGAGAGAGGCCCTCCGACTGTCCGACTGCTTCTGTTCCTCCTGCAGCTTCCGAATCTCCTCACCAATGTCTGATCCCATGCTCATCCGCTCGGCCGTGTCTTCGAGGTTCACGACATTCTTGACGTAGGCTCCCTGGAGGGATTCCAGACCGGGCACTGGATGGCGCAGCTGTACTGAGCGTTCGATACTCGCCTTTCGCATTCTCACAAGCTGCTTCTCGTTCAGGGTGGCCAGCTGAGAATCGGGACGAGTGTAGGACGACATGTTGGATGATGGGCATGGAGCTTTGTCTTGATACGGGTCCCCGGTCAGACCGGGATATTGGAAGGCTCTCCGGCAGATAGGGACATGTTCCTGGTGTTGGGACGGGAGTCCCCTTGCTGTAGTACCTGGGTTTTAATTTCAGGAATTGATTGTTTGGGCCTCTTTGGCGTAAATTACAGAGAAGGCCACTAGCACTGGCTTTACAGCAAATGACACCGTTGCGGAGATTTATTGGCGGCGGAGATGGAACCGTAAATTACGATAAGATAAGCGTGATCTAGCTAATCACGTGCAGCTGTCCAATGGCTGTGTAAAGATTCCAAGCATCAATTAACATTGAGTCACCCATCGTCTTATCGCACCAGCAACACGTCTTTTCCGATCAAGAGATCTTGAACTCACCCAGGAATAACGCCGCTCACGATCTCACCATGGAGCGCGCGTCCTTCAAGCGCAAAAGCGACGCTGACGACCAGGGCAGTCGCAAAGCTCCTAAAGTGGCTGTCAGCAATGGCGCCGGAGGTAAGATGTCGTTCGCTGAGAGGATGATGGCCAAGATGGGTCACAAGGCCGGCGAAGGCTTGGGAAAGTCGGGCGACGGTATCGTCAATCCTATCGAAGTCAAATTACGGCCCAAGGGAGCTGGTGTGGGCGTAGTGAAGGAGAAGACGGATCAAGCAAAAGCAGAGGCTCGGAGGGCTGCTGAGCGCAATGGGGAGAGATATGAAGATTCGTCTGAGGAGGAACGCAAAGTCAGGAGGAAGAGAAAAGCGGCTGCAAAGTCTGCTCAGGCTGGTAGTGGAGCAAGTACACCAGGAGGGTTTGCGCGACCCAAAATCAAGTACAAGACGGCTGCTGATATCGAAGCTGCGGCAACTGGATTGGAGGTACCCAACGTGCTGAAATCCATCATTGATGCGACTGGGAAAGAGACAAGGCTTCTGACATCTACTGCTGGCTTGATGAGTGCCGTTGGTCCTACTACCACTGTGGAAGCAGAAGTCGAAAAAATCGCCAAACGCGCCCGGAGAGACCTTGAAAGCTTCGCCGATACTTGGAACGAACTCACGGACCGGATGAAGGGTATTGAGATCGAAGAGCAGCAGCTTCAGGCAGAAATTGACGAGGAAGAGAAGGAGATCAGAAGAACGCGAGAGGTGGTTGAGGCTGTGGAAGCGCTGCAGAGGCTGGACCTCAAGAAACCTCGCCTTGCGGAAGAGGCTGCCGTTTCATGGGAGCAAGTTACAGAGCAACTTGGGACATTACAGACGATGTACCCATCAGACATTGGACACTTCAATCTGACAGAGGTCGCAGTCGCGGCTATCTATCCTCTGTTCAAGCAGGAAATGATTGACTGGGATCCGCTTGAAAATCCCACACATTTGGTGTCCTTTTTGAAGCGCCTCAGGGCAATACTTGGAGTCAAGAAGGACACTTCATTTATCAGCAGCTATAACGAGGAGTACAACAGCATCAGAAGACAAAAGTCCACTACGCCTTATGAATCTCTCATCTACATGCTTTGGCTTCCAAGAGTCCGAATAGTGGTCACAAATGATTGGGACGTACACTCGCCTACCTCTCTCATAAGCCTCGTGGAAGCGTGGAAAGACCTACTCCCTGATTTTGTCTACCAAAATCTCACGAATAATTTAATCGGCCACAAACTCTCTTCGGCAGTGGGGGCATGGAATCCACGTACTTCGCTCAAAAAGAGGAAGCACGCCACTCCTCTCCCACACATCTGGTTGTTCCCGTGGCTGCAATTCCTCGATCCACATCATCTTGACCCCAAAGCGTCTACCGGTTTGTTGTCAGATGTTAAACGCAAATTCTGTACCGCACTCGATGTGTGGGATCTCTCCCGTGGTGTGATGCCTGGTTTAGAAGCATGGCGCACAGTCCTAGACTCAACTTTGTCGGACATGCTCATACGACATCTCCTGCCTCGCCTAGCCGCCCTGTTGGCCACAGATTTTGAGGTCAGACCGGATGATCAAGATATGGTCCCTCTTGAAAACGTACTCGCTTGGAACAATTTTTTCAAGCCAACGATTATGGGACAATTGCTTCTGGCCGAGTTCTTCCCAAAATGGATGGAGATCTTACACATCTGGCTTACAGGAGAAGAAACCAACTATGAACAGGTGGGCATGTGGTTTTCGTGGTGGAAGGAACAAATTCCAGCCGAAGTAAATCAGGTCAAGGCAGTGGAAGACATGTGGGCCAAAGGTTTGGACATGATGAACTTGGCGCTTGATCTTGGCGATAGAGCGAAGGACGAGCTTCCGCCACCTACGGCTGGTGGTCCGGCGCGACCGATCGCACCCACGACACCTCACATCACATCCAAGGCCGATCCTTCAGCAAAGCCAAAATCGGCGCCCCAGATCGAGACTTCGTTTAGAGATGTGGTTGAGGCGTGGTGCGAGGAAGAAAGCCTCTTGCTCATGCCAATGCGTGAAGCACACGAAGTCACTGGCCTTCCTCTATTCAGGATCACGGCTTCAGCAACAGGGCGAGGAGGCGCTGTTGTGTATATCAAAGGCGACATCATGTGGCACAAAGTGAAGGGGGAGAAAAACATCTGGCAGCCCATCGGGCTGGGGGACAAATTGGTTCAGCTGGCCGAGGGAAAGTGATGACGATCGCTGTCACAAAATGGACACTCGATCGAGAAAACGGAGGCAGCTATGGGTTTTTCTCTCAAATTGTGAAATATCTGAGGGTAAGCATACACCGACCTCCATACAAGAACAGGTGACCCACTTCCTAGCCTTGCTAACTGTTGTGTAATCGCGCTGGAGAAAAGAATCAGATAAGATACCGAACCTGCAAGCAGACAGTCGTCATTCGAAGGACACAATGCAAAAACTCAAATCTTCGAGATCCTTTTTTCTCTATTACCCCGGAACTCTCATCTCCTATGGGTAACGTTATGCCACACACTGGATCATCTGAATAGGGAGATTGGTTGGGTCTATAGTTGCAACAATCGAAGAGAGTATCTAGTACTCGAATGCCATTTCCACGTCGTGGACGATCTGGTTCCGTCCCACCTATATTTGCCATATTGAGAAAGACTCGATGACTGTGAGACGAGGGTGGCTTGAACGCAGAAACAGCCTTATTCCTGTCAAACGAGAGTACAACACTGTTTTCTGAGCTAGTAGTTGGAAGATGGCTTATGGTGGATCATGGTTCACTTAGACTCAGTATCGCAGTCTGTTTCTCGTATATAGTCGGCGCTTTTTGGGCATGGTACTGTAGCAGCGACGCCTTTGGAGCGCTAGCTAACCGTGTCGCAAGCGCATGGAAAGGAATGGAACGCTTGGTCATTTAGGTACATTATTGAAGCACAATCTGGCAGGCTGAGTGACCTGGTTATAATTGAATGATTAGATTCCTGCGTCGTCGATGCGGTGTAGATATCGTTCGTACGTCATAGAGTTGAGAAGGAGAGTTTTTTTGGTGCTTGTTGAAGCTACTATCAACGTGGTAGGGGACAGCTACTGGACTGGAAGAGACGACCTGGATGACGGCTGGATTGCGAGTCAAGATCTGGCTTCCCATCAGGGACTGAACCTCTTCTCCCAAGGGATTATAAGCTGGCAGAAATCACAAAGATGAACAGCCATTGTGATGCATTTCCTGATTCCAAGACAGTCCTGCATTCGTTCTCGTCGAGCTCAACCAGACTGTCAGCAAGCAATTACAAACTTGCTCCTGAACGACCGCCAACATTGGCTACGCTGGAGAGCAGATAGCGGCTTATCACCTGCAACGTAAGATATCGTCGCTACTCCTAGATATATCAACACTTTTGGGTGATGTAGCTCAGAGCACGCCATTTACCTAATTCGCTAGAAAGGTAGAGCTTTACGAGACGAGTCTTAAGGTGTCTTTTGAAACGGACATTATCCTGTCATAGGACTGTTGTGGGAGAGGTGTCTCTAGAGAAGCGTGTTCTTCTACCCAAAAAGCGAAACGTCCGGACAAAGCGAAACGTCCTGAAGCCGACTCGTAGGACAAAATGCCGCATCTGCTCAGGACTGCACAACGGCGCTATGGCCCAAGGTTCCAAACGCGACCGATTTGCAGTGACTGGATTCTGCAGATGCTACCGAGTCCAGCCTTACCGAGTCCAGCCTGTCCAAATCCCGCCTTTCCGAGTAGCGGTCTCGCTAGCTGAACACAAGTCAGCAAGGCTGGGAACTCGGTGAGTCCGTACGCTGGGGAAAAGAATGTGAAGGCGAAGAGGGAGCGAGAGAAGTTGATGCAGCCAAGTAATTAGGGGAACCAGATGCGCTGCAGGGAGGCTCGAGGGTGGACTCAAATTGCTTGGGTGCCGTTTCGGACGTTTACTGCGGCTGCGGAGGGACTCAACGGGGGCGGAGACCACACCGGGACCGGGAATATTCTCATCTGCACCACAAACATCGCGACAGCGCTGGATTCTTGCGCGCGACTTCTTTGGGTCCCGCGAGATCAGCAAGCCGGCTCATATGATATGTGATATGGCCTCAGCCAAAGACATCTCTCTCGTCCGCAACCACACATATAAATATGCCTCATGCCCGCAGGCCCTGGTCCGGTTTTACCTTGGCCGCAAGAGCTCCCTCCGCGTGAGCACATAAGTATCGCAGATGATCCGGACCTGGCACACGGAACGAACCCACCTTAGGCCCTACGCAGATCATCTCAACTGAGCTGGACTGTGGCCTGCCCCCTCTGCCAGCGACCAACCTCACCATGCCCGCCTCACTGCAGTCGTATCGGAGCTTCGAGCAGGGCGATGGCCAGCACGATGGCCACGACGACGACGCCAACAACAACGATGAGGACTACTCTTCAAGCAGACCTCCGACTGCCCCCACCTCCCCCACCTCTCGCCGTTCACGATCGTACAGGACTCTGGACGAGAGGTCGAGTCTCCTCGAGAATTCAGACCACCGACGATCATATCTGACTAGAACATCTTCCATACCGGGCACCCCTCGAACACTGGCTGCGCTGGGAAGACAGCCTAGTCATGGTGGAAGCGTGAGGATTCACAAGAACTACGGTTGGTCGGGCTCTCTAGGGCAAGGCTTTCAATCACGGCTTGTGGGTGCCTTGGACAGGAGTAGAAACAATCAACTCGACCAATGTAAGTGAAGATGAGCGGCTTTGTCATGCTCGGGTTGATATGATGTCTGGCACTCAGTACAACATGTAAGTTTCGTTGTATGTCGAGGCTAATGTACTGGATTCAGCTTCACACTTGGATCAATCACGAACCTCCCTCCTGCACGAACGCGTTTGGTATGATCAGTTTACTTCTACCGACTGGGTCCACGACTCCTTGATGGACGCCTTCAGAGTCAAGGCCCTTCAGTCTCGAAAGGGCTGGTACGGAAGGCTTGAAAGGCTATATGACGCCTCGCAAGGATGGATACTCGTTGCCATCATCGGCTTTCTGACGGCATGTCTGGCATATTTCGTGAATGTCACCGAAGGCATTTTGTTCGACTACAAAGCTGGGTACTGCAGCTATTCGTGGTCCTTGAACGTGAAGACGTGTTGCGATGGCCTTCAGGCATGTGCCGAATGGAGAAGATGGTCAGATGTTGTCCGTCCAGGAAAGCCTGATACTTACAGCATAGAATATCTGTTCCATGTCGCCTTGACCGTCCTGATGGCAGAAGCCTCTTGCCTGCTGACATTGCTCACCAAAACAGTCGTTCCGAGCAACGTGCGATTGTCTACATTAGATGAGGACTTGGCCGCAGAGCGACGAGTTCCCGAGAACGATGAAGAAGACCCGAAGGCTGCAAGAACTCCCGCGGAAAAGCCTGGAGACATGACATTTTACTCTGCTGCAGGCAGTGGAGTCGCCGAGATCAAGGTTATCATTAGCGGTTTCGTGCTTCATGGGTATCTCGGCTTCAAGACCTTGGTTGTCAAGACTCTTGCTCTAATCTTGAGTATTGCGTCGGGACTATCGGTCGGTAAAGAAGGACCGTACGTACACATTTCCACCGCTATCGGCAACATAGCATGCCGTCTCTTCCCAAAATACAATCTCAACGATGGAAAGCGAAGAGAGGTTTTGAGTGCCAGTGCTGCTGCTGGCGTGGCTGTTGCCTTCGGGTCTCCTCTGGGAGGAGTCTTGTTCAGTTTGGAGGAAGTCAGCTATTATTTCCCGCCCAAAACGCTTTTCCGGACATTCTTCTGCACCATGGTTGCAGCTTTGACATTGAAATTCTTGAATCCATATGGCAGCAACCACATTGTTTTATTCGAGGTGCGTTACATCACAGGCTGGAAACCCTTTGAGATGGTCGCATTTGTTCTACTCGGAATCATGGGCGGCATGATGGGCGCGCTCTTCATCAAGGCCACAAAGTTCTGGGCAATGACCTTCAGGCGGATTCCATTCATGAAGAGGCATCCTGTCGCTGAAGTCGCGTTGATTGCTCTTGTCACTGGGCTCATCGGATTTTGGAATCGCTACACTCGGTATTTTCTCGCTCACTTTTTAATGCTGTTGACTCCACTAACACAGTAGCTAGTCTTCCAGTCACCGAATTACTGCGCGAACTTGCTTCCCCTTGCGATACCTTCACATCCTCTGGTACTGGTCTATGTCCCACTCAGGAACAGATCCCCGCTGTACTCTGGTACCTGCTGGTAGCTTTTGTCTTGAAGGCCTTGCTGACGACGATCACATTCGGGATCAAAGTGCCAGCCGGTATATATGTTCCCTCTATGGTGGTCGGTGGCCTCCTTGGTCGCATCGTAGGACACATAGTCCAGTATCTTGCTCTAGGATATTCTCACACCGGTCTATTTGGCGACTGCAATGCCGATAGTGCGCCAGAAGATTGTGTCGTGCCAGGTATGTACTCTGTAATCTGTATCAACACGTAAGAAAGGAAGACTCGGGCTGATCTCATGCCACAGGTGTTTACGCGTTGGTAGCAGCGGGCGCAACAATGTGCGGTGTCACCCGCCTATCAATTACCCTCCCCGTAATTCTGCTAGAATTGACCGGCTCGTACGACCATGTGCTGCCTTTCAGCGTCGGCATTCTTGTCGCCAAATGGACGGCAGATGCTGTTGAGCCACTCTCGATCTACGAGATGCTCATTCAAATGAATAACTACCCCTTCTTAGACAAACAAAAACCGATATTCACTGGCGAGCTTGGCGATATCGTACCCAAGCACGTCAACCATCATCGCATCATTGACCTGTCGCAATCACCCTTCGTCCACGCAAAAACACTTCGCGCGCAATTGGACTATCTGCATGCTAATGGAGAGATCGATGGCGGACTTCCCCTGATCAAGAATGGCATTCTTGTCGGTCTCATTCCAGCGCCAGATCTTGAGTGGTCGCTTGACCAGCTCAACAACGAGAGCGATTCGCTTTGTCTCATGTCTACTGAGGTCAAGTGGAATGAGCCAAATGGCTCCGATGATGGGAATGAACCAGAAAACGATCCGACCGATTTCACAAGTTATGTTGATGCTAGTCCTGTCGCTTTGGATGCACACAGTTCCATGGATCTGGTATACGAAACGTTCGTCAAATTAGGCCTGCGTTATGTTTGCGTGCTGAGGGAAGGCCGATATGCTGGCTTGGTGAGTCTCGGCCACGTCAAAGATTAAATTCTCGATGACTAACATCGACCAGGTTCACAAAAAGAACTTCGTGAAGTTTTGCAAGGACCTCGAGCACGCTCAGTCGGAGTGAGTGCAGCAGTTCCCATCATTCCCATCATCATTTCGTGGTTTGCTTTTCATCAGGATATTGTTGGATTTTACGCGCCATATACCATACGTTGCACTGCATTCCCGTGCATTTATCATTCTGTCGTCCAAATTCCCAATTAGCAGGTTTTGCATATGGTGGAAATTTGCACTTTTATAGAATCATCTCCGACACCGTCGTGGTTGGATACGTCACGTGGAGGGCACTAGAGCACGGGTAGGAGTGAACGAGCATTTGATAGACTGCAGACTCAAGAGCGTCTTGTACGAACACGATGTAGAAGATCCTGGGAAGTGATAGAGGCACAACAAATGACAACGTGCTGTTGCTGAGCAGGTGCCAAAATTACGATTGAGGTGTCTTTGACTGACAGTCGTCCACACAACTTCATCCAATCTCGATGACTGGATGCCGGGCCGTTGGATTTGAAAGACACGGTCTCAGTATAGCTCAAGACACAGTTAATTGCGGTACACCCATGTCAAAAGCAATTACTTGTAACATTTAATCTATTCCAGCGACGCAGCCAATGGGAAGCGCTCCAGGCATTGATCGACCTCAACTAGGCCGACCACTATGCCATCGATTAGGAGTCTCGATTGTAGGCAGTGTTGTGGCAATGGAAGGCCTGGTTTCTCATTTTTGATGATTTTTCTGCTGACCTTAAGCACCTCGCTGCGGCTCCGAGATTGTTTGTAAAGCAGAACGTCCTCTCTCCGAATATCATCATGATTCATCGTCTCCCGTTAGACTGTTTATTTCTTCTCGTCTCCTTGTGTAATGAGAGTAAGTCCAGCTCCAAAACTGGATATCAAGATCTCTGTTAATGTTTGCTAGGAGCCAGCGCATTAATATCTGTATCCTCAACGATGTTGGCCACTGGTCCGATACAAACCCAACCTCCTGCTCTACTTTCTACAAAACAATCATCGCAAAATTCGTCATCACCAGTTGGAACCTTCGAGCACACGCTCACAGACCTCGTCTCATCAGGCACCAACTACTCCACAGAAAGCACCATCACATCGACACCGTCCAGCGCGTCTGGAACTGCGACTGAAGCGTTCTTCCCTGTCAAGGTCACGGCGGATGTACCGTACACGCCTGTGCCTGGTCCTGGTCGATCAAAATCATGTTTGACTTTGACTACGCCGGTGGTCGCTGAGTACACGGCGATTAATGGCACATGGCTGCCGAATGTCGAAACCGCCACAATCGCTACATGCTCAAACCCCACTGCTTCTCCGGAGACATTTGTTACTAATATCACTCACGGTGATACTGGTCACATCCCCCCTTCGGTCACTGAAGATCCAACTGCCCGGACGAGTGCTGAGACTGGCAGTGGTGGAATTGGTGGGTATATCTGGAGTGGACTGGGTGGCGCACCTGAAAATACCGAACAATCCTCTGCAGCAATCTCCACATCGTCAATACCACATACGCAGCCTCTCACTCCCCTGTTCTCATTGTTGGATGGCACAAACACGACGCACAGCACCAGGACAATGTCATCGTCAATTATGACGGTGTCGCTATCGACTCCATTCAATACTTCTCAAGATGGGGCTTTGACGATGACGACGAGGACGTCGTCGCCTATGTTGGCGGCTGCTACTAGGGGTGCTACTGGAGGTGCTACAGTTGTGCTCGTTACTTTTCGAGAGTGTTTCGCGTTGTTTGGGCTTGTCGTGGTTGTGATGGTGTTATTTTAGATGGAATGGTTGGGTTGCTCTTAACTGAACTACTAATTCTGATTTCAAGGGTCAGTTTTTGAGCGGGTTTCATGGCGCCATTAGTTTGGCCTTTGTTAGCTCGAACGGATTCGACGGATGACCGGCTCGCTGTTGAATGCATGGACACCACCTGCCATAGACGTTATACGACTGCCCAGTGTTCCCATTGACCAGCGGGACCGAGTCAACGGTGTCACAAATTCATGCAGCCTCGGGCAGCGGTGATTTCAACCATGACGAATGCCTGATACTGACGACAACGTGCTTCGTCACGCGGCGGGGGGGCTTCATGGGCCTGACTCTCTCCCAAGCCTCATTTCCTCCTCCGCCTAAACAAATTCTTCCCGTCCGTCATTGCAAGCATTGTCTTCACAATCACATATAATGGCCTTGACAATCACCGGCAGTACCGTCTTCGTTATCCTTAGGCCAGCGTGTCGCTCCGCTACCAGTCTTCCACTTCCTCGAGCTTGGCTCTCACCACAACGAAACCTCAAACATCGGAGGACACATTTTCGAAGCACCTTGTGACGAAGGGAATAATAGACATTATTGGAATCTCGGTGCCTCTGGCCTTTCTAGTCATCCTTTTTGACAGTTTTCCTGTTTCTCTCATACTGCAGCCGCAAGCACAAGCTTCGATCAAAGATGCTTGAAGGATAGACTGGGAGCGGCGAGATAGCCACGTGTTTAACGTAGCTCTGAACCCGAATTGGATGTAGACGTCAAACCCCATAGACACGAGTCACTGAGAGCAGCGGAACGAAGCTATTGAGTTGGACGCGAGGGACAAATCAATGGCTCCAGAGCTTGGTGCCATGATGTGAGCGCCCACGTCTTATCAGTAGAACGAATAGTTGCGAATCAAGAAGGGTTCAGATGTGCTCTTTTGGCTCAAGGCTTCAATGGCAAGGGGTACAGCCAATTGCTTCACGGGATTGGCGCGGACCAGAACGCGTGAGTGGCACGACAGGTAGAGCAGCATATCCAGGGTTTGGTCTCGGCCGTCTAATGCCATTCCCCCTCTGAAAGACAGAAGTGCGCGTCACGCCGTTCTTGTTCCTCGACATTCTCAACCAATATCCACTTCTTCGACTCACCCAACGACAACGTAGCCAATGGAACGTTTATTCCCCTTACCACCGTCTTTCGCACCTCCTTTCTCCCTGCTTAAACCACCCCGGACCGATCATCCAGGACCGCGCAGAATGCGACCACGAATGCACGGGAATCTCGACGATAATAGATCCTGAGAGGACCGCCACGTGGGTGCTGCCGTTTACAGAGTGCGAATCGTGGATGCCTCCAGACTGGGCTGTAGACATGGATCTACTCGCCGGGTTGTCTGTCCATCAGGATACGGACTTTTTTAAGACAATCCATCAGCATCCTCACAGGTCCCGGTTCTTCCTTGGTAGAGACCCACGGCACATGTTGCCAGGTGGGAGTTCGGTGATGGGGCCAAGGCGGATGCGGATGACGCTTTGTTTTCGCGGGAGATGGGGACAGGTGGGGAGGGTGTGGTGCAGGGGATGGCATTATCAAGGCAAGTAGGGAAATTCTGAATCTGGTGGAGTGTGCGGTTGATGTGAAGAAAGCATGATAAGTACCCAACTTGTGTGTTTTTCTTCTCCCACTTGACGCGACGAGGGTAATGTTCATATGCCATGTTGCGCTCGCCCCGTTGACACGTCCAGACTGTGCTTACCTAAGCAATACTGCTCAATTGCATTTTGCAAACTCTTCACGTCAGTCGGAGTTGGTTGATGTGGAGTAAGGAGAGTGGTGCTAGGCCTAGGGAAAGGTGGGCGAGGTTCCTTTGTTGGTGACGGGGATAGCGACTTTGATCCATGGATGTGTGGGGTCCGTTTCACACGCATCCATGCGTAAACACATTCGCGAAGGTCCAGGGGTTATGTTGGGAAACGAGAGTGTTCATTGGGAATGTATAGCCAGCCGCTCTATCACTTTTCTCTATCAGGTTGTTCACTGGCTTTACTGGTTTCGAAGCGGTAGACGTTGCCTAAATGGTGGGAATGTTTTATCGCTCGAATCTGGCCAAAAGACGACTACCTACGAACCTCTCGATACTGTTCGGACTGAAATCTGAGCAAGGTGGTATGAGAAGGCCGAGATCTCAGCTCATCACTCAACTCAGAGAACAGTCGAAGCCTGTGAAGTCCTCCGAATCCTCTCCAACTCATCCCTCGCGAGCCCAATACCAACGATGCTGGCACTCGTAGGCATATCATCATTCTTGTAATTTCTGCCCATACTTTTCCAATGCTGCATAACAACCACAGCCGTGGCAAGAACAAACTCGACCCAAGACTGTGCAATCGTCCCAGCTTCGCCAAAGAAATCCATCTTGCCGACCTCGGCACCTCTCGTCGCGGTAGTACCGAGTTTCGAATACGTGAAGCGAGCAACTGTGTCCATCGAATCCTGCTGCATGAGAACAAGCGAGGTAGGGGTTTGAGCTAGAATCCAAGTGTAAACTTGTCCATCCCTCTGAACCTGCCAATCCGAGAAGTTTGGTGCCTGGATTGGATATCTCGCGCTTTCCGTTTGTGTGTCATAAAGCGTCACAGTTGCCCTAGGCATCCACGGAAGTTCTCCATTTCTGTCAAACTTGATGGTAGCTACATCCTCGCCCTTCGAATCAAGCGACGCTGCCTCAGCACTCGATGACAGTTTTGTAAGAGTGTAACCTGGCTTCTTGGAAAATATTGCGGTAGTCGAGCGCGTGGAAACACGGTAGCGAGGACGGTGGAGGGTGGCGTGGGCAGCAGGAGTGATGACTTGGACTTTTCGAGAGATTTGGTAAAGGCAGAAGGACAGTGTGGGTTCGTCGGCCTCGCTTTCGGGCTCTTGGTAAGCAGGGGCTATCTCTTCTGTGTAGGCTGGTAGTTCTTCGAGCGCAGGAGGCAAATCAAGAGATCGGGGAGAGTTGTTTGGGTCTGTGAGTGTCTCGAAGGCGGAGATGCGTCGGAAAGGATTGTTGTTGGAGGATAGGCTGGAGGACAGTTCTCGAGGTGGCGTTGCTGAGGGAAGGCTGGGATTGGGCTGCTCCATCCTCAACGATCTGCGTGTGTGCGGTTGTTAGCAAAACCGTGTCGATTGGAGCCCATTCCGTGGGTCTTTTGGATATAGGCAGGTGTCGCGATGGATGGCGCTCTTCTGTAGACGTTGTCTGTCGCATGACGAGCGAGGCTGACTTGCTTGACGATCTCTCACGATACGAAGGACCATGGTGTAGCGAATGACGAACGCCTTGATCGGATAGAACCAGTAGAAAGCTTTGGCCGATCAGGCAGCAGAGACGCTGTTTGTGTCGGGACTACCTCCTAGAGGATGGTCGGGTGCCATTGCAAGCCCACGGACACAACGAACCAGCGGCTAGTGACGATCCCCTATGGTTCCGAGAAACATGTTTTTGTTCAAGAACCGTTCCGACAGTTGTCAGTGCTTAGACCGGCAAGTGGGTCCATCGGCGGCCTCTCCGGAGAATACATTCAAGTTAGTCCCGTCCTGCTAACTTCTTACTCCTCGTACATGGCCCACAGGCTGCACAATCGCGGTTAGCCATAGCATTCCCATGACTTGTCGTGTCCACGAAGCACGAGAAACTCATGGTCTTCCGACACTCGTGCCACCTAGCCCATGCCCTGTCGGTAATTCCACCTTCGCCTGTTTTTCGCGTTGGTTTACCTACATACAAATTGATAGTGTTCTGGGCTTCTACACAGCAGATCAATACAAACACTCGATTCTGAGATGTGGTGATGATGTGCTAATTAGCATCAAGAATGCGAGATATGCTAGGAATGGAAGCTGTTGCTGACAAAACAAGACGGGACTGGATTTGTGTTCATAAAGTGCCCACGAGCCATTGATTGACATTGTTCTGATTGTTTGCATTCTTTCGAGGGCAACTGTTTGATGGCCCCGACGCCCGGCACAAACAAGTTTCCAATGACAAGAAACAGCCTGAGAGCCCTGACCATTGCAAGTCTACAAGTCTACACGGTGGTATTGCTTCGGATGAGCCACGGGCAAAAGTCTTGTGGCCTTGGCCTGCGCATATGCCAATAATTCAGGGATCGCAACCTCTTTGCATGCCACAGACATGGACAATGCTTGATGATGACGATCTGAGATCCAACCAGGGTTGGGTTTTGTGAGCATCGATATCGTTCCTTCTCCAGCAAGCCGAAGAATGAAACCTGCAAGGTTCGGCGGTCGAGTCACACAGTCACCAGGTGTCTGGCTTGAGTCGATTTCCTGTAGAGATTGTCGGAGGTGCAAAGCCAGTCTTTGATAGGTTCTCTGGGGGCAAATTGGCGACAGGATAACTGTCGTTCCTAGGGAAAGTCATGGAGCAGATGGAAGCAAGTCCCGTCACGCTGTCCTTCGACGCCCTCCATAAGCGTTCCTCACTCGCAAGACCAGCAGCCATAACATGCAAGGGAAAAGAGCGGGCTCCGAAGAACGTGCCAGGGTCTCTATTTTCCCGGATTTGGAGTTGATGAAACTACCGCCGGTGTCTAGCGTGTGCAGAGTACATCAGTTGTTGTCGAAGAATGGCTAACGGCGCCTTGCAGTGATCTGTGGCGCAGAGGGCAGTTGGAGAGTGGAGACGGCACTCAAGCGTTGGATCTCGGTGTGTTTCAGGAACAGCCCAGTCGACACAGAGCTTGATTATTGGTGGTCATGGGAAATTCTGCCGACGCTTTAGGTTGCTTGCTTTTCTCCTTTTCCTGGCGAGCTGCATCTGCAAGAACTCTGCACGCGGCTCGCCAGTTCTCACTGCACTCGTAGCCTTCCATCTGGTGAAGCCTTTTCCTCTCAATACTTTGGTCCTGCCACCTCCGCCTGTCCCCATGTCAACATATCCGCCCTGTTTGCCGCATCGTCAACCACCTCCGCTTAATGCAACTATTTGTAGACCATCAGCTTCAACCTTTCATATCAGCTCCGCGTCTATTGCTCCCTGATGTTGCATCTTTGATTCCGCGCCCGCCCCAGACGAAAAGCCGTGTGAACGCCGTCACTATTCTCTTCCGAGCTCTGTCTTCCAGAATCTGCCCGGTAATACAGGATTCACGCCCGTCATGAAGCGGAAATTCTCATTCGCGCTTCCTCCTCTGGTAAGCACATGGCTGTTGGCCAGCTGGGAATTCCAACAGCTCACAAAGACAGACAATCCCATCGCGGGCAGACAGCAGAGCACTGAAGGCGGCCTTGAACAGCAACGTGGACTTTGACGAATCGCCCGTCTCACCCCCGCTCTCCCCGTTCATCTACCGTCGACCGCTCGATTCCAGAACCGAGAGGGAGCTTCGCAGTGCTTGTGCCGAGATAATCAAAGAGAACGATGAGCCGGAGCAGCCACTGAACTTCCAGCCGTTGAACGCGACCAAGGCGATAGCACCGAGAGGCGCTGCCGCGACAGCATCCAAGCAAGCCCGTGTCCAAAGCACCACCAATGCTCAGCCAAGCCAGCCACCGTCTCAATACCTGATCAGGCAATCGTCCAACCCCGATACACGCCATTGCGAAGACCCGAATAACAATTCATACCACCAAGATGTATCTCAAAGGAATGTTCTTAGGCATCGTGAGCCATCTCACGACAGTTTCAACAGGGAAGGCCATGCGTTTCCACTGCGGAAAGATTCAGTCAGAACTCGCACCAACAAGCCGATAAATCCTCTTCTGATGTGTCCTCCCGAATTTCCTTTGGACAGCAGCATGAGCGACATCAGCTCTGTCACGCCAAAGACTGCTTCCACTGATCATCACTACAACTGTACCTCTTCAGCCCTCAGCTCTGCTGTTTTTACCCCGTCGCATATCTCCAAACGCGCCTCCCAGTCAGTCCTGGACAATGATGTCTACCGGGCTGCCCAGCAGCAAGCTGATACCGAGGCAGCAGTATGGGTGAGGCAAGAGCTGGAGAGACGCAACCGACAAGCCCAGTCGACAAGGGCTCCACAGCCTCCGCCGAGTCGGTCAGGGGCGCGAGGCTGGATAAATGAGGTCCGCGAGTTTGTCAGACCTGGTTCATCTTCTGGCACCCGACCTGGCTCATCCTCTGGAAGACCTGCAACCAGCAGTTCTCAGTCCCGCACGTCTCTATCTCGTGACCGCCAGGGCTCTGGAAGTTTTCGTAGCTCCTCCACGCAGGGCTGGCGAAGTTGGAATGCCTTACGAAGGAGGTCCAGCAAAAGCAGTTTCGGCGATCTCAACGGAAATGAGAACGCCCGAGGCCGATCTGATTACATGGATGATGGGCCAAATTTGAACAAAGGATTGCCATCTTTACCCAGCCTTGACACTTGGAAGGACCACCAACCACAGCCGAAGACTGGTAGTGGACAGCATATATCCATGCTGATCAAAGCAGGCAAGAGGAGAAGCAAGGTCCCGAAACCATCGGCTGTACCTGAAGGATCAACGCCGCTAGCCGTGAAGGTGGATCGCCAAATGCACAATACAGAGCCAGCCATGTCTTTGTCCAATTATGTGCCACAGAAGCGAGCCTCTGACAGTATACTGCACACTGACAGCCCATCCGATCCGCCCAGCAGAACCATACCAATTGCCAAGTCACATGTCCGACGGATTTCCGCAGCACCTGAGGACCGACGAATCCCAGCCGTGCGCGCTCATCATTCCAAGACCAGTAGCACGGATTCCTGCTTTTCCCCCGCAAGCTCTAGCTCCGTTGGCGCTCATTGCAGTGTTGACACCCAGAAGACGACGCAGCGATTGACTAAGCAGGAGAGCAATGTTGATCTGAATCAAGTCAGTGAACGTTTGGAAAGGCATCAGCGCATGCAAAAGATGAAAAGCTACACGAAATCGGCCACCAATTTGTCACACCAACGACAACTCTCAGATAGCATGAGCCAAACACGCCTGACCACAGAGGACGGAAGAGCGCCCATGTTCAGTCGCAACATCGGTTCTGACAGACCGGTCGATACGACCTTCCCGAATAAAGCCGAGATTACTGCACTGCCAGTGGTGCCGCAAAAATCCAAGCCTGGTTCTCGTCTGCGACGTGTCTTGAGCAAGCTTGAGATTACCAACAAGTCGAATCGCCAGCCGAAATCCTGGATGGATACTTTTGAGGCGCAAGGAATCAAGAAAGGTGTGTTGGAAGCACGCGGGACAACTGCTGCTCCAGTCATCAGATACTAGAGTTGCTCGACAACTCTGCCACAACAATTTGTTTCCTTAGTCTTTACAGTTTGTATCATCATCATACCCCTTCATTTTCTTCTTAACACACAACTTGGACAAATGGCAGGGCACGTCTTATTCAATCGTGTAAAAGTCATGTAAGGAGTTTTTTCATGTCTTTGCTTCGCTGAGCTAGGTGTTCGGCGCAGTCCGGAGGCTAGACCTCTGTTTTGATTGTTGTGGAAGGATCACGGCAAGGCATTTAAATGGACTTTGATTGTCGGCGTGCAGTGCGCCGATGGAACAGACGAGCCGGTTCAATTTTCAGCCTAGGTTAAAAAAGCTCTAGATATCCAACTTCATGAAGTATTTCACTCCAGACCGACTTCCTCATAGTGACGCTGTACAACCCTCGCCGTGGGTGCATATATCACTGCCGTACGAGCGAGGCAGTAGCACGTGAGAGTTTTTCAAGCGTTCTTGTCATGTCGTCGCGTGACCCGGCTTCAAGTCAGCCTCCACTGGCATTTCGTTCGTCCTTTTAAGAATTTTGCGATTGATTCTGCGCTCGCCTTCTCAGGCCTCAATGAAATGATGGATCCCACATAAACTCGACCCTCCTTCTTCCTCACCGTCTCTATTTATCACGAAACCTTTTGGATCGCGCACGATGTGTCATGCGCAGGATCAGGGACAGCTGCTCGCTTGGCGATCTCGTTCGTTCTTTACTCCCGGATGCTGGACAACATGCATTATTAAGCTTGCTTGGGAGAAGAGCACCAACTGCTCGTCTGTATAATTGCTCCAAAGGATTTTCTTCTTGCTGATGATTGTTGTTAAGAGCTACAGCTTTATGAGGTCTCTTGATACGAGACCGGGTTTTTGGGGCCATGGGGGATATTAGATATTCATGTCGAGGCCCCCACACACACATCTACCACACGACTCATCAGCAAAGTGCCACGCCATGCGTTCAACGGGAAACGCCCGATGTGAATTCTCTGCGTCGGCGCTCTACTCCCTCTCTCTTCTCTTCTTCTGGTACTCCATTGCTGGATTTATCGCCGCTGCTGATTCATCCAGCGTCTCGGTACTGGATTTCTTCTCGCTCACCATGACTAAATGCTGAGCTGGGTGGGAGAAAGGGAGGTGGGATTAGAATGTGGGAATTAGTTGTTGAATTGGTTGGTTGGTTTGGTTTTGGGCTGGTGAAGTTGACTTGAACTAGGTGTTGCTAAGTAGGGAGTCGTTGTGATTGTATACTCCAGAGCTTGAGCGGGTTCTACTTATTCCGAGTTTTGAGGCTGTGTCACGTGCTTATGATTTTCCACAAGGATGCTGCTCACGGCTTTGCAAATATACGAAAGAAGGCTCTTTTCTAATTGGAAATGTAGCCATTGTATCCATTCTGCCTGTCTGAGGTGTCTCGTCGTGGCGGTTCATTGATCACGTGGTACTCACATTTTTGGCTTGCGTTCTGGACAACGACGCGAGGTCTGGGAGAGGAGAATTTCTTCAAACATCGACTCGTTACCATCTTTCAACAGCATTGTTGTGTCTTTATCTGTAAGCCTTGGATTGGAAGTTCCTCTTGATGCAAGTCGATGATCTGGACGATGCTAGTTGGTCTGAAGTTGGTACGGACTCGACGTGTCGGGATTGAAGCCCATTCGACCTCAGTTAACGCGCTGTTGTCGTCGGGACAGAGAACGGGCAGAAGGGATGATTGATACGACGCTGTTGTCGTCGGTGCAAAAAGCAGGCAGGAAAGATGATGGGAATCCACTCGTAAGATTGGATCGCCATCCTCTGGCCTTGAGGCTGGCCATGCCCATCCTCGAACTCCGAAGGGACATGGTAACTTCACAAAGCTCCATTCGACACGGTATATCTTCTCTCTACCTCTCGTTCAGGTCTACTTGTTTCTCGACCGGCTAAAGTTACGCTTTTACTGCAGATCTCAGCTTACCCGGCCAGTGGAGATCAAGCCTGGCTTTTTGATATTGCGTCGAGTAAGTACGGACGAGGCCACGCCGTGATAGTTTATGTCTGGAACGACGATACGAAGTTCTGTGATTGAGATCTAACCTCACCTCGCTAATCTTCTTCAATCCAACTTTGCCGGCTCTTTTGAACTGTTTAATCCAATCCTCGAGAGAACACTTCACTCGCTGCTTTCATCAATCGCTGGATTGGATCACAACGCTCTTCTGTAGTTTCCCCATCAACCATCAACCATTACCAAACATAACTTAGCACCATCGATCAGCTCCCACCTGTCACAGTCCACCAACATGAAGTCAATCGTTAATCTCTATCTTTCCGTTCTAGAAGCTTACCAGATCTAGCCGCCTCGAAGCTACACCACAGTCTCACCACATCTGATCGGTCAGCTGCGGGTCCAAGGTACATCGATTTCTCCCACGCTCGCCGACGTCTACAACATCTTTCATTTGAGCATGGCTCTCCCATCCAACAACAAACTCTAACTCCCTCTCCTCCACCCGCCTCACTTCGATCCGTTATATCCTCCATGGCTGACAGGATCAATCTTTCAGCAGAAACTTTTGGAAAACGCCGTAGACGCGCACGACCACCGGGCCAGTCCCAACAAGCTACCACCAATTTGCTTGATAAGTGGGCCCAATTACGCCAAATTTCTCAAGTCGATGCATCGTCGAGCCCATCTGATCAGGAAACATCTGAACCTACCCAGCCAGTGTTGGAGCACAGCCGTCGTCCTATCCGAAACCAACGACGGCCTGACCCCATGGCGATTCAAGTCGTAGATCTCACCGACGATGTCAAGGACGGAAAATCTGCAGGCTTTCCTCGGCCTGAGCAAGTGCGAGAAAACACTCGAAGTCGGCGCCGGCCAGATTCAAGACCATTCCGTCATTATTCCAGCACTCCTGTCCCTCGGGCTCGTCACGCTGATCACAGGTCTTCGACAACTTTCAACAGAAACGAAGATTATGCCAGCCGGCACGACAATCAAGGCTGGCAACCAGAGTCTGGAGTCGATGAGGACGACTACTGGAGCGAGCCTCAAGACCGGAATAACTACATGACTGTGTACAAACGACCCCTTGAGAAGCGAAGAGAGTTCGTCGAGCGGCAGCCTCGACAGCAAAGATTGCATGAACCACGCCGTGAGCGACACCACCATGCTCACGGCGCCAGCTTTGGACAAGACTACTCAGCCGACCATGTCAGAGGCTACACAGATAGCCGAAACTTCGAGAATACAGAAATTCAAGATGCTCACCACTTTCCGCCCAAAAGCGTAAATCGCACCGTCGATACTTTCCCTCCTGAGCACTCGAGGAATGGCCAGTCTGGTGACCGCAACGTCAAACAATGGTCAAAGACGTCTTTGGTCCAAGCTCTGGACCATTCTCACGATGATAAACAACACCGTGCTTCGCAATTGAATTTTCGCAGCCTTGATAACAGTGTCGTAGTAAATGTTCCAGAATCACGAGGATCCTCGATTGTAGACGATCACGACCGGCTGCTGGATAGCCAAAGCCAGGACAGCCCTTCCACCTTGAACACTTCAATGGCCCCTCCACTTCTTAATCAAAGAGCACACCAGCTGAAATTGAACCTCAAGGAACGATTCGCGCGCATCATGCTTCAGAATACCTTGGCGGCTACGATCCCCTCGCAACCTACGCACCTTCAAGCACCAGCAATTCTCTCCCCAAACTCCCAGCAGGTTGTTCAGCCTGCCAGTGGATTAAGATTCCGGTTTGTAGATGAGCTTTCAGACGATAGCTCAGCCGTGAAACCAGCCAAGAGACAGAAGGTCTTCGATCCATTTGAATCTCCGCCAGGTACGCCAAGAGTGGGAGTTTCTCGGCACATCCAAAATGCAACGAGCGACATAGCCCATAGTCCCAACGTCGGTAATCGACTCCGAATCCCGCCAGAAATATCCGAACTGTCCGAGGCCCAGCTTCTGAAGGCGCAGAAAGAAGAGGAGGAACGCACTGCGATTAGACTTGCGCGTGAACGTGAAAAACTTCTTGAGCAGGATGAAGAGTTGCAGAGATGTCGTCGAGAAGAGCGCCAAGCGCAGCTAAGGATCGAGCTCGATGAAGCCAAGGCTGCTCGGATTGAGGAGCATCGAAAGAGAATGGAGGTCATGGAAGAAAAGCAACGTGCAATTGACGAGAAAGCAGCCCAACACAAAGCTGAAGAAGAGAAACGCAGAGCCGCCCAGGCTGAGAAAGAACGTCTTGCCAAAAAGGAGGAGCAAGCTGCACTTCACGAAGCAGCTCTTCAAAGATCGATCCAAGCCAGAAAGGAGCATGAAGCTTTAAAAGCGAAAAGAGCTACTGCCACCGCATCCCACCGTGAAGAGTGCAAAGGCGCTCCAGCCACACAGAAACCTACCGATGGGTCCTCAGCCAATATATCTAAGCCGTCATTACACGGCACTCTCCCGAACCAACAACCAGCTAATGACGCAGGGCCAGCCTCAGCCTCCACCTCCAAAGCGTCATTACGAGGTGCACTTCCGACGCAGAAACCAGTCAACGATGGAGCCACAGGTAACCCTCGCAAATGGCCGAAGACTCCCGGTGACCGACGTAGAGAGATGGAGGAGGCCAAAGCCCGAGCTGAGTCGCAAGAACCTCTTCGTCTTCGCGAGGTCGATCTGCAAAATCTCATGAAAAAGCAGAAGGCTGAAAAGCAAGCAGAGATCCAGCGACAGAGGGAAGAAAAGCGGAGACAGAAGGGGGAGGAGAGGAAAGCTACAGAGCTCCTCTGTGAAGAGAGGCGAAAGCAGAAAGTATGTTCAATTCCTGGAGGAGTCGTCTATGCAGAGCTGACATGCTAATAGGAAGCGGAGAAGTTGGCCGGTCAGGATCGTCCTCGAAAGCGTCCTGTGAAGTTGCTAAAGTCGGGAACTAAGATGCAGGTAAGTTCATTTTCATGTGCACTTACTCGGTCTACAGTCGTTTACAACTTCTTCTCCATGATAATCTCATACTAGAGAAGGATACTTAAAATGAGATTGAAATCGATAAGTTTCTGGCAGCCAAACTCTGACTAGTGTAATTTTGACTAGTGCCAGATGGTTGTCTACCCCCCGTCGATTTCGGTTTCGAGATGCCAGACTGAATTTGATTGAAATATAAGTGAGCCTAGAATTTTCGCTAATATACTAGCAATAGTCGACAACGCAGGAAATGAAGGAAGCCCCGAAAAAGACACTTGGTGGGTTCTTGGAGAATGAACCTGGCTTAGGATCATCATCCGCCACTGAATCGGACGAAGATGCTTTGTTTTGCAGCGCCCCTAAAGATATCACAAGTATTGAAGTCAGCTCTTCTAAAGGTTCAGGCACTACCTATCACAAACCTATACCGGAATTATCAACAACTTCTACGAATGCAACGAACCATGTTTCCGACGTTTTAAGACAGGCCCTTCATCCTACAATCGGAGGCAAGAGTATGGGTCCGGAGGCAGTTGCTGCTTACCTCGAGTCATTACGTGACCTTAGAGACTCCGATAACGAAGACGAGGACGCAGACGCAGACGTCAATTCTGATGGCGAGGAGATCGTCCGAAAGAGGGAGACACGGCAGCAGTCTCCTATCACTGACAAGGACATGTATCATTGGCGTTACCGGGTGGAGCGCAAGACTTGGTCACCGCGAACAGAAGAGGAGGCCGCACAATGGACCGTCTGCGGCCAATTCGATTATTCCTCTCTTCAGAAAGCCAACGCCATGGCGGACAAAGAATCCACTCGCCAACGTCTTGGCCTATCTCTACAGCCCTGCAATCGCGAGTGGAGTCGGAAGTTGGACGAGAACGACATGGTGCACATCTACATGGACTGTACCAACAATAGGAAGACGCCTGGCTACGTCAAGATCAGGGTTGTGCGCCAACTTCGCGCCTACTCAAATGGTGTTCGCCCCGAGACCAAGTTCGGATGGATGGACAAAACTGTTTGGGAGATCCGACAGACCACCACGACAACCACCATCATCCCCTCAACCCCCAATGAAGAAAATGGCGAACATGCTGGAGAAGAGGATTCTGAACAGGAGCCACAAGTGGAGAATACAGAAGAGGTGGGAATCCTTGGCGACGATATCTACACCAACGTCGACGAGGCGAATCGCAAAGCAGCAGATTTTGCAGTCGATCTTGCATTGCCAAAGCCTCGGACGAAAAACTTGACCGAATTGGTGGCCTACAAGAAACGAAGGGAAGAGAATCTGGAGGGTCTTACGGAAATGTGCGATCAACTCGAGCAAGAAGGAAAGTCTGGAACGTTTGAAGCGGAGTATCAAATGGATGAGACTTGCACGATCAAGATCGAGGTTGTGGCGCGACCGCTGGTGGGTCCTAGGAACATCTAGGCATGTCCTTGGGAATCAATGAAATTTGGGCGGGTCTTTATTTGTTCGACAGGTTGGGGTTCTGATTGGGGGTGATGCAATGGGGGTTTCTCCCACTCATGATAACCATCATAGAAAAATTGTTATGCCGAAGTCTCCATCGGGTGCGACAAGCTGCTAGCGTTTTTGAGAGCGGAAGTCGCCAGAAATCCATCGACATCGATCGGCTTGTGTTCGGCTCGTCGATAGTGGTTCGAATTGGGCCGAGTGGCTTTTTTAGAGTCACGATCTAGAGCCTGAGCCTGGTGGTGGCGATGGGTAGCGGTAACATTGAGCGGATTGCAGTAAAAGGCGAGGTATTTCTTATCTTCTATATGAGGTTTTCACCTGCTTCTGGGTACGGGTATCAACTTGGGCGGACTTGACATGCTTTGTTGACATTTTCATCGTAGGACGGAAGCATAACTCACAAGATGGTCTGGCAACCTTTTCCGTCTCAAGAAAGAATAGCATGCTTGGATGCTCGATGGCCGTACTGCCGTTCAATCATCTAAGAAGGGGAGTAAGAGGCCTTTACCTCCACAGCCATGGCATCAGCAGAGGTACGTGGTCGTGCCAACACTGAGAGCCGTATTCACAACTCCGCACGGTCCAATAGCATCAGACTACACGGGTTATGTGCCTCCGTGATGCTCTGTGTTATCTCGAGGCGGTGAGAGACTTCCCTTACCAACCATTCTACTGTCTTCGTTCTCTGCAATCCATCCTTACTGCTAGACGAAACTCCCGACACATACACCATGGCCCGATCTCAAAAAAGTTAGTACAGCTACCTTTTTTACAGTAGTTGGGTATGAGGAGAATTGACATAGTACCAGGCGTTGCTAAGGGTAAAGCCCTGTCGCCCTCTTCCTCCTATCCCATTGTCCCGCACCACCTACGCGTCTACACACTCGAGGAAGACATCCCCTTTCCCCGCGGTCAGTAACCACACCCCACTGCAAAGATCGAAGATGAGCTGACATGGCTGTAGAATCATCGCCCATGGCGGAGGAGAGCGCCATAGTTTCGCATCACCTACCGGCCTCTGCACTCAACAATGCCACCGCCGTGCAGCCTAAACCAGGTAAGAAGTTTCACCACCACAGGGGGATGAAAAGTGACTGACAAGCCGTAGAGAACAACTCCATGGCTGTCACTGCTCCGCTTCAGGAATCGACCGACAAAGCTGACGAAGACGCCACAGCGCATCACGGACTAGGTCAGTGACTTCGCCATCGACCTATATTTCGCTATCACTAATTGAAAGAAGTGGCGGCTGAACAGCAAGATCGCACGCGTAGTCCAGGATACGATCTGCTTTCTTCAGCTGGCGAAATCGATCCAGCAAGTACGATTCCGAGTAAGGGAGCTGCTGCGAAAGCCAAAGCCACCTTCCTGGACCTCTCACTTGAGCTCAGGACGGAAGTATATCGCTACACAGCCTCCATCAAGTCTCCATGCGGCCGTCTCTGCCGAGGTAAACTCCCTACTTGCAAATCGTGCACAGACAGAGCCACCAAAGAGTCAGACTACGTGCAACTCTTCCCCCCAGAATGCCACGTAGTCGATGAGGACTTTGCCGACTTCCTCATCAAAAAGGGTTCGCTATGTCTCGTCAGCAAACAGGTGGACGCAGAGTACCTGCAGTACGTGGTACCGCACTACGCTCTAACCCTCCGCTTCGACCTCCAGACCCTCCACTTCACAAATTGCTTCAACGGCAGTCCGAGTCCGGAGTACGAGCAGCCAGCAGACTTCAAACATGCACCACTTCCCGACCGCTTCGCTGTCCACCTCGAACAATGCGACGTGTTCATCTGCGAGAACCGGTTCTACAATGCGCAGTCAATGGCGAACTTGGTCGTTGCGCTGGGTGGGATGCTGCGCTTGAAGTTTGTCCGACTCCATTGGACGAAGGAGTGCAAGGCGGATCCCGGGAAGAAGGAGAATGTTTTCAGGGCTGTGCGGCACTTGAAGCTTGAGGAGGGTGCGTGGACCGGTGTATCCCCGTCCATCGATGTCGCGAGCTTGCCGGATGTGGAATTGAAAGAGTGCCAAGAGCGGTTCAAAGATTTCTGCTGAGCTGGGGGTTGGCGCGTCTCCTGTGCAGATTACTGTGGTTGGATTGCGCAAGAGTAGGACTTTCATGGCGGTTCGGAAGAGTCTTGGTTGTTCCTTGACTTTTTGCGTATGTGGACGTTCTGGTACCTCGCGGTCGAAAAGCAAGTTCAGTTCTGGACTGCTTCAAAGACTGCTCATACTTATCCCTAGCGTAATGTAAATACCAACTTTGTATCATCCCGCTCGGCTATCTGCATTCTTTTCCACAAGGACAAGAAACGCAGCATCATCTAGCATCAGCTCCCGTTGCGATCCTATCCTCCGAATCCCCCAAATCGCGACCTGCACAAGCGTCTTAGAACACAAAACCCGACGAAATAGTCAACAGCCTACCTTATAAAACCCCATCCCATCTCCTATAAATTCTGACCCGCGCTCAGTCTCAGGGTCCTTTCCATGCAACGCAAGATCTCGCAGTACCCACATCTCTCCATAAGGTAACATCAGCACACACACACACACAAAACCCACCATCCCTCCCTCTCCTCGTCACCAACCAACACATCCTCCATCTCATCCCAAACCCCAGCTTCACATACCAAACCCCATATTCAACCTACGCAACCACTCCCCCTTCCCCTCCTTATCCCTATGTAGCAGAACCCCAGTTCCCCCAGTCAGTTTAGAAGTATACATACCGCCATTGAATGGATTGGCTAGAACGTATTGCTGTTATAGATGGCCGAGCACTGCCCCCTCCCCCCCGCGTCTCACCTCGATCCAAGGATTATTTTTCCTCGAAGACGCGTCGGGCGTCAAGGAAGAAGGTCGATATTGGGTTTTCAGATGAGAGGGAGGGATGTACGTTCCGTCATCGTGGAGCGATCGGCGGGAAAAGTCATGTATGTGGTAGCGGGAGTTGGGGAGACCCGAGCAAAAGGAATGGAGAGTACTGGCGACGTTTATCCTTTCAGACTATGGGGGCAAGTGGGTATAACTCACTCTGATTTTTTTGATTGTCCGTTCTAGGATCTTGTTTTCCTGTACTTCATTCAATCCAGAAAGGCGTCACTAATACAAGGTCGACGTAAAACTCCTTACTCACCACGCCCACAAATCGCACACCACCCAAGGTAAAAGAGTAAAAGTACCTGATAAACTACACCCCCATCATGTCCCCAAAAACGCCAAACATTCAATGCAAAAGAGTTCCCTTCTCTTCACCAGGAAAAGTAATGCCGTTACCCACAAAACAGGGAGGCCAATCATAATCATTATCTCCCACTGCTGCTCCCGCCTCTCGCAGTTCCCACAAGCTCACCATATCTCCCTCTCTCCTTCGTCGTGTCATAAGCTTGCAAAACCCTGGCTTGCGACTCGTCCGTTTGTGAGAAAGCGTAGCCGCGTTGTTTGCGCATACGTTGGACTTGTCGGACTTTACGGATGGCTTTCTGAAACTGCTCCATTCTATAATGCAATTTAGTGAGAGGCGACGGATGTGGGCAAAGAACGGGACGAGCTTACCGAGGCCGATAATCTTGAATGTTATATTTCTGGATTTCCTGGACGTGATGGTAGGGTTGTGGGTAATACATCCTCTTTGCACTAGAGATTTTGGTCAGCGCAACTTTTCGTATCCCCAAAGATCGCACCTCAACTTACTACTTCCAAGCAAAATCCCTCAACAAACAAAGCGGCGGCAGCACAAGCGCCATGCCCCAGAAGACTGGACTCGTCCACAGCCGTCCGTTAACGCCAGTCCACTCCGTCGAAAAATTCAACATTGGTGCAACCTGAGCGTACGCTGGCAAGAAAACCATCCAAACGACAAAACTGCCAGGTATGGCCAGAACAGTGTACTTTGTCCAGATGTTCACTACCAACGCCGCTTTGCCTAGAACAGTCAGGAGAGCAGCAGTGTAGAGCGCCCCACCCCAGACCCAATGTCCCGCAGTCTTGCCATCAGATTGAGGCAGGTCCCAGCCGAAGATAAGCGCCGAGGCAATGTAGAGGATCAGGGAATGATAAAAGCCATTAACGACCCAAGACCAGAAGGAATGCATCTTGAAGAACAATCCCTTCTGCGAAATCTGGTAAAGTTGTGGATACCGATCTAACAGCCTCGCCGAAACAAATTGATCGAAGATGCCGATGATGAACGGCGGTAACACGGTAAACATGACGTTATAAAAACTCAAAGTCCAACTCTCGAAGATGACCTGCCCACTGAAGCCGTTCTGGAAACTGTACCAGAATTGCGTCATGAAGAGGGCGACGTTCTTGTAGAAGGAGTAGAGGATGACTTTGGAAACGCGTTGGTATGACCAGGCGCCGTGTACAAGGAGGAGTTTGCGAAGGTATTTGAATTGAGCGATGGAGACATCGGCGGAACGGGCGGCTTGGAGACCTTCGACGCCGGAGATGCCGACACCGATGTGGGCAGCTTGAATCATGGAGACGTCGTTCGCACCGTCACCGATGGCGAGGAGGATGGCTTTTAGGTGACGTTTCACGAGCTTCACGACGAGGGCCTTTTGAAGGGGTGATACACGGCTTTGATATTATTGTTAGCGGGACATCAAGAAGAGAAAGAATGAGCAACGTACCAGCATATCACTGCTTTACATATGACTGCAAGATCCAGAAACATCTTCTCCAAATCCTTCTCAAGAGCGTAGGTCAAAGACTTCCCATCAATAATCAAGGCTAGCGTCTCGAGTTCCATCCGATCAGCAGCTTGACCACGAATAGCGTCGAGTTTCTTCTGGAGGTTGGCTCTGGTTGCTTCGTGAGTCTCCTCATTGACAATCAAAAGTGTCATGTCTTCACTGATCAACTTGCAGCTCATGCCAATGTTGATGGCAGTTTCCTGTCGATCGCCAGTCAACACCCAGATCTTGATGCCGGCAGTTTGTAGAGTGTGTATCGTGTCGGGCACTCCGTCTTGTAGCTTATCTTCAATGGCGGTGGCACCCAGGAGGGTGAGATCATGTTCAATTATCTCTGCGGCCTTGTCTAGCTCTTCGGCGCGGTTACCACTGACGGTCGTCTGCGCGGTGTTGAACACTTGCCACCATTCCTGGAACTCCTGCTCGGAAACCTCGCGATACGACAAACAGAGCGTCCGAAGGCCGTCAGCAGCATATTCTTCGAGGTGACGAAGAGTGGCCTCAAAGATAGGATTGTTGGGGTGTAGGCGCTCCATGATGACTGTGTCGGCGCCTTTACAGTACACTCTGATTTTTCCATCCGGGCATCGGAAAATTGTAGACATCCGCTTTCTTGTGGAGTTGAACTCGCAAACAGCAAGGAGTTCGAACTCCAGTTCTTTTCCATCGACTTCAATAATCACCGAGCGCGGTCTTCTGGCGATGAAACGATATCCTAGAAGCACAGCACCTTCCACAAGCGCACCCTCGTCTGGAGACGCGGCCTGATACTTGATGATATCCGGTTTGTCTGCATTGCGTTCGGGAATGACAGTATGGCATGTCGAGAGCAGTGTCAGAAACTGCGCGATCAACTCCCGAGACTGATGCGTTTTGCGGTTCTCCTTGAGCTGATTGAAATCGTGGATACCGATCTCCATACCATCTTGAGAAGTCGCTCTCCGATCTTCCGGAACTTCGTCCGCATACTGTATACCGCCGATAGAGCTCTGTCGAAATTCCATCATGTTACATGTCAACGTTCCCGTCTTGTCGGAGAAGATGTACTCCACCTGACCGAGTTCCTCAACCAGCGACGAAGTTCGACAATTTGCAGGCATATCAGTCTTGTCATAGTAGATGTCTAGATCTGAATCAATCAGGAAGGCCTGGGCGTATTTGACGATTTCGATCGTCACGAAAAGAGAGATCGGTACCAAATTCGAGTACAAAACCCAATATGTCAAAATGTCCGAAAAGAATTGCTTCGCGCCATTAAAGTCGCCGAGGTAAAGATACCACAGCTTCTTGCCAGAAGTCGACCTGACCACAACATCTCCAATGGAACTGATGATACTGAGGGTGATGAGAATAGCACCGAGCATGAGAATCATGTAGTTGAGTCTTCGCTCGACATCGGTCTTCTTGATCGGTGTTCCTGTAGCGTTTCTCATCAATTTGGTTTCGTGGCCAGTGAAAACGACAACTCCATGAACCCAAGGAGTATTTCTTAGAGTAGCTCCTCGAAGCAGTAGCTGGTCAGGCGCAAGAGGCAGTTCCTTCTCTCCACCGCCAGTTTGCATTGTCAGGGTTCCTTCGTAGGTATACAGACTGCTGTTTGGTTGTTCGGATCGAACCCTCCCACCGAGTCTGCTGATTTCAGCAGTACTGACAAGATGAGCGGTTTCTGGAATGGCCTGCTTGATTTTCAGATTGGTTTCGCCGTCAAGATTTGCAGTCTCGATGTAACAGAGTCCTTCAGGCTCGGAGCTCGCAAGTAGAATCATGTCGGCTGGGAACGGCTCCTCGGATTCCACTCGGATAATGTCACCAACAGCCACGTTTATCCACCGAGTGTCCTCAAATGACGAGCCACGAATGGCACGAGCTTTCGAGTGGTTCAAGCTTGTGTCCGATTGCTTCCTGCGAAAATCCTCCACAAATTCTTTGATTGCCGAAACCATGAGCACAATGACCAACGGAACAATTGTAGTATACCGATTCGTGGGCGAAATGTCCGGAATTTGTTGGAGAACAGCCGTGAACAAGAAGAATATGTTGGCGTATTTGGAAAATTGTTCGTAGAGAAATTTCGGTAGAAAGGTAACGACATTGTACTTGGCTGTGGAAATATGATTGTCGACATACTTGTTCTCAGCATTCGCAGGAGGATTATTGAGGTGGATTATTCGAGGACCGAGTGTCGATGGATCGGGAGCACCTCTTCCAAAGCCAAATTTGAATCCACTCCCTCTCTTCTTGTTCGTGGGCGACACAAATGAGGCAACTCCAGGCACACTTCCAGCTCTTGCTCCAGATTCCGTCAAGGGAAGGTCCATTTCCGAATGATGCGCGGGACCCATACCCAAGGCATGTTTCGCCTTACCCATCCATCCTCCCCCCAGGCTCAATATGCTATTCCTGTTCTGCGCGTTCCTCACAGCACCAGTCGGCGAATCAGGACCAGTCCCGTCGATGCCTCCAGTGGCATAGAAGCCATCCGTCGACCTGCCATCGTCATGCTCATGGTCGTCCGTATATCTCTGCCAATTGTCCAAGTCTGAAGTTTGTGACAATTGTCGCGAACCCGGTGCAAGATATGGTGGTTGTCCTGTTGTAGGCGCAAGATTTGGGCGGGCTGGTCCCGGCGCGCCTAGGAAGTCGTCGTAAGACACCGAGGGTCGTTCTTCAGCGTGGTTCTCAGTATATCTTCGTAATAGCTCGTCGTCAGTGGCTTCTGGACGGGATCCTGAGGAATAGTATGGCGTGGAGTCGTCAAGGTCAATGAGATTGGTTGCGGGGATGGGTTGACCTCCGGGCCTCCCAGACATAACGGCGTGTGTAAAGCTCTTATCTTTGTAGGGGGCTGTTTGTCGGTCGCCAGAGCATATTGTAATATGTAACTTGAATGCGCCGAGCTTCCTGGGTCGTCGATGCGGCTCTGCTGGAATGGACGTATTATGTATGCCAGGCGAGGTGAGGTAGTATGAACCTTGAGCAGGTAGAAGAAGTAAGCACGTTAGATGCTTGGTATGGGAAGGCCGGATACGGTTGCAGCGCGCGGTACCCTTTGGCAATTGGATGTCCCTTTGTCTCTGGCAGTTCAATGTGTAATTGTTAGAGGCTACGACGACCGCCTCTTCCATCTAATTGCATTCAGTCCGGCACAGGGACTCCTGCATTCAGCTCCACTTAGGAAGGCTAGGACTTCTCACAGCCTCATCGATTGACAAAATTAGATCTTCGCTTACGCGCGGCAGACAATACGTGTACAGGTAAGTAGGATTTATTTCCTGACTGAAGCTTGAAGCTCTCGGTTTTCTACAACTCTATGTGCACACTTTTGACGCCTACGATGCCCGAATACACATGCCATCGCCACATCATCTTTCCGCCAGCATGTTTCGTACACCGGCCCAGTATCGATCCAGCACTATTTTCTCGATTTCGTCTTTTGCAAGCCACTTGAAATCCCTCAGCCCCAAAGAGTTCTTCTGAAGAGACGCCTGGCCAGCCATTATCCTGCCTTTCATGAAGAATGTCTTCTCTCCGAGTTCCGTGATGCCCTTCTCGTTAGCCTTTATCTTGTGTTTTTGGAAGTTGAACTGAGAAAATCCAACAGGATAATTTCCGACGATCCAGGTGTTCATGTTCAGACCTCCGGCTTGGATGAGAATGCGCTCAGCGGCCTGTGATTACTGTAATTAGCGTTGCACTTCAATCTTGACCGCCACGGCAAGCTGCCAATTCTTATCCTTCTGAACCGTCCAAATCCGCGCATTACTTCCAGCTCAAGATCGATAGAACTGCATAAACTGCCCCTTACATTGCCAGAATTTTATCAGGCGACTGAGAAGAAAGGACAAAATGACGGCCTCACTGCGCAAATGACATACCTGATGCAAGCTTTCGCGGCCAGTCCTGGCATCGGTGGGAAATGTCCAGTGTCCCGACTCGTTCTGGACCAAAAGATAAAGTGTCCTTTGCAGCAATCGATTCAAACTTCTTTGATCATTTGTTCGATCTGCCTCTGTGACGCGAGGCATGGGTTTCACCAGAGCCTTTCGTTGTGCCTCCATCACGGCCTCTTCGCCATCCTTCTGCGATGGAGAGATTAACGAGTCCTGCAACAAAGCCTCCGCCTGGTGATCTGGCTCACTCTCCTTTGCGCCAATAAGCAGTTCGTCATTCCATCCTTCTGCTGAATACGGATTGTACTTTCCAATGTCTCTTGCTGGCGTTCGCCTTTCCTTTATTTTTCGTTTCCAGTCTAACAGCGCGGGCGTTTGATCCCGAAAGTAGAAATACTGTGTGAAAGGGAGAGCGAGTCGTTCGTTCATACGTCGTTGGTATAGATAGAATGACTTCTCAAAGGAAGTGAGATCGCGTGTGATCTGAGGTGGACGAGAAAGGACAACGCCAGTCCGTAATCTGTATGCGAGTTTTGGGGAGGCAGCAGGGTCGACCGGAGGATCTACTGATTGCGTCGCGAATGGACGCTCGGCGACAGCAGCAGCGGATGAAGCATGGCGGCGTTGTGCTATCGACTGTCTACACGATTTGCAGATTGGGCCACGGAGCAGTCTCCTCCCTGGAGTCAATTAGCATAGAACCATCGATTGTGGTTGAAAATTGACATGCCTTGCCCGGTGAGCAACGAAAGTACTCCAGATCGACTTGATTTCATTGGCAGTGCAAGTATAGGTGTTGGACTGTCGCCGTCAACTTTCGCGGACTGATTATCTCATGTAACAGACGCCCTGTTTTTGATGGCTAGCTGTGCCACAATAATGTGTGGCTAAATGGTCTTCGACCAATCACAGGGTACCACTCCCATCAAGCTTGGGTATCACGTGATTATTAACACAATAAAACTCTCGCGACCCTGTGTCGCGAGTCAATTTTCCCCCAACACGACACCAACCTTATCACCAGTATACATTCATAACATTATATGTCTGGCCATGAACGGTGTGCAGAGCAAACCCCAACGTAGTCCTTTCGCTAACGGCGACCTCTTCCCTCAAGGCTCCGCGGTTAGATGGAACTATAGTACAAACCTGCACAATTCCATGCTCCTTTCTATGTTTACTATTCCATCTGAGGTAGAGCTTCGCATCTATTCAGCTTTATAAGGCGGTCAAGCATATCTTTGGCAATGCCACAATGGCTTTTTGATTGAGTGTCCCTCGACGGATCTTAACCGACTCATCATCCACAACTTGATGTCGGTAATGATAAACTTCTTGCGAGATGATGTCCGTTTGTCGCCAAAAATTTATCGATATCGATCTTAACTTAGTAAGGTCTAGATTCGGAGAAGATATCGCGAGACCTAGAGAGGCACAGAGGGTAGGGAGATTACGGTGATGCTGAAAGGCTGAGGCGATGCGCTCGGAGCGGTGAAGGGCTGTTTGCTTGCAGCAGAAAGTTGGCTTTGCATCCGGAAAACCTACATTCAACGGCTTATGTCCATAGCTCATGTACAGAACATTTAGCAGCGGTCTTACCGCACTTGCTTGCTTGTAGTGTCCATGTAAATGCTATGACATGGCCCAATATATGCGTGAAGATCCTCAGCAGTTGACAGCTCATGCAGCTCAGCTCAAGAGTCGGCCACAACATCTCCAAAGGCTGACAATCCCTTCGAAAGCTGCACTACAGAAAGCGCAGCGTTTCGCCATGGCTGAGGATCATGATGCTGGCCAACGCGACCTCGAAAAGGAGTTAACATGCTCCGTATGTCTGAACAGCTTCACCTCCGCGGCCCTGCTCCAGCTGATACTCATAGATCTGTAAAGAAGTGCTTTTCCAACCTCTGACACTCCTCGACTGTTTACATTCTTTCTGCGGTGGATGCCTTAAGGAATGGTTTGCCCATCAAGCCTCCGTTGCCCGGAGCATACATCCATACACATGCCCGTCATGTCGAGCTTCCGTCCGCCTGACCAGGCCAAACGCGACGGTCACCACGTTACTGGAGAGCTTTCTACGGGAGAATCCCGCCAAGGACAGGAGCGAGGAGGACAAGCAAGATGAGAGGGACAAATACAAACCTGGCGATACGATTATGCCTAAGCTTCGTCTCCGAGGCGCGCCCAGAAGTGAGGAGGACCAGCGATTGATGGACGAGGTCATGGCCCTGAGTATGGACGAAGCAGGCATTGGCAGGCATGGCAATACCTTGCAGGAACCCGAAAATGGAAGGACGCGACAGAGGAGTCGAGAGAATAGGAGCCGAAATCCTTCGCGAAGTCCTGGCCAGGCTCGAGGTGAAAGGCAGGACAATGGCACTCGAGTAACACGGCCGAGAGGGAGTCGTGGACCATCACGAGATCCATCGCCCCAAAGAGAACGAGTGCGTCAAGTGGAGCATCAACATAGCTTGAGATCTATCCTGAGTGTTTCGGAATTGGATCCCCAGGAAATGCAGGAAGACATCATGCGCCAGATTGCTGAGGAAGGCTTACTGAACGACATTGATTGGAACAACCTAGATACAACGCAAGAGGAGGAGTTGAGCGAAATGATAGCTCGGGCCTACCGACAAAGGAGAGAACAAAGAAGGCAGGAACGACAGCAGCGTGAGAGAGTAACGGGTACAACTGCAGATCGTTCTCGAGATCGGAGTGCTCACAGTAGTCCACGACAGCAGCCGGCTCCTGAGCACACAAACCCTCGTCACGCAGAGTCCGCGATCGAAGACGACGCTGCTTCACGACATCTAGCTCGTCCACCAGTATCGAATCCACACCTGATAGACTCGGCCAATCATGTACATACTCGCCATCTTAGGACGGGCAGCGGGACGAGTACTCGCTCTACGACTCGTACAGATAGTGCTAATGCGGCATCATCGTCTTCGGATGGTTTGGGGATAGAAGGCGTCACTGCTGTTCCACGATCAGAAGCACGTCGTCGAATGTCTAATGAGCGCCGCTCAACTGATCCGGAACGAGTACGGGCTCACCGCCCTCTTGCGCAGACCAATCCATCTGCGCCGGCTGACTCTGCGCCCAGTTCTCTTAGAGAATTACAAGTTGATGGTTCCGCACATAGGCGGCAAAGATCTGGTAGTAATCCCAGGCCTCACCGATCTCCTCTTTTAGCTTCATCAACATTTCCTCAATCGAGACCAAATAACAACAGCTCTCCCTCGCTGGTTCCTAGCCAGACTCAGATCACACCTGCTGCAGTGTCGAGCTCTACGATAACTCCCATACCCACACGTAATACTTTGGCACCAGCACCATCTGATGCACGTCCATTATCTTCCTCTTCCAGTCAACGTCGGCCGACTTTGTACACCGAGCCGAAGGTCTCGTGTGATCGGTGTGGTAAGTCCCATCTTGAATATGATCTCCACTATAGCTGCAAAAGATGTCTGGAGGGCAAGTTCAATCTATGTCTACCGTGCTATCGCGCAGGGAAAGGATGTCTTCATTGGTATGGATTTGGCTGGGCTGCTCAGGCGAAGTTCGAACGTCTTGCACCGCCAGGAGGCTATTCACCCGAACACGAACCTCCGCATGTCCTCGACGGTCATCGCTATCTACGCCCACAACATCCCCTGGTTTCTGCACCACCATCAACTTCGGACCAGCCCAATAGATCCATCACCGAAGAAGATCCCGCAAACCGTCTGCAAAATGGAATTTTCTGCGACATCTGCTCCGCCTTCGCAAACCCATGTTACTGGAAATGTGACATATGCAACGAAGGTGGATGGGGCTATTGCAATGACTGCGTGAATCAAGGTCGTCACTGTACGCATCCATTACTCCCACTCAAAGCAATTTCAAACGATACCTCATGGCGTCCCTCCAATGGCCTCAGTCCACCGCACAGCGAAACTGACCCACCATTGACACCGAAATCTGCGACCATCGTCAAAGGTCTTGGGACCGTCACAGTCGCAAATCGCTACTTCAAATTGCTGCAGTTTTTGACAAAATGCGACATCTGCACCTACTCCATCTCACCTTCTAACACAAGGTTTCACTGTCCCGTTTGTAACGACGGTGATTATGATATATGTTCACCATGCTACCACGCTCAAGTATCCATTGGCAAAATCTCAGCAGCCAACGGCCCCAATGGCTGGCGTCGCTGTCCGCAAGGCCACAGAATGGTCGTCATAGGCTTCGAAGATCGAGACGGCGGTCAACGTCGTCTTGTCGAACGCGACCGCGTCGGTGGCTCACGGCTCAAAGAAGACGAGTCCGCTTCCAATGATATGACAGCTATCCCCGACTGGTCCTGGAAAGACGCGAATGGTAAAGAGAGGAGAGCGAGAACGGGGTATAATGTCTCCGGGCGCCTTCCTCCTGACGGTGGGATGGGACTGAGGATCGTGGCTAATTGGGGATACTTTCCTGGGGAGGGCGTGGGGGATGAGTTGATGTTTCCCAAGGGAGCTGAGATCAGGGAAGCGGAGGATATCAACGGGGATTGGTTTTGGGGTGGGTATGCTGGGGCTATGGGGTTGTTTCCGGGCAACTATGGGAGGATTGTTGGGGGGTTTGGTGGGGAGGGTGGGTGAGAAGACGTTCGTGTTCTGGGGGCCTTTTTGTGTACATGATGAAAGATGGGCTTGTGATTTGTCAACATCGGAGACGATGCCGATTGTGAGTCCGGAGCGCCTACGAGTATCCTTCAGCGATGCCCCATGATGATTTTTAGCAAGTTGGCGATAGCCTGAGCGAAGCGAGCGTCGTTTGCTTCAATCCATGTCCTGTATCTATCAACATACGACTAAGAATACACCTGTACGGCGCGAAACAGATAACGCTCGTAAGCAAAGAGTGGTGTAACCAATACCCTAGTGGGAGGTACCTTCCGTCAACCTCTCCCATCATCGAAATAGACACCACCATCACGCGATCGGTAATGTTGAGGAGATGCCGAGTCCTTAAAATCGGGTTGCTGGAGATGTATCCATCGTGTTTTGAACTGGACGGATTTTAGGGGTGGTAGGAACCCTCCATGGCTTGTGTTACCATAGGAACTTACTTCCTCATTTCGTATTCCTCGAATCTTGATCGATTCATCGTGGACAATGGTTGATTGGGAGCGATACATTTCTGAGGACGGTACTTACGATAATGTTTCGCTGGGGATGTATTGGTGTTGATCTTAGGTTGGGAATTTTAGAGTGAGAGATGTGCTGGTATTTTGGAGACTGATGGGGAATACTGAAGTAATAAAGGTTTTATGTACGTTAGGGTCAAGTGTAAAATTGAGGTCTCAAAGTTTCATACTATTGTGGTTAGATGTACTGACGGTTATATGACCTGAAGTGATAAATATCATAAAAGCCTATAACTTGATATATTTTATATTTCAAGGTTTGAATCGATGCCTTGGAACCTCTAACAATTACAAAAGGGAATGTAATAGTCGCCATTTCCACGCACTAGCTTGCCTTTTCCATTCGCGGGATTCTTGCGATGAAGCTCGAATCTGCTAGTGGGATGCATGTTGTAGGTTTCCGGGTAGCGGTACATCAAGACTATTTTTGTAACATGATCGAGCTTCTTCGCCTCGTCCATAAAAATATACCTCCTGCTCGTGAGCTCAACACACATGTTCGGGTACAGCCGCTGTTATCTGAAGCGCAGGAGTTCACACAGGAAGCGTGCATGCAGAGAAGTGTTTCCCCTCAAACCAATGTCATCTATTACATGATATTAAGAAGCCGAGCGTCTGCTTCACCGTGTTGATGATGGAGTAGACATCGTCGTTGCTCAAGTGGTTGGAGGGAGAGAGACCGCAATCGTATTTTCGGACGCGGGTCATGAAGATTTCGATGGCATGGTCTAGGGTGACGATGTACGAGTTTACTTACTAACTAGTATGGCAGCGAATGCTCCGATCGAGGGAAGCAACAGCCCTGCTATTAAGATATGCTGGAGAAGCATTCTATGATACAATCTGGAGAGTGGCATGTTGTCGGTACATATATACCTAGAGACTCAGTATTATCGGTTAAAGTTTTGTTAGAAGAGGTAGGAGCACGCGTTGATATCCACAAATTTATTATGGGAGGGACAGCCGTCGACTTTGATCGACCACATTTGTTGAGATACAGTTTGTGCTTGATAGCCATATGGTTTTCCAATCCAAGGCAAAGACGACCGACAGCGTCTGCCATGTCTTTCAATCGACGGGTGGTTTCAGAGACGTCCTTGTAGATGTTCATTGCCGTGGGTAATAGCAGGTGTCGGGCTTGGAGTGCTGGACAGTTCAATGTCGGTAAGAACAATGCTCAAGTCTTGGATAACGGTAATTGCCCTCTCTCAGATGAGGAACTCTGGCGAGAGTCGCGTTGTTTTGAAGGTCATGAAAAAGGTGGCAAAGTTCAATAGTTCCAAAGGGAGAGCGTTGCGGATGACTGGCTACCAGCGACGACTGCCAGATAAAAGCTGAGTCTGCTTTCGCAATTGCCTTGATTTGTTTCTGAATTTGTTTCTGATGAGAGCAGAGATAGAGAGCGCAAAGAATTGAAAGCGGATCGCAGCCGTTTTGCCCGTGTCCATTTTTAATTAGAACTGCGCGATCTAACTAAACAGGGCTGGCGTGTACATACAGATCGCCATCTCCACTCTCCTCGAAGCGGTGCAGGCTTCTATCATGCATACTTGTGCTCGCGGAGTCAATTCCAGGCGACATCTCCAAACCGACACATATGCCCATGGCCCAGTTCTCGCTTCAATCACGGCGACAAGCGCATGCTCCTCATGATCCACGTGCCCGGCCTTCTATAGAACCAAGCCCGCAATCTTGGGCCAGCTACATCAGGTCGACGCTTCTCTACCAAGTAACGCAGAATTCTCAGGAACCAGATGCACGCCGCACGAACCATTCTGCAGTCCTGTCTGACCGGATCGACCCATCAAGCCATGGACCGTCGAGATTCCACTCGAGATCGCAGCACGGCAGAGATCGCAGCACGGCTCTCGTGCCGAATCTATTGTCTTTCCTGTAAGAGGACAGACTATTAATACTCGCAGAGAGCGAATCAGATCACACCGATCGATGCCTATCCAAGCATCTTAAGACCATGAAGTTCACCGACCATGGGAATCCTACTATGGCTCCAATCAGAAATAGCAATACTGCGCGGTACGAAAAGGATTGGTGACTGGACTATTGAACCAGACTCAGAATCTACGATAGAATTATTGGCGCGCGCGCGCGCAAAGGAGTGGGCATCTGCATCGCTTGATAACCACGGAGAATCTGGCACCTGAAGTGTCCAAGTCGGTCGTAGACCTGGTCGCAAAGGAGGGAGGAACAAAAGCAATGTAAACGCAATGCTTGTTCCTCACTCACATGGACATGCTGATGCAGGCATCAAACTCGTTCCGTCCAGCGAATAAAGCTGTTCATCTTCTGGGCTGGGAAAATTAAGCCACAAGTTGAGGTGAAGGAGATTTGAGGCCATCTCCCAAAAGCTCTTAACCTTCTTGGCAGCATAGCACCCCGGTTCTTCAGCCAGTTCAGCTCAGGATTTGCGTGCATCAAAGCTTCGAGGTTCGAACCTCGAAATTTGCATCATTTGGCTTTCTGCACAATTTCCAGCCGACAAGAATTCTCCAGACTCAGGGGAAACCGAGAGATGCTCATCCGAAGCTCTCATCACAAGTACTCACGAGAATATCGAGGGCAACAGTGACCACCTCGCGATTCGGTAAAGCAGCTCTTTCCAGAGTGCATTTCACCGCCATTAGGTAATTCTTCCGACCCGGCTTCCAACATCAACTCGAAGGTTTGCTCAACAGACGTTCATATCACGTGCGCAGCAAGTGTCAATCCGGATACTAGTAAGTATCCTCCTAAGTTCCATCCAACATCGACGTTTCTCATCTCCGTCAAAGTACGAGTATAAATTGCGAGGAATTTGGAAATAATCAGAAGGCATTTGTTAAATTTCGAATTTCCCTAACGGAAATTTCCTCAAACGTGTAGATGCCGATCACCTGTCTATCCTTGGCGCCACCGTCGCGTCCCAAAATCCAGATTCGATTTCTCTCCACAGTCTGGACTTCCATCAACAACGACAGCTTCAACGGCCACGCACCTAGCCATCCAGCTCCAAGCATCGAGACCTGTTGAACAACCAATGGTGCCTCAGATGATTGTGCTGAAGATGCCGACGCGCTGCCGTTTCTTGCCTATAAACAAGCTTTTGCAGGTAACGGTGGTGGGAAAAGGGTATCATGACGACAGTCGCACGAACTAACCACAACCTCGCTTAGTAGCCTTCCTAATGCGGCTCAGGCTGATCCT
The DNA here is from genome assembly GCA_014858625.1 of Venturia carpophila. NCBI lineage: Eukaryota > Fungi > Ascomycota > Dothideomycetes > Venturiales > Venturiaceae > Venturia > Venturia carpophila. Next base: position 1,431,647 of record JACTAK010000010.1, read on the forward strand.
GCAGCAGCGAGCGCAGGGAGCTAAAGATGCCAATTTCTACACTACGGGACTTGCGGACACCCGAGATGAGTTCATTATGGTGCTGTGATAGTTTCTGCCGGTGCGAGGCACGCGGCATGATGTCGAGATAGCCAGCAGCAGGTGAGTACCGTTCTGGGTCAGGATCCGCGTTATCCAGTCATATACTCAGAGAACACCCAACTTTCCTTCATTCTCCGCTTCATCGACTTCTGCGTTTTTCTGTTTCTCCGTTCTCTTTCTTTTGTAATATTTTTGTTCCCTCTGGCCCCCCAAACTAACCGGTCTTCGCATCATCCTAAACGGCTGTCATCGCATCCACTGGCAGCACCGAAGACATGGTCGACCAACCCGCAGCGCAGAGGTCTCGATCCGATTCCAACATGTCAACCAACTACGGTTCAGGAATTACAATCCTGCCTGGCGGACGTAGAACATATCTGCCAGATGGCCTTTCATCATCTTCCGTGGAAAATTCCACATCCTCTCATTCAAGAATGGGAAGTGGACATACTCGACATATTTCCCTATCTACAACGTCAGGTGTCACGATTCCAATGTCTCGACTATCCAATCATTCGGAGACGACGCTCTACCATGCCTACACTTCGCATCCGGATTATGTGAATGCCCATTATCCTCCTCTACCAACTCATTCGGCATACACGTCTCGACCAGAATCCGTCAATTCCCACTATCCACTTCCCTCTCTATCAGCTTCATGGCGTCCGCGGTATGAAAGTGGGGCAACCAGACATGCTTCCGAGGACTCGATGAGCTCGAGATATACGCACTATGAGCCAGAAACCGTTGGTCAGGAATCCGCGGCAGACACCCAGGTTAAAACCAGCACTCCCGAAAAACCGTCGAATGGTAAATCAGGCCTAGGTAAAGATGATGTCGAGATGGAGAAAATGGCGGCAAAGGCAAAAGGAGGACCTTCAGGTAAAGGTGGCCCACCACCTGGCTTTGGAGGGCCGCCCGGCAGGCCGCAAGGACCAAAAGATCCGAACATAGTCGAATGGGACGGCCCAGACGACCCTCAGAACCCTATGAATTTCCCTCGGTGGAGGAAATGGCTGATGACCGTCGCGATGGGTTTGATGACTTTCTGCATTACCTTCGCAAGCAGCGTGTTTAGTACAGCAACCGAAGCGACTGCTGCAGAATTCAAAGTCTCGCCTGAGGTGATGACCTTGGGTACTTCTCTTTTCGTGCTGGGGTTTGCCTTTGGACCAATCGTCTGGGGACCGTTTTCTGTAAGTTTGGCCCCCACTTCACAAAGAAAGCATACTCACAGACGTGCAGGAAGTGTTTGGCCGTAAGATCCCGTTATTTATCGGCTTCTTCATATTTGTCATCTTCCAGATTCCCGTCGCCGTCGCTCAGAATATCGAGACAGTCATGCTCTGCCGTTTCTTCGGCGGCCTGTTCGGTAGCGCGCCGCTCGGAATTGTTGGAGGCGCAATGGTGGATTTCTGGGAGCCTCTTGACAGAGGTATCGCCATTTGCATTTTTTCCGCAGCTACCTTTCTCGGCCCGGTCGCTGGTAAGTGGAGAAGTGGATTCATCTACTGTGTTCCGTGCTAACCAAAGTTGAATAGGACCAATTGTGGGAGGATTCATTACAATGAGTTCCCTGACGTGGAGGTGGACTGAATATCTCACCGCAATCATGGGCTTCAGCTTCGGGCTCCTCGGTCTCATTGTCATCCCCGAAACTTTCGCACCAGTTCTCCTGTCACGGAAAGCGAAGAGGATGCGATACGAGACATTGAACTGGGCTCTGCACGCACGTTCTGATGAGCAACAAGTCAACCTCAAGGAACTTGTGACCAAGTTCCTGTTCAAACCTTTCAAGATGCTTTTCCTCGACCCTATCCTGCTCCTCATCACGATATACATGTCGTTGATCTACGGCGTTCTGTATCTTCTCTTTGTCGCCTATCCAATCGCCTTCTCGGAGATTCGTGGATGGAACCTCGGAGTCGGTGCTCTTCCCTTCGCCGCGGTCACAATTGGGGTCGCTCTCGGTGCTCTACTCATCGTTGTTCATTCGAAGACCCGGTATGCGCGCCTGCTGAAAGAGAATGGACATGTTGTGCCAGAAGAGAGACTCATCCCGATGATGGTGGGCGGCATAATCTTTCCGGCAGGTTTGTTTTGGTACGTATTCTCTTCGACTGGGGTTAACAATGTTGGGCTAACATGATGTCTCAGGTTCGCTTGGACGAGTAGCCCTCACATCACCTGGGTACCGCAGGTTTTGTCAGGCATCTTCATTGGAGGCGGTGTTCTCTTGATTTTCCTGCAGGGGTTGAACTATATCATCGATTGCTACAAATGGAACTCGGCTTCGGCAATTGCTGGCAATACGTTCTGTCGATCGTTGGTGGGAGCTGGCTTCCCGTTGTTCGCCACGGCCATGTAAGTCCTCAACCCGATCGCCGTCGATTTTCCAAGTACTGATTGTGCACAGGTTCCACACACTCGGAGTCGATTGGGCTGCATCGCTGCTAGGATTCCTTGCTGCGGCTTTGGCTCCTGTCCCATTCTTGTTCTTCGTCTACGGCAAGAAGATTCGAAACCTGAGCAAGTTCAGTCCCACAGGCGGACCTCCGGGGGCAGGAGGGCCGCCGGGTGGAGCGCCTGGAGGGCCAGGCGGAGGTCGCCCGAGCGGAGACTCTACCAAGCGAAAGGTGGCGGCTTAGGTTGTACCGGCGGAACCGGACTTTTGATTTGCAGCGGGCTAGCATATGGTGCTGTGGCGTTTCTGTGATGGGGAATTTGCATGATGCAAGGAGATGAACCTGGGGATTTCAACGCAGGTCAACGACATCTGACAGACAGTTAACCACACACTGTTAGCCTGCGTGTGAGGAGGTTGTACCATAGTACAAACTGCGGGGGATCAAACACATCCTTATGATTGCGGCCAAACGCAGTCTGTAATTCAATGCTGTCAACAATAAGCAGCTTTCCCCTGGCTTATCCAACGTGACGAGTCCTTGTGGTATCTCTCTATCGAGGCTGTATCGAGGTGCTGAATGGCGCCGTTATCTGCCAGCGCCCAGTAGTGACGCCGAAACCGAGGGAGGGTTCCCGTCAAGGCTCCTTCCCCAACCCTGCCACGTCTAACCACAAGGGGCCTTGATAAGCACACAAGTTGCCCAACAAAAATGCTTCCCCACAGCTTGCATTCAAGACCGTCGCCACAAAACGGACTCGAGGTGGGTTCGTCCACATTTCTCACAACTGCCAAACATCTGCTGCGTGGTAGGTAAGTCGACGCTCTGCAGCCTTCTCGCCAGCCGCCAGCCTTGTTGACACAGCCAAACAGCCGTCTATATAGTGCCAGTACGGTACGTTGACTTGCCTGCTGCGTCCAGACTCCAGGGCCCCCCCCCCCCCCAAAACCCCCCAAAACCCCCCCAAAAAAAAAGAAAAAAGACCCTTGGAGCCCGCCCCGTCTCAGCCTCAAAAGCGAGAACTCCCACAGCTGATCAATGAAGGAGGCCGTCCAGAATCATCATCGTCACCTCGAAGCCGCGTTGAACTCGCTGTTGGGCGCCTCTCTCCACATTCTCGCCAACATGGTCTCGGTACAGCCGTCCAGACAGTCGCCAGACGACATCGAGGTCGTCATCAGGTTTCGTTCCCAAAGCTCGGATGTCGTCTTCCTCTCTGCAGATGTGACCAATTGGACGCCAGAGCAGATGTCCTGGAACGGCGAGACCCATGAACACGTGATTACCGTTCCGAGAGGCACTCCCTCCATGTATGATATTGTACGCGTTGTCCGACGCCCATGCTGATGTCCATATCCCAGACTCTACAAGTTCCGCATCGGAGAAAACAACTGGTTCCACGATGGCACCGTCAGCGCCGAGCCGGACGGCTTCTTTGGCTGGAACAACAAATTCGAGATCCCAGAAGTCCCTCTCCCGGTCCCGCCCAACGACGTCGATGAAGATGTCGACCTTGAAAGCGTCGCCGCCGTCGAGTCCATTGCCGATACTGTGTCCGAGTTTGGCACGGAAGGAGACACGCACAGCCTCTTCCATGACGAAGACCTAATAGACCGCGACGAAGTAATTGAAGACCCCGATTATGCAGGTATGCCTTGAAGTCATTTTGTTAACTAAACCTCCTAGCATGACAAAGAAAAAGAAGCAAAGCAAGCAGAACAGAAGTCGCCGGCGCCGAGACCGACGCAGGAGCCAACACAGAAGCCTAAGCAGCAGCACGAGTCGACAATAAGCGGCGCTCATGGTGCTGCCGAAGCTGGTGCTGGCGCTGCAGAGACACCCACAACGCCCTCTCGATTGTCAGTCTACATCTGTGTGCCTTGCATCCCTTCCTCGCTTCCCGTTCAATCCGTTTCATCATGGTGGTCCGCTCACTAATATCCTGCAGCTTACTCCCAATCTCAGCCATCGGAATCCTTGGGATCTCGCTTCTTTGGATTTGGTGGAAGTAGCCGCGGTGTTCAGTATCGGCTGTGAAGCGCGACGGACCAGATATCGTGGTGATGAGGATAGTCAGATTGCATACTGAAGCCCGAATGACGTTTTTTTGACGATATAAGATGTCGTATCGTGGGAAAAGTTGGGTTTTCGTGCTTGTATTGTCGCTGACAGTGGAGAGGCAGTAGTTGGTCATGGATCGACTATTGTGGATCAATCAGTACTAATTCTTGCTTCCATTCTACTTGCCACAAACACCATGTAGGATTGATTGATCGCTGGTGAAGAGTAGTAGCTTGATACGTAGCAGGATGACTCGAGTACTCTTGAAGAGGTGATGAAGATAACAGATTGGGAAAAGAATGTATTCCATCACAGAGGCCCATCTCACGATCGAGAATTTCCATGCAAAGTGCCCACGACTATTGATCAATCAGGTCGACACTGCCATGCAAGGAGACATACAGGAAGCAACCTGACCAATCCTAGGTATCCCTCGACTAGGCTGCATTCTTCGTAGGTATCAACAACGACACCTCGACCTGTTCGAAGTAACTCTCACCATCCATAATGTCTAGAACGCCGCACGTGTGCGATGGGAAACAGAAACAGAGTTGCCTTGTTATATATAATACAGATGGATGAACCTGGCACCCTCCACGCCAAATCTTCCCGCTAGTAGTAGTAGTAAATAACTGCCCGCCCTACTATCCTCTCCCTCCTCCTCCTTCTCCGCGCCCAACTCCATCTCTAAGCACAAGCACAGGAACCCTCGTACCCACCGTGGAAGGAAGAGGGAGTAAAGATACTTCACCCAACACCGCACGCACTACTCGCCACACTCTACGTCCCCCTACTCAAAACTCAAAACTCACCCGAAAGTTCAGATGATGTGTCAACCGTACAAACGCCTCCCATCGCGTTCCAGCGCCGATTCGCGAGAAACGCATCCTCGACTCTTGCAATGTCTGATACCTTGTCAAAAGAGGGAAGCTTCACCTCTCCCCATCGTCAACATCATCATCATCATCATCATCATCAACAACAACAGCAAAGAAAAGGTTTTCTCCATCAAGTACAAAGCACCACGACCCAAGTGTCCCATCTCTATTGGCGGGCGCGACAGCCTCACTTGGACTCATCCCCATACTAAACCTGCATCAAACCCCGAATCAACCGCCAACATTCCCATCGCGGCCAAAGACCCAGCCAGCAGGAGTCCCAGTCTATCCCTATCCCCCCTGGACCATCCGCGCCATCCAAACGCGCCCCCGGCGGGCGATAGATACCGAGAATGGGCATGTCCCGGCTCTGGGACCCGAAGATGATGCGCCGAGCGATTTCGGGGGCGGATGGTCTGTGGGATGTCGACAAGACGTGTACGTCTACGCAAGCGAGTTTGGAGAAAGGTGGGATGGAGGGGCGGAAGCGGGGATGAGGTTTTGAAGGGAGGAGACTGCGTTTTTTGGGGGAGGCGGTCTTGAGATTTCTTTTCTGAGGGGGGGTTCTGCTGCTTTGTCCGCTGTGAGGTTTCTGGTTATCTTGGAGTGTACCTGTTTTTTTTGTTTTCGAGTCTTGGGCCTTTGAAAAGACAGGAGCCTAGTTTCCCGTCACTCACTTGTTCGATGAATGCTCGGTCGCGTCGTTTGCTGCTCAAAGGGTGAAAGAAACCACACCCTGCTCAACAGAGTATTACCATTTATGCCATGCCCTTCTCACGTCACCGTATGAAAGGTATGCCCACCCTCGTCCTCTGTCTAAATTGCACGTACTCGTCCCCAAAAAAGCCTACAAGATACGACTCCTCCCCCTGTATCCTCCTCGAAAAAAACCTCCAGAGCACCGACGCATACGCCACAAGACAAACCGCATTCCCAACAAGCAGCTGCGTCCCGATAGCCCACCAAAAGAAGCCAAAATAACTCGGATGCCTCAAAACGCCATAGATACCCGTGGTAACCAGCCGATGCCCGACAGCCCTCTTCCTCTGAACCTTGTGATTGAAATTCGTCCCCGCCGTAGCCATGGCCAGGCTTCTGGAAACCTGTCCAACGATGACAAGACCGAGCCCGACACTCTGCACCCACGCGGGCGAGAATCTGGCCTGCCACCCCGGAAACCACACGGACGTGACGGTGGCTTCGAGCATGGCGGTCCCGTGCGCGACCTGGTACGCGAGACCGTTGTCGAACAGCAAAAAGGCGCTCACATTCGCATTCGGCAGGTTATACCTCGCCGTCGTCCAGAACTCCAAGAAGTGGAACAGGCTCAGTATGGACAGGAACAGGGGCGGTCTCCACAGCCTCGACTCCTGTTCGAAGCGCGCGTGGTAGGCTACGAGGAGGGAGGACGCGAGGGTCTGGCCGACGAGGAAGGCGCGGAGGGAGATGCCGGATTGAGAGCGTTTGTGGCCTGGGAGGAGGTCTTCCGAGGAAATGGAGATGGCTGCTGTTTCGGGACCTGGGGAGGGGCTTGGGGCTGCGTCGAGACGGTTGCGGAGTTCGGTTTCTAGTCTGGTGTCGTTGGGGGATGGTGTTGTGGCGGGGCGCTCGAGAGGCCAGGAGATATCGGGGCGGCTTCCGGACATGTTGTGAGTTTCTGTATGCGGCGCAGATGTTGGTGGTGGTGCGTGGATCGGAATCCAGCTTCGTGGATTCTCAAGGCGAGCGGTGAAGTGCTTGAGACATGGTCTTTGCGGCGAGGAAGGGAGTTGCTCGTTGTTTTTTCTACGTGGAGATCGTTGGCAAGACTCGGAGGTACTGACCCTTGCGATTCCTCGATTCGGCAATGCGTCACGCCTGGTCACGAAAAATGGCATAGAATTTGGGTTTCCATGATCACTTTTCAAAGCCGCTGCGTCTGTAACCGTGTATTCGAATGGGATGGAGGTCTACATGGATTGTAGATCACATATATAGGGTGTACAGATTAGGCAACTAGTCTACCATCTTCTTTCTTTGCTATCTTCTTTCTCAGCAGTTGTTGCGGTCTTCAAGAAGAAGCTCGACCCAAATGTATGGCACAGATCTTAGATCGGTTAATATCACTCTACAGATACCAACTCTTGTTCCTTGCTTCATCGTCCCGAGCAATTGCTTCTCAGGTGATCTTCCAGCGTTTCGCAACCTCAATTCCTTCAGCTAATGTCGAGACTCGAGCGTCGATAGCGTATCCCTCTGCTTCTAGCTCCTCACATTTCTTGTACAGATCCTTGAGTGGGACGGTGAAATTCTCAATGAATTCGTTTTCTTCCAGTTGTGGGGTGGGATTTTGGTTGGAAGGCTTGGTGAGGGAGATCGTGACGTGGATCATGCGAAGGTTTGTGTTGCAGAAGCCTGGGTCTGCAAGTTGTCTAGTCAGTAGAAGCACAATGGGCGAAAGTTTCGAAAAGAGGGAGGAGGTAAAAGGGAAAAGCCGCTGACCATTCCACATCACCCCTGTCCCTCCAAATCCATCACCGCATATCTCGCCCACGTATCCCGTCTCCTCCTTCAGCTCCCTTAACGCGCATTGCTCTGCTGTCTCGCCGTCGTCCATCAACCCTGCTGGTACCTCAATACATATCCTATCAATTGGTGGACGAAACTGCTTTTGCAAGAGGATGAGAGGCGGAGAGTCTTCGGGTTCCAGTATAGCGACGATGCCTACGCCATCGATATCGCTGTTCTTGGGGCGCGTGAGACGTTGGGCCGATTCATACGTTGATGTGCGGGAATCTGAGGAGGCTGTTTGGTAGGTATGCCTAAGATTTGTTAGAGAGGTGGGCAGAAAGATTGTGATGACGGTGATCTCCTATGATTCGGAGGTGTCTCGATAAGTAGACCGAGAATTTGGTGAGGCCAAAGAAATGTGTTTCTGACCGATCATTGGTCCATGATAAGTTTCTCCAGCACGGTGAAAATTGAGGCCATATTATCTGTTGGAAGTGCTGCGGCTCGTTCTTTGATAACCCGTGTAATGGCACTGGACCTCTGGAGACCTTAAGGACTAAACTAGTCAGGCTTACTAGCTGAAGAAGAACGAGGATCATCACTAGTATTCATAAGTTCCATGAGCTTCTGAGGATATTTGTGAATGCGAGAAGAAGTCGAATTGCGTGATAGATAGGTAATACACAGTATCCCGTGCACCTGGAGCAGCCATTTCGCTGCTGCCTAAATATCCATAGCTGCGTTATTCTAGTCTGGTCTCCAAGCTGGTTACAAAAAGAGTATGGGGGTAGTTCGCTTTTTTGCCGAATAATGTGAACGTCGCGTCCATAGGCGGCCAACTTGAGTTTCCGGCATGCGAAGATTTCAAAGAACTTTTGTCACAATGGAAGAGGGATGACCGTGGGAAGTTGAAATATAGGTAAGATCTTACTGCTTGAGAGTAACCCATTTCGAGTCTTCGATTTTCTGTGGTTGAATATCAGCCAGATGCTGAAGTTATAATTGAAGAGATAGCAAGTGAATAGGTGAAACTTTGCTTACCAGCGGTTTTGTGGACAGAACTTTGGCATGTTTGAGCGACATGGTGTTGTAGTTGAACTTGTGCTGAGGTAATGCGGAGGCTTGGTGAAGGCGAGGTGAACAGCAGGTGTACGTCATACATCGACGATTCAAACGTCACAGTATGGAGGGCATATAAGTCCAGTGACTCTTCCAGCACCCTGATCTCACTGAGGAAGAAAGATGATGCGAGGCTTGAACAGCGAGCAAATTGATAAGACGTGTCACAACGAAAAGTGTATCAAATGTACAGGAGTAAAATAAAGGTACCAATGTGCATAGTGACTAAGCCAAGTTCAAGCAGTTCATAAACATTTCTCATCCATCGTATGCCCATAGGTTCACCAACCCGTTCTCGCATCGCCTCTCATATCAATCCTGCCTGTCATCAAGGCTAAGCAGGAGCCCTTCAAAAAAAAAAGAAAAAAAAAGAAAACTCATCCAGCGTTTTAGTGCTCTTCGCAAAACCACTTTCCCCGGTGCGGCCGAAGGTTATCCCAAATCAAAACCTATCTTCTCGAGTACCATCTGAATGACGATGTGCAAAAGTGTAACAGCCCGACTGACTAAAAGAATCGAAGAAAGTGCAAGACATTGAACCGGTCTGATGCAGCAAAATTGATGTCGCGTCTACTAGTGGTTAAGAATGATGGAATATCATCTGGGGTATAAATGATAAGAATAGGTTGCTGATGCGTAGTAACGTCCTAGACTTCCATCTTACATCGCATCCATTTGGTACAGAGATCACTTCGTCCTCTTTCTCTTGCCACCACCCTCTTTATTTGGGTCGTCGTCGTCACCCTCGCTGATGCTTGCTGCAGAATGTTTTCGTGCCAGCGCCTTTTCATTGCCCTTCTTCACCTGAATGTTGCAGCCCTGTAGCTTCAACGCTCTCGTCAATGCGCTGCTTGGTCGCATCCCTGGGAAGTCTTTGGCCGTGTAGACAGTGAAGACGTCACTTAGCACTTCGGTAAGGATGGGAGAGAAACCCCCAACGTGGAGATTGACAGGGTCGATGCGCATGAGAATGAAGCGCAATCGATATCTTCCGTTCGTTCTGCAAGACAAGTCTGGGAAGCAGAAAAAGCAGCCTTCAATATCGTGTTCATCTTTGGCTACCGAAGGTGAAGCGACCAATTGTCCCATCAGTCGTCTCGTTGTTCTTCGGTCAGGCTGCACCAACGCCGTCTCTTCATGAGATCCGTCGGCATTCCACAGCGTGCAATGCACGACATTCAAAGAATAGCGTAACTCGTCAAGATCGACCTTTCCGGTCTTTGGATCTGTAACCATGAGCTGAATGATTGGCGGTGGATCAATGACTCTCCTGTCGCGTTCGCCGAACCCGCATGCTCGCGCAGCTATTGGTTGCTGTCTTACGCGTAGCTCATACTTCAGGCTATCAAGATCGTTGGTTGAGTAAGGACTTGAATATTGACCTTGCTGAGAGGGCATGAACCGTCGATCTGGTGGCGGTGCTCGTTGTACTACATGTTGAGTAGCGTGTTGAGGAGCGTGTTGGGGAGGTTGCTGAGGAGGATGATGGGAAAGATGCTGGTGCTGAGAAGCGACATGTTGTGGAGCCGAACCTGAAGGAGCGATGCTTGGTGGCGGTGGAATTGGACCCGGCTCGCTGTAATTAGAGGTATAGGAATGTGATGTTGGCGGTGGACCGCCACCTTGCCTGTACGATGCGGCACTAGACGCGAACGAAGGGGTGTAACTTAGGGCCGGAGAAGGTAAGGTACTGTAGCTCTGGCGGTAAGACTCCACCGGCGAGGAGGATTGGTACTGCGATTCATGATGATGTCGTTGGTCTTCATAGTACTTTTCATTCAAGCTTCGATTCGACGGAGGGGGTGGTGGTCGTGTATCTATCGCTGATCGCGGTGGTGATCTTGGTGAGTATGCAGCATCAGACCTTGGCGGGGTAAATGGATGTGGAGAGAGCAATTTCTCCAGGGGCGCTCCGCCTCCAGATCCTGAGTAAGAACGATGGGCTGTACGCGGTCCGGGTCCTGACTGGGTCTGGATCGAGGGTAGTGGATGATTCTGTCCTGTACTATGGTGATAGTCCCCTCGATGAGCAGTGACTTTGGGTATAGTCAAAGGCGGCAGTTGGATTGGCTGAGGAAGTCTACGCGATGGCGGAGTAGAGTACTCTTGATACTGAGGAGGAAAATGGGGAAGCGTTTGTGTCTCCGTCATGGCTGGGGATGAAGTTGACGAGGAGTGGTGAGGATATGTTGGTGGTGGATCAGTAGGCCGTGACATGCGGACTGAACTACCTTTGAACTGCTGCAAATAATGCACGCAGCCGCATCTGTTGCTGTTATCGCTAAAGGTCCGACGAGTCTCTGCTGATTGAAAGTGGTGATGGGAGATGGTGAGGACTCGGCGACTGACTGACAACAAGATGCGGGTCCAGACGCAGTCTAATACCCCCAGTGCGAAGAGCAACGGTTATAGCCACGAGTTCGCCTAGTCCAAACGGGTTGGGTGGATCGGCAAGGCTTGAGATCTTCAGACCATGGGTTGAGCGCTTGCTTCGTTACCCTAGTCTCGTCTCAATCTAAGAAGGTTGTTCCAGGATGAATTCCAGGATTGGGGGACGCTCTCCCCGGACATCTGTGGAAAGGCTTGCCGAGGTCTGGATCTGTTCGAGTCGGATAATCGCCGAGGGTCGATTAAGATGCCTTCGTACTATGGTATATCCAGATTTTATGAGTAGCGATTGTGCGGGTGCGTGGATCAAGGGTGATGGTTTGCTTGTCGAGTGGGCACGGCCGACGACCATCAGGGCGGCTGAATGTTGAAAACAGTCAGAATCAATCCGGGATAAGGGTCAGGGTCATGCCGGTTTTTATTCAAGCACGGCACACAGGTCTAATGCGCACCAGGCAGGATGAAGTGGAAGAAGAAGCGGTTTTTGGTTGAGCAAATCCATCTGTGTACCAATGCCTGTGTGCTTTTGACTGCTAGCCGTTCTCGTCTCACAGACACAGAGGAAGAATTCCATCTTTCAGGTTCCGCCAGACTCAAATGGCGTGACTGAAGTCGGACAGTTCCCGAACGACGAGCAACCTAGGACTGGGGAAAGGCCAGTTACTGGCCCTGAAGGAAATGTTGGTTTGGCCGATTCTGCATTAACGGAAGCTGTGCAACAGCCATCCAAAAAGAACCGATAAAGGGCACCTAACCGTGAACACGGCGCTGGATGGATTGGGTAGCATTCCAAGTGATGGACGGCAGGATATAGATTAAAGGAGAGGAGTCCTTGACGAGGAGAAGCAGCATGGAAGGTCAGAACCGCACTTTTGGTCAGCAATATCGCGAGTAGAATGATACAATGCAGCCCTTGCTTTGTCGTAGCTTTTGGGCTATGAGTACGTCCATCGTGTTTGTGCATAGTACTGCATGATGGCAGCCGCGTATGTGTCGGCCCGTACTTATGGCATGGAGGTCCGATTGGCACACAGCAAAGCCAGTTTCGTCGCGCGAAACACTGCGGCGACACGTATGTACGGTGGTGCAGGGCAAGAAGCCCGCCTGAACTGGTTTGTTTGCTGTGTACGCCAGCCAGGTGCTGGTTTTGCGTCCACAGGGTCTCGATTTGATTGTGGCGGATCGAGCTGAAGCCCCCATATTCCTGGTCCTGATGGTTTCCACTGTCCACAGTCGAGCATGGCAGGCCGCTGGGTAGCTCCGACCGGGGATCGTAGAGTAGCCAGTCAAAGTGTTTCGTCGTCGTCTCAGTGGGCAGGCATCGTCTGCCACTGGAACCAGGGCACCGACGACTATACCTGCCTCGAAGGCCTCTACTTTATCGGACGCCCCAGTGGGAGGAGGCCAGCAAAAGACAGCGGCTGGGGCGCATCACTGGGCGAATTGTCGTTCTCGGCGATGGAGGAGGAGGTTGAAGAGCATTTCTTCGAGAAGGTTAGGTTTAATCTCCTGTAGCTACCCCCAATACGGAATAACGTTGACCGTTGAATATCGCCCGAGCGCCAGTGACAACCACCATCGCTGGCGTTCCTCAGGCACTCATCTTCTCCTCCTGACGGACTCGGGTCTGCGACTCTGTCCGCCGGCCAGTCAGTCCTCTTTCGCCATCACGGCTGGACAGCCATCAGGACCACGTCTGCTGGTCGTACAACCCTGTTGACAGACGCAGCTATCCCCGAGAAAATGGCTTGCCCGGTTGTTTGCAGCTGCAGTGGCTTCTCGGGAGACCACCTCACGCGCAAGCATAGGGACCAGAACCTCTGCACCATTCGCTCTCGACACCTCACTGCTGGCCAAACAGCAATATCATTCGTTACCACACGCTCCTCTTGGTGTGGGGCCCGTCTTTGCTATATTAACTAGAGCGGGACCTGACTCCTTGCACAAGCAACTGCAGACGAGCGATGCAACCTCAATAAAGCCAACAATCTCTCCGATAAGCCCAGTCAGTCCTCTCGAGATCGCTTGCCAGGTTCGCGATGGGTACGTCTTTGCCATCCTGGACACCAGCCGCCCGGCTTGTGTTCAATGCTTCTCCGCCAATCCTGGCTCCTCGCATCCAACCATCTGGTTCGGCAATCTCTGCCCATGCCCAAATGCGCTCCAGCTATTGTCTGAAACGGCTCTTGGAAGAACAACTGTTCTGCAGCTCTGGTGCTCAACTTAATTTTAAAATGCTTCTCGTGGCCGGCTCATGCCCTTACCTTATTCGAGAAGTCGAGACATCTGACCGATGACAGCACATACAACCCGTTTATGGAGACTGCAGCTGAGATCCAGCAGCACGCATAATCGCCACTGTTCACACCATGCATCCCACCCAAACTCGATAACTTCATGCAGGATTGATTTCCGAAGGCCCCCCACTGCTGGACCTGAGATCGTATCCTACTCAGACAGATCTCGTATCCTGTGGAAGACTTCGCGATATTGTACCTCATATTCAATCTACTATGGTACTGTTTCCGAGTGCGTTGCTCCGAGCTGGTGGGCCCACATACCGGATCTTCTGATTGATGAATGACATCAGAATGTTCTGGAAAAACGGAGGGTCAGCATCCACGACTTACGGGTCGGGCTTGAATCATTTAGTTTCGACTGACAGATAGCAATGATTTAGACTTCTGCACGCTACTCGCTTCCCTGATGATGCCTGCAGCAAGGGCTTGCGATTGAGTACTGAAACATAGGATCCCCTGATAAGCTAGGGCCTGATCACCCAGCAAGCTCCATGGCATCAACATTTGTGCTAAATAACCCCCACCAATAGCAATATATACTCCTGCTCGCGGCCACGCTCGTACTCAAAGACGGCCAGCTTCAAGATTCCAGAAAGCTTCTGGAAAGTTTTGTCCATATTAACGTTACATCTCCATGACGCACGGCTGCTTGCTTGTTGAAAGCACAATATAGCCGATGCTGACTGCCATGGCCTCTGGTAACGTTGTCACTTAATAATAAGTTTCCTGTCCGGTCTGGGAAAGTCAAGAAATTGAAGTGTGAACTCCAATCACGTGGATCATGCGGCAAAACCGCCAACCGTGAGCAACCTCTCTCGCACACTTTACAAGGCGATTCGCTGTCCGTCACGTCGTAACACTAGAAGCAACGAAGACCTCTCATGTGACCCTGCGGCCTCAATTAAATTCGTCTCGTAACGATTCCTCCTGCGCTAGAGCCCGGTACAGTTAGTACCATTTTCAATCGAGCATCTTCATCGGCAAGATACATGATTTTCTTCGCTGCCGCTCTACACTCTGTTCCCGATCCTCCTTGTCAAGTTTTCCAATTTTCCCAATGACAAACAAACAGAATATGGGATATCAGGTGAATTGATCCACTGTCTGGGATGCTGGCAGAGCGCTGTCAATTGGTGTTCTTGTAAAGCATAATGCGGTTCTTGCTTCCCATTTACTCTGAAGAACAGCAGCACCATGATTTTTCCGTCCTGAATTCTGCGGTTTGCAGACAAGGCAACAGCAGCTCCTGGTCTGCAGGGCCGTTGACAGCTGATGCACTTCAAGCCCACCGGAAGGATGTGCGCTAGGGAGAATCACAGACGGGACAGCTTTGAGAGAAACCTTGGGCATGCAACCATTAGAATCAATCGGTGTTGAAATCCTGCTTAGATTTCGTTGTCGTTGTTAACACGACCTCACCGCCTGGACATTTCGACCTGTAAGTCAAGCACTTTTTCCCCAGCCTGTCTCCTGTCGTAGCCATGACTGTCCTGTCTCGAAATTCGTCACGCCATTTTTAGTGGGACACCAGCACGTAAGAGGAGCAAAGTCAAGGATTTGACTCGAGAAAACTGGTTGAAGAGCGATATATGGAGCAGGCGGATCGCATATTACTCCCATACAAACATTGATTGGGGACGAGGACAGCAACATTTGCCCCCACTAGAAGGCAAGTTGCACTGGAAGCCCCTGGGCATCGACGTTATTGTTGCCTCGTTCCACACAGGGAGTCATTCGAATGCTGGAGCAAGTACGACGCGGTTCTGGAGCATTATCGTAAGATGAGGATGTATCACAAGATTTGAAAGTTCATGCCAATCTCAGTCTCAGAGTACAAGCCCAACCTGAGTTTCCGCCGTCTCAAACTTGTCGCGTAGTAGCAGAACACGCCATCTACTTTTGCAAGACCAGAAAACGACCACAGGATTGCATCGTTGGATCCCAAACAGCGAGACTTCAGCCACAGTGTCCAGATCTCGGCCATCGATCTGATGATGGACTGACACATATCTGATCGTCGCGCAGAGACTGGCCAGCAGGACTGTACGACGACACTAGCGCAATCGGTGGCGCCTTGGGCAGAAATCGAAGACAAGCAACGTGCGCCTGCACATGGCTATATTTTCTAAAATATGAGGGCTGTCTCGTCGCCATCCATGGCGATTCCTTGTAATAGGAAATAATCGAGTGTTCATCCTGTTCCAACGGCATTGCGCTCAAAGCCACACCAACCTTACCGCGTTCACAAAATTGTTCCACTAAGAACGCTCGTGCAACCCCGTTGTCGACTTGTCGTCGGCATGCGGTCTTCCGCTGATGGTGGCCATGAACCACAAGACTGTCAGATACATCTGGCTAACGATGGAAAGAGGTGGTGCAGAATCAATATTGGAGCCTGCTACTCTGGCCTGCAGGATTAGACTCGATCTGGGGAGGGTTTGTACTGCGATCTCTTCCAAGGAGAGATTGTAACGTCGTCGGAGAATAAAACAGCTGGCTTGGTGGCACAAATCAGGCGGTCCCTATCGCGTTGCAGTCCAACTCCAACACCAACACCAACGGCATTGCAATATTGGAGCCCTCACGTGGAGACGACAAGGCTCTCGCACTCTCCGTATGCAGGGACCCTGCTGCGAGGGCTCAGCTCTTCGTCAGACGCGTCCGCCACTCGGTCGTCAGGTCAGCGCTCGATATCCCATGCATATGTCTAGCGGCGGCGAAGAATGCGTCCAGAGCTGAAATCGTCGCGAAGTCGTCCCTGGCCTTGGTGCCATCGCACGTCTGGTTTTGCACTTTGCTGGCACAGACTCTTCACGACTGCGCGCTTTGCCTAGCCGGCCCAAGGCGGCTAAATCTCGATTGCTAGCTCCATTGCGCATCTCATTCTCAGGCAACCTCCGCAAGCGAGCAAATGTCTGCCATCTCGACGGACAAGCCTAGAAACACCGACACGTATAGTTTGCATTCCCGCTATTCCCACTATTCTCAGTGTTGCTGCACCATGCACATCCCTCAGCTTCCATGTGCACTGCTTTGCCGCGCGACTTCATCGCCATCCATGCCGGACCAGCGCGAGCCACGCAGAGGCCAATTACCACAGCCATCTGCGCTCAGTGTGGTGCTGTTCGGTGCAATCTTGCTGTCGGACCTATGCCTCAATCTCGAGTCGTTGACCGGGTCCGTCTATCGTCGTCAGCACTTCTTCCACAAAACTTGGTAGTGGCGGCTTGATTCAGCCCAGTTGTGCATCCAGACTTGGACCTTGACCCCTTGTCTTCGGAAGTGATCAGGCGATTGGCATACGAGGACATTTACTTGTGGGTGTTGGCTCTCCCTCGCCGGCGACTATTAGTATACACCCTTCTGGCATTTCATACCCCCTCCATCTCCATGCCTCTTATTCACTTCGTATATGAGACTGCTTGCTAAGAGTCGGAGAAGATCATATAGTAAGCTCGCCCCTATTCGAGGACTTGGTTCCGACACCCCACCAACGCCATTCTTTGAAGAATGTTCGATGACGGCGCCGGTCTCGTGGGCATACTCGTCGCTGACACCCTCGATCTAGCTCCATACTCCCACAAATTCTCTTCGCCACTAATTGGAATCCACTACCCGTTGGCAGGGTTCGAGGTCGAGGCTGAGTCTAGCCCGCTCGTGGCCGTCCCGCGCCGTCAGTCTTCACCAGCCACCCTCCCCAGATCTCGGAAGATCCCTTTGCGGCAAGTGCCCTGCAGTAAGGCGTATCCAATCTCCTAGATACATATATGAAGAGAGCGGGAGTCTCTCACCGTGGCACTCGAATTTCTGCTCCACTACAACACCGTCACCATGCCTCCACCAGACAGGAGCTGCTTCCAGGCACTCAATATTCCTTCCAATACCATTCCCGAGTACATGGGATCTTTCTACCTGTCGGCACCGCCTAACACTGACTTGTGGCGCAAACCACCATCACGAGACACCTCCACGGCTCCCATCCTGTACACGTCGTTGCGCTATCCTTTCGTGTCCGCAGAGGTGACGGTGTCTGCTCAATGGAAACTCGAATGGGATCAGGCCGGGCTTTGCATATTTGCAGGAACACCTCCGGGACGAACACCGCCTGCGGCCGCGTCTGCCATCACCACAATCTCCGCCGATGGAACCTCGACAACGATGCCTCCTCCTTACACTTTGCCCGTAGCGTCCAAGTGGGTCAAGATCGGCCTGGAATTCACCAACAACGCCTGCCACGCCGCTTCGGTTGTCGCGACAGCAGACGGGGCCGACTGGGCCGTCACGCCACTTCCGCCCTACCAAGCCCATTTTTCGGATTTGAGGATCAAGTTCGAACGTATCGGATGGGCCTTGTGGATCTACTTTGAGGACAGACAGCTGGGCTGGAAAAAACTAAGAGAAGTCACTTATTTCTTCTTCGGCGTCGAGGACAAATCGGTGCGTGTGGGCGTCTACGCATCGAGGCCGGCCAACTTCAACGTCTCCCAATACGATCGGAGTCGCGACCTCGGCCAAACGGACTTGAGGGTCGACTTTGAAGATCTCCAGATCTACTGAGCGGGGTTTGGACATGTCTTGCGCGTTTTGGGGGTTGGGGAATGGAGCATGATTGGCATAGCAAACTTAAGATTCATTTGCGTTTTTCACTATCTGTCGTTCAGCGGGCGTCCGTACTTTTGGGGCTCCACATCATTTCCATTTTACACTGCATGCATCTATACGAAGGTTACCCGACCAACATCACGAAGAGGCGGAGATTATGTGGTTGGAAGCCACAGCAGCATGGTGAGGGAATGGCCACGGCTGCCACACGGATACCCCATCTCTTCTACTCTGCATATTCTACAGAAAAGCGTAAGAGCGTTATGACATTGCATTCGCCCTTGATGGTTGGGGTTTGGGAAAGAGATAGTATATTAATTAGTACCGATCATAACTTTCCCTCTCGTATTATCTATTTACCTCGGCTCTTCTTCTTCTTCTTCTTCTCCTTCTTCTTGGTACATGCTGCGATGCTTTCTTGTAGCCTATTCCGATTATCCTGCCTCTCTCAGGCAAAAAGGAACACACTCTCTCACACTTTGCGCTCACAACAAACAACAGAGAAGTACGTAATAACCACCGCAATCCACATACCCACCCACCTCCCTCCACCTCCAACGACATCCTAACCACAACCCCCCCTTCTGAAAGAAAATCCACATCCAAATATCCAGCAGCAACCCAGACCTCCCAACCCAATCCCCAGGTCGCGATCAAGATGCGCCAAACCGTCACTGAACAGGATTCCCACGTCTTCCAAAAATAAAAATAAAAATAAAATACATCTCTGATCAAGCGCACGTGCGAAGCCACGAAGAGTGAATAAGTACTCACCCTCACTGCAGCTTAGACAAGCAGGCCTAAAACAGGGCGAGAGACGCCGATATGAGAACAGCGACTCCACATGTACTTTCTCAAGTCTACATATGGCCCAAGAGTTATGATGAGCTCAGGTCGGGGATCACGGACGCATCTGTATCTTCGAAAAGGTTTTGCAGGTAGCGGGACGATGTATTGTCCCTTGTCCGTGATGGGCTGGATTAGTCCTGGTTATTCCAGGCATGATGTTACGTCCTTTTGCTTTTAGCAGGGTGAGGAGTAAGAAAGTGGTTTGTACTGTATGATATGGTCTGAACCCTGGAACATTTACAATCTTTGGGTGGTATCTCGTAGCCTCCAAGGCTCGTAAACATGAATCCCCTTACTCTAATCTAAAAACCTTAAAGCATCTTGAATGATCGTCATGAAATCATACTCAGAACTTAGCAAGTCTCGTTCCAACCCCCATAGCATCAGCCAGTCTAACCAACTCAGCACCAACAACAACATCCATCAATCCCAATCCCACACTCTTATAGATAACATTGCCCTTCTCCAACCAATCCCTCAATCCACCGTCACTTTCCTCCTTATTCCCATTCTTCTTCCCACCACCGAGTCCCAACTCCACCCCCTCATCATCAAGCGACGTATTACTTTCCTTACGCCTCCTCTCCGCCTCCCTCTTCAACATGACCAATTCCCCCAACTCAACGACTTCCCTCCCACCAAGACCCGCTTGGATAAGCTCACCAGCTTCTTTGAGACAAGCCTCAACGCTATCAACGACAATCGCACCGCCTTGTTTGGCATGCCTGTGATGGTGGTGTTTGTGACTCGGCGCAACGGCTTGTTTGATTATGTCCGTGTGGATCTCAATCATGTGTGGTGTATAACTCCCAATAGCAGCGATGTACCTCCCCTTCTTCCTGCCTTCCGTGTTCGTCAGATATTCCGGTGGAAAGAGCGGTTCCGTACTCGGCGTTGTGCAAAAGATGACGCTGGAGGCGCGGACGGTTGATTTGAGATGCCTCTGGTACTCGTTGTGCGCAGGTGTTATGATTGTGGTATTTGGATGCGGGATTTCGACGGGCCATTGAATTTTGTAGAGGTCGTGAAGGAGGGAGACTACGTTTTCGAAGGAGCGATTGACGAAGTTTAGGTGGTGCACTTCTGGACCGCGTAGGAGGAGGGAGAGACGCGCATGCCAATAGGCTTGTTTTCCACCGCCGAAGATGGTTATATCGTGGACGTTCGATCTTTTCTAAATGATGTGTCAGTCCTTTGATTCTTGTGACTGAATTCATGAGGCTCACCTTGAACAGCATGGTTGATGCTAGAGCTGTCCTGAAAGCAGTAATCTCCGCCGCGTTGATAAGTCCTCGCACGGTGCCATCATTGTTGAGGAGTGTAAGCGATCCACTCGGGCTCGTAGATGCGCCCTTCATCTCCCTCATCTCAGGCGTGATATCTGGGGGCACATCGAAAGGCGTGGTTGAGGAGTGTCGTGAAGGCTTGTGTGGCTTATACGTGTACGGTTCTTCTATGGACATACTGGACATGTCCAAGGAAGATCTGGCAGAAGTTGGGGAGGAACCTGTGTTCGTCGAGCTCATACTTAGAGCATCTTTCATGCTGCTTGTGCTTGCGCTGCCTCTTGTCGTGCTACCACTGGATACACTGGGGCTGACGCTTTCGAGGCTATTGATTCTTGGATGTGGCTTGGCCGTATTGGCGCATACTTCTGATAGGGTTACGATCTTGACTCCCATGCCTTCATTGCTGCTTGCAGGCATGAATAGAGTGGTGCTTCCATCTTGTCGCTTGAGATGTGTTCGTGTTGGTTGGTAACCTGCATTGCAGCCGTTGTCTTCTTCTTCAATGGCGGTCGAATAGTAATGTAGCGCGTCGGCAAGTGCTTGTTGGATCTCCAGTACATCTTTGCGTGTCAGTGAGTGGAGGAGAATTCGAACATCCTCGTCAGAGAGGATTGTAAGCGGCATGTTGATTGTGTTGGCCCGACAGTCGAAATAAATCTTGTCGCCCTGGATTTCGAAGCTCTTCCACTTATGGAACAGTCTTATCTGGACCAAGTTGTTATCTAAGATGACACCAAGATTGCCAAGTTTTGGTTGTGTTTACAATCTGGTGTGTTTGGCGGG
This sequence comes from Venturia carpophila, assembly GCA_014858625.1. NCBI lineage: Eukaryota > Fungi > Ascomycota > Dothideomycetes > Venturiales > Venturiaceae > Venturia > Venturia carpophila. Next base: position 1,452,892 of record JACTAK010000010.1, read on the forward strand.
GCTTGGGGGGGTTAGGTAGGGACTTTCTTCGGCGCATCATCATAGTGGCGTCGATCAGGGACGCCTTAAATGATCACTAAACGCTTCCCACAGTAATGTGGGAGCAGGCACGGCCATTATGCAACACGGGAAGACGGATTGAGGTGATGAGGAGACGGTATTGATTTTGTGACCCATGGCCTGTTCAACTACGAGCCGCAGAAGCGCTTTCTTGACCCACCCACGCTTGGTATCAACGCCTAGTAAATTCCCCTGAGTCTGAACACCACAATAGTTTAATAGCTTAGATCTTGATGGCGTTCTCGAGAGCCTTTGCGGCCTTTCGGGTACGGGCATTGGCCTTGGCACCCATAACTCCACCTCCCCAGTGTCTCCTGCTCTCCTCGTATTTGTCTGTGTATCCCTCCTTGACCGCGGTGACGAGCTTGGAAAGCTCAGACTTGTCCTCGGAGCGAACCTCGGTGAGAGCGAGGACGGCAGCAGTCTTCTTGTGAACGACTGTGCCGAGGCGGGCCTTGCCCTTGATGATGGCGTATGGGACACCCATCTTGCGGCAGAGAGCTGGCAAAAACACGACCAACTCAATGGGGTCGACATCGTTGGGGATGAGGACAAGGGATGCCTTCTTGTTCTCGATGAGACCGACAACGTGGTTGAGACCGTACTTGACGACGTATGGCTTCTTGGAGATGTCCTCCCGCTTCTTGCCCTCAGCGATGCCAGTGGCTTCCTTGGTGAGACGCTCCTTCTTCTCTGCCTTGGTCTCTGGTCGGTATTTTCCAAGGAATTTGAAGACTTGAGCGGCCTGGTTGCGGTCGAGGACGTTCTGGAACTGTGCAATCGCCGGTGGGACCTTCAATCGCATGTTGAGGATCTTGCGTTGACGTTGTAGGCGGACATATTCGGGCCACTTCACCATGCGCGAAACTGTAAATTATCAGTAGCTGCTAATAACGTCTCAAGATATGTAGCCGTACGATTGCGGGAGGGCTGGATGTCCTGGCCGATGCCGAAGTTGCGGCTGCGCTTCTCAATGAGAGGGTTCTAGCAAATTGTCAGTTCAGTCGAAAAGTCGAAAAAGATGTGTTCCAACGTACCTTTGCAGCCTTCTTGGAGGACTTAGCGGCGCTGCCACCCGGGAACGGGGCGGGGGCTGTCTTCTTTCCCTTTGGTGCCTATGAAGCAAATTACCATCATGTCCCTGGCTGGTCATTGAGAGAAGGGGAATAGAGCGTTGATCGCTCCTCTTCATCTCTAAGAGACTATGAGGCACATTGCTGCGTCTCACAGCTCAAGCCTTCTTTGACACCAATGCCATACTAATGCTCCAGTATTACCCTTCGCAAAAGTTTAGTCCGTTTTCGCAGACGGAGGGCGGCTTGTGTAGTCATGTTTCGTTGCTCGTGCTGCGCCGAGCATGAAGAGAACGATGGACACTCATTCGACTTCAGTCGTTGGACTGCGCGAAGGTGCTTACCATTTTGTTGTCGATATGGGCGGTTGTCGGAGTGGGCGATGTTCATGAAAGCGAATTTTGAGTTGTGCCCACAAACAATTGAATCGAGCACGGGCCAGATATCACGTGTTGGTCTCACGACTCGAGTTCTGGAACAGCAAACAATCTTCCTCTCCAAGCTCTACACTAATTGTGCAATAGATCAAAGCCGATTGTCATCATGAGCATCCAAGAATCTCTAATGGCTTGGTTCGAAAGCAACGGCGGCTCAATAAACCTGTCCATTGCCCTCGCCAAAGACGAAAAAGGAGGACAACATTTTCGCGCTCTGGAAGATGTTAGCATTCCATCCTCGGGTAGTCTCCAAGTCTGCTACTGTCCTTTTGGACTCACGCTGTCTCATTTGAACGTTACTGGATCACCGCCGGCCGCTGTGAGGAACTGCTCTCAACAAAGTATATGCTCGAAACTTCTTGGGAAGATACCCACAGCAGCCGTCAGCTATTTCTTCCTCGCCGAGCAGCGTCTGCAAGGCGCTGAGAGTTTCTGGGCACCCTACATAAACTCCTTGCCCAGAGAAGCAGAAATGCAAACGCCTCTGTGGTTCAATGAAGAAGATCTCAAATGGTTGAACGGGACTACTCTTCGTGCTCACACAACAGATCCTAGCAAATCCGGTCTCGAGATGAGAAGAGGTATGTGGAAAGATCAGTGGCAACAAGGTCTTGAGGTTCTCAAGGGCGAAGGTGAAGATGTCGCGAAGTTCAGCTGGTAAGCTTATTCCCCACCTGCGTATATATTGAAATTATAGCCGCATGGCACCTGGATATACATCGATTTCGAATGTAGGTAGACGGTTCCTCTTTGAGCCATCAATTTTTACCAGCAAGTACTGATTGTGTTTCCAGGGAACTATATCTTTGGGCTGCCACGATATTCACATCGAGGAGTTTCACCTCATCAATCATGTTGCCAAATGAATCCGACAGCTTCGCTTTGCTCTATCCGCTCGTCGACTCTTTCAACCACCAATTTGGCTCTAAGGTGATGTGGGATATGAGCCATGGCAACTTTGCTCTCAACATCACCCAGCCTGCGAAGAAGGGAGATGAGGTCTTCAACAACTACGCCCCAAAAGGCAACGAAGAACTACTGACGGGATATGGGTTCTGCACGGAAAACAATCCATGCGATGTGGTAGCCATACGGATTGGCAAGCCACCAGAGCCGGTCCATGCAGCCTTGCAAGCACAATATCCCACACGCTTTTCAACCCCGGAGTGGAGCCCTGATGAAGCAACGTTCTTTCTCCGAGGAAGCAATCACTATACGGGAGGCTACGAAGACTGCAGCATGCCATGCTTACGCGGCCTCCCTCCAGAGATGTACGCGGCAATCCGCGCCATCCTGGCGTTTTCGTACAGAACATATATCGAACAGGGAGAGATGACAGAAGATGATTTGGACGAGGCATCGCTCCAGGCGATTCATGACAGGTTATTGGAGAAGAGAAATGCGATCAGGGCGTGGGACCCGCAACTTGCCCACCAACCGCAAAACCAGAAGCAAGCGCATGCTAAGGTATATCGGGAGGGACAGTTGAAGATTCTAGACGAGATCTTGTTGGAGTTGGACACCGGGCTTGGGGAGATGTGACAAAACCGGTTCTGAGGTCGGCCATAGATGAAGTAGTTTCTGTCGAGACCTTCCAGGCGGAATACGAGGGTTTAAATGGCCACACCACGGCCTGTTCTATGAGCTTGAATCAAAATATTTTCAGGGAGATGGCGTACGACTATGTCCCGAGCACCAAATTAGTTGCAACTCTCCTCATAAGATTGTCAGGTGCCTGCAAGATTGACTCTACTCTTCCAATTCCTTGTCCTCCCCACCAACCGTCTCCAGCAGTATTCACATCACAGCATCAGCATTCACCTCATCCTCGTCAGCTCAATTGCACCTCCTCAAGACAGTGAGAGCATGTAACAAGCTAAATATTCAAGATATCCAGCTTGATTCCAGACCAGCCACCACCAAAACTATCAATCCAATCCTCCTCCGAAAAAAAAAAAAAAAAAGAACGGTCCAGAAATCCCAGTCGCAAACCCTATGAACGACTCATCGAGTATCTAGAAAAACATCCAAATCCCTACCAAACGTTTGTGAATAAACCCATCGTGGAGGGTTACAAGAACCAGGAGAAAGGTAAGGAGACAAAGGCGCGTCGACGCGTAAAGCAAGATGCCAAGATAGGACGGAAGAAAAGAAAACATCACCCCCGAACGCAAAACATCAAGAAACACATCCAACTATCCCTCAACGAAGTAAACGAGTCGGGCGTAAGAAATCAGCGAATCAGGAAAAGGTGACTTGGAGGGGAGATATGGGAATTTAGATCGCTTATGAGGAGAAGGAAGAGATGGTGTCAAGTAAGGACGAGAGTCAAACAAATGTATCATAGAGAGAGAGAAAGAGAGAGAGGGTGATGCTACGAAGACGAACTCATGACCTCATTTCCAGACAGCTCAGATTCTGCCGCCAATGCTCTGGCATTCTCCCAACGACATCGACCTCCAAAAATCAGCTACTTTGAAAAGGTCTCAGTCGTCCATGGAGGGACGGATCATGCATTAAGCTCAACCCCACTGTTCACACGAGAAATGGAGATCGCTCATTTCGCCTAAGAAGCGCTTCGAAGGAGAGCACCGGTGCTCACTCCCATCACCAAAAACACCCACTTATCCCCCAAACCCGTGGTAACAAGGCGATCAGCCGTCCACCCAAAACACCAAAATCATAATCCAACAAAACCGCCACCCTCATCCGCAATCTCAGACCAAGACTCGATCCAGAGCCCCAACATCTATAGGAATCGGGTCCACAACAGGGATCAATGACTCTTTTTCTGCTTTGCCGTCCCAATATGCGTGTTGTGAACTTGCGTCGCAAACTTCAAACTCGTCAACGTCTCGCTAAGATGATCCTGCATCGGCGAGACCATGACGAACATGAGGGTTTTCGAGTTACCGCCGAGGGAGTTTTGGAGGAGGTAGGTCAACTGTGATAGACGTTAGAAGTATGCCCGAGTACAAAGGTGGCAAGTACAAACCTTGCTATTCCGGTAAGGGATGTGAGCCTTGTTTCCCTTGCCCAGGGCACCGATAACATCACCCAAGCACGAGAGAGACTTGTTGATGCTTTGCGTCTCCTTGAGGCGATCACCCTCTGCTTGCGAGTGGGCCAATCGCTCAGACCCAGCCAAGTCAACAAGATTGAGCGTCCCTTCGCTCTTCTCACCAGTCTGGTCATTGACCCCCACAAGACTCAGGATGAAAACAGAATGACTCCGACTACTCCTTGAATTGGCCTTGGTAGCAGCTACAGTTCGATTGCCATCAGCCCGCTTGAGGACTTCGTAAACACGATCGGCTGAATCAAGTTCCACCGTTTCGGTGTCCGTAATTGTGGTTTTATTTCCTTCGTGCTGAATGGTGTGTTTCTTTCTGTCTAGATCTTCTGCCTTGCCGAGGAGATCGTTGATATTTTCGTTGTACACTTCGACAAAGGAGCCTACCATTTTGTACGACCATCCCTTTTCTTCAAGGTTCTTGGCTGATTCGTAGATCTGCGTCACCGCTCGGGGAATCATGCCGTCTGACGAGGACATTGTGTGTGTCTTACCGGACCCCGTTTGACCGTAGCAGAAGATGCAAACGTTGTAGCCATCTAGAGCGCTCTGGACCAGCTGACTGATCTCGTCGAAGATGTCAGAATTGTTCGAGGCTGGGTCAAAGACTCGATCGAATGAGAATGCATGATTCGTTGCGGTGACGTTCCCGATAGCGCTCTTCTTCTCATCCCCTCTGACAACAATCTCCTTGCTCTCGTCCTTCTGGTCTGGAAAATCAATTACGGCAGGCTTTTTGTCATCGTCGCCAATGACAGGTCGCACTCGACAAAACACTCGAATGTTGCCCTTGAGCTCTTGGACTTGATTGTGAAGTTTTCTTCGCAGAGTCTCCTCCGCCCTTAATTTCTCATTCGCTAGCTCAGCCGCCTGTTGAGCCTGAAGCATCTGCATCCGAAGATCTGCAAATGCCTGTGATTGGGCCTCGTTGTCTGATGCGAGAAAGTCCATCTTCGCCTTCAAAGCGCTGTTTGCAGCCTCCAGAGATACCGTGTTGGCAGCCACTTCGGAGAGCTTGCTTTCAATATTCTGCCGTAACGTCTTCTCACGTTCGATTTCAGCAGCCTTGCGATCAAGTTCCTCGCGGACCAGGGCAGCTTCCCGCTCTCTTTGACCGATGTCTGTTGCTGAAGCCGTTAATTGAGCATCCCGTTGCGCAGTGATTTCGTCCACTTCTCGCTTGCGCTCAGCTTTCTCTCGCTCCAGCTCCCCCATTAGCCTGCTTTTACACTCTGCCAGGATTTCATTATGCGATCGCATCAGCTGTTCTATCTCGTCTCGTGTTTCTCTCCGGATCTCATCTTGAATAGTGGCTGCACCTCTCTCCAATTCATGAACTTCCTTTTTGTGCTGGTTTTCAAGGTCTTCCAGTTGATATCGGTGCTTCCTTTCTAGCTCATCTACCTCAATTCCATGATCGCGACGCTCTTGTTCGGCGACAACAGATGCTTCCCTCGTTTGCTCATTGGCCTCGCTGAGCTGGTCACGGAAATTGTCAATCTGTAACTCGAACCGTTTTTTTTCAGCCTCCAGTTCGGCCACTAGTTCATTGTCAGTGAATGGGACATTGCACGCGAATTCTGTCAGCGCTCTTATTAAAATAAACCTCATTTGAGCTTGTCCAAACTGCCGCATGGTACCGATAAATTTTTGGCCATTTTCGGAAACCAAATCGACAGAAATTTTAGCAATGTCGTTCTCGGATTGGAGGACTCAAATACGTTTGGCATATTCGATGATCAGATGTGGAGGCGCGCAGATTTTTCCATTGAATTCTGTCGCCTCAAGTGCCCTTACTAAAAATTGACCGGGAGAGTCACATACCTCGAGTCTTGAGCATTTCGATCATGTCCTTCCAATGCTTGCTTTCAAAATTGGTCCCGTCCATCTGGGACTTGAAGTGCTCGAACAAAACCTTCATGTCCTCAATGCGTTGTTCCGTCGCTCCTGGACCTTCCCATGCTATAGGTGCCAACAGGTTAGTGTCTTTGCTCATGAAAAGTGGACGACAAGGGGATTTTTGGGGGGAAGGATTCGCGCGCGGTTTAGAAAGGGTCAGAGGGGCCTGAAACGTCACCACAGAAGTCTCCAGATTCTTCTTGGGCGTGGAAACAGGTATTAGGGAAGGTTGAGGGGGACGAGGTGTCTTTGGTTGTGCTGCACCATTCGCCTCACAATAGGAAAGGATCTGATCTTCTTCCAACTTGGGCTGGTCTTGTAGAGTCACCTTGCTGAATGCCGAGTTCAACGCACTCAATGATGAGACTCTACTGTCTTTGTGACTGACTATAGCAACCGAGTTTGATCGTGAGATGCCTTGAATCGAGGGTGCGAGTGTAGTTCCGGAGCATCTTGAGCTTGTTCTTGATGAAGCAATGCTCTGGTCGCTGATCACGCGCTTTGGTGTCTTTTTACGTGCGAAACTGTTTACATTGTAGGAAGAGATGTATGAAATGTTCTCTGTACCGGATGATTTTTCGGCTGGCGATTCATTAGCCTGGGTAGTTGAGGGAGCGCGACGAGATCCGTGTGATGTGCCTGGGCGAGGGAGTGCCTGGGCTTTTTTGACTGCGTTTTGTCCCATGACTGATTGTGATCGTTGTAGACCTTGTCTAAATGTACCATTGTTTGAGGATATGGGAGGGTATTTGCGATTGGTAGAAGCTGAGAGGATTGATTGACTGGGAATGGCGCTTTTGATGGGTTGATTGCTAGAGCGAGTCGAACTCGACGCGGATTGTTGCTGAGCGTTTTGTAGTTTAGGTTCACCAGCCTGTTGGGCAAGTGTTTTTCGCATCTTGGCTGCAGGTTCTCCAGTCACTGGAACAGATGTTAGTCCTCCAGTCTCAATTGCATCCTTTGCGACTCACGGCTGCCGGTTGGACGATGCTTGGAAGTGGTGGGTACAGGTATGGATGGCGGGGGCATGCTGCTCTGGCGAGAATTGTGTTCGGAGGCTGATAATTCGGAGAGGCCTCCTCCTGAGAGGACATTGTATTTGGTGGGCTGCCGCAAGCCAGTCTTCGTGTCGCGTCCGATTTCGTGGGTGGAAGTGTCCATGGTTCGAATTGCTTGCTGACACCAGAAGAATAGTCGTCGCTAGAGTGGCATTTCTGATATTGGAACCGAATTGCAACAGTACTCGGGGAAGAAGTCCTGGTGGTGATGGCAAATGGAGGTCGAGTCTTCGGAGAGATGTTTTGGTGCAGTATAAACATCAACAATGCTTGCCAGGGTGATGCGCACTCAATCAATTGCGCCGAGAGACAACTTGAATTCATACAACACTACCAAGTGGACGGCGATGATTATCTGGACATCTCTTGCTTTTCAGAATGCCAGACGCTATAAATCGACGTTCCTTGAAATTTGGCTATTACAATGCTGTCTGTCCTCGTGTAAATATCTCCAGAGACACTGAGGCAGTATGTATGGGACGGCCCCACTGTGATTAGCTAAGTCAGGGCCCAAGGTGCAGGTGGAAGCTCCAGGTCGCTCCATGACATGTGCGCTTTGGTGAGATATAATCACCCGTGGAGGTCCTGAGGAACAGCTTCAAGGCCATCTTCATGGACACGTCCAACATAATCACTCGCCACCACCATGGAGAAATACAGCCAGTTCCGCGATAGAGGTGCGCTCGCCACAGTCCCAACACTTGCGTCCTGCTAACCCTCGCGGCATGCAGGCTCCGGCATTGCGCCTTTCTTCCCTGTATCATCGCTGCCCTCCGGTCTTTACCTCCCCTTTCATGCCTTCTTATTCGTCTGCCGAGTCCCTCTGCTCATAGCTGTGGGCCTGACGTATCTGCTGGTCTTCTCATGGCTGCCCGTCAACTCCCTGATCAAGAAGACGGTGCTGTGGGTCGTGTTGGGGATACCAGGAATATGGTGGGTGGACTTGCAGATTGATGGTGTGAAGAGAGGGTAGGATATCATTAGAAATGCTGACTGGAGCACCGCGTATTGATGCCGTATAGATCTCTAGCCAAAAACCAACAACGTCTACCTCGCCCAGGAACTCTGATCGCCTCTTCCTTCACCTCCCCAATCGACTGCCTCTACCTCGCCGCCATCTTCGACCCCATATTCACCGCTTCATACCCATCCACTCGTCTCGTCGAACAGATCTCCCTATTCAGCGCCATCTTCCGCGCTCTCACATCTCCACAAACCAGACCCGCGCCAGGCGCCAAACTCGTTACTCTGAGCAAGCTGATCCAGGACAACCCGGACTCCTCCATCGTAGTACTACCAGAATGCACAACCTCAAATGGTCGTGGCATTCTGCCCTTCAGCCCTAGTCTTCTCACCGCTCCTCTCAAGACAAAGATCTTCCCTCTCAACCTGCGCTACGCACCTGCCGATATCACCACGCCGGTGCCAGGAGCCTATCTCTCGTTCCTGTGGAGTCTGTGTTCGCGGCCGACGCACTGCATTCGAGTCCGCATCGCAGATGCAGTATATAACACATCAGCCGCTGATGTGCGCCAAAAGACCGGAAAGCCTAGTTCATACGAGACGAATTTCTTCGACGATAAGCAATTCGGGGAATCTCTGAGCAGCGCCGAAACACTTGTCAGCGACGGCGATGAGGTAGCTCTGGATGCGGACGAACGAAAACTCCTGGATCGGGTAGGCGAAGATCTGGCACGACTGGGCAGGGTCAAAAGGGTAGGGTTAGGTGTGAAAGAAAAGCAAGAGTTTGTTAAGGTGTGGACGAAAACTAGAAAGGTTATTTGAATGCGAGAGCGGAGGTGCCATTCGTTTTTGCCATATGTCACGTTTGTTCTAGCGGGCGAGTTGGTAGGGATACATCTAGATGGGCGGTGACATTATGATCTTACTACTTTGGGCGCTCCATGGAGTACTGGGAGTGAATGGGTCCGAAACCATCTTTCTGAGCAACTTGCACAATAATTAAACTCTCTTCCTTGTCAAGCCCACGTTCGGAGACCCTTGTCACAACTCGAGACCAACAGCAAACATCATGTTTGATCTGTAGGACGCTGACATGTTCAAGTGGACGAAGTAAGGAGTTTCATAAAATCTGATCAGGGTATAGTGTATTTTTGGACTTGGGACTAGATTAGGTACTTTCAACTTGAAAGTTCACCGCTTCATCATAGCTTGGCGAGAGAGGGCTTTGGTAACGAGTACCATGGTATCTATGAAATCAAGTGATTCCCAGCCTGGTGTCCTACGAACCAAATTTACGGCGATGATGCCAAATGGCAACGATTGAAAGAACAGCCTTGGAAGCGAGACCTTGTCGTTGTCCACGGCAGGTCAAAAGGCAGACTTGAAGAGCCTAGGCGGAAGGAGAGCCCCTCTTTGGACAACCCGTTGATTGACTTTTGGCATTCTCCTGCAATTTCCCGATCCTGGGCGGTCTCACGAGGCGGGTTGTTCGGGACCGTAAAAGGTTACACAGCAGGCCTTGGACGGGGCTGAGTCTGAGTCTGCCTCTCTGGTCGCGGGTTTTAGCTGCGCAAGGGCTGGCCGCATGCCTGGCGGTGAGAAGAAGTGAATTGGTCGAACACTGCACATGGCAATATGAGTTTCAGATTTGTCCGTGGTGATGGGGCATTTACAGATGTTGTGGCTGTGTCGCGGTCAAGTTCAACCTTGAATTGGTTGAGTAAAATCAAGGGATGATGGTTTTTCGGGGCAGTGCTGCAGTGAAGAAGGATGTGTTCAGATTGCTCCACTTCCAAAGATCAGTTGCGAGGTCTGCCATGGTGACCTTTCCAGAGTGACGAGGTCTGCCTGATCACTCTAGCACCTCATACCCATGCTCTCGAGCCTACCAGGTGCGAAGATCTCTATGAAACGAAGGAATCTTGCGCCCATGCTCAGCGTGATGTGGTGAGGTGTTCGCTCTTCTGCCAAGGGCTCATTCCCATCTCTTATCAATGGGCGCTGGAAAAGCCTTGGATCGTTTCGAGCTCCTCCTAAGTCGGTCAGTCACAGATGGAGACCATCAAGATGGATAGTAGCCAACCTCGCTGAGCTTTCTGCCTCTGGTTTTGACAACCCATCGCCCATCCTTGCACTACACAATATGAGAAGCTAGGCAACAGATTGTTTTGGCTGGACGTACCGTGTATGAAGCATTCATGGTGCCAAATTCCTGCAGCAAGATCTTTCGCAACTGCGCACCATCAACATAACTTTGCCCGAGGATTTGGGTCTGCCACTCTGTTGACGCTGGGTTGTTCTGTGCAAGGCCCATGTTGGCATGTACTGATTGATGGATGGAAGAACTTTGGACGGATCGATGCAACGTCGCGAAACGAACTTTCTCTCAGCGAATCGACCTTGATATGAAGTGGCAAGTCATTCTCGTGCCAAGCACCAAAAGGAGAAGATTGCGTGTCACTGTCCTTTGTTGGGCATTTGGGAGCATTTGGGGGCGGTACATTTCGACGTGACACGTCTCGACTCGTCGACTGTGACAGGCTCCACGCCTTCTTTGACGTGGTGCATCAGGAGCGGTCTGCAAGGCAAAGGAACGGAGACTGCAAGACATCTGGCGTCCAGGAGAGCACGGAGAGGTCCTAATCCTGCTACCTGCAGCGTAAAAGCGCCAGAAGGGAATGTGATCAAGAGTGGCCCTGTGCCAAGCCTTGACCTGCGACCCCTTGCAACCTCAGCAGCCAGCCCCGTTGGTGTGGAGAGTGGGGACTAGCAGCTAGGTACCTTCGTAGTGGAAGGCTTCGCATGAGGTATGCTCTCTGCCGCCGTGCTCCATCTTCGTACCTCTATCGTGTGGCACCGCATGATATTCCTTCCCGGAAGACCATCACCAGGCCTCTTAGCAGCTCATTGTCAAGAACTGATCCGCGCACAGTTCCGAATGGACGGCCGCCATGTCCCCAAAAGACGATCGATCGTCGACAGCATGCTCGGTCACTGAGTCTGTCGACCTGGGAAGTGGTGGTGTAGATAAAATGATCAGGTCCTATGACGAGAATGCTGCCGCGATTGCCCAGTTTGAAGCTCGGGCTGGACGGATATTTCAGATCAGATCTCACGAGAAAGACGTTCCCTGGCTAGACTGCTATTTCATCGGTATGTGTATCAAAGCAGTCTGCTCCAAGACCAACACTGACAGTTTGAACCTAGATTCAAAGAACACGGCAGCTCCCTTAGGACCAAGACGCATTGAGAATCCTAATGACATACCAGTCGATTACGTTCAAATAGCATTGTAAGTTACTTAGCAGTTACTGTGAAATTCACCTTCTGATTCTCTCGAAGCTTCATTCGCCTGCCAACAAATTCCATTAGCAGGATATCATCGTCTAGAAAATTGTATGATGCCCTCATACAGCAATATGATATCACACCTCGTTTCGCCGAGTTTGCCATGTCGTTTGGTCGCAAGACAAAGGAATATGATTTTGGACCACCAACTCTTCGGTTCAGGTATGCTGGTATGCCAGAGACGAGAAAAGATCCAACGGAGCTTCCGTACATCGAACAGAGTCGCAGTTTCGAATGCGCGTATGGCTTTCGCTATGCTATTGATAGAGAAAATGAAACAGAGCGGTGGACGGTGCGTCAGACAGCCGTATATCAAAAGTTCGATGCGAAGGAAAATCAAAGCGTATGGGTTTTGATCGGCGCCTCCACCGAAACTGCACATCTCGTTCAGAGTCACCTTGAGTGCAGCTCCCGTGTCCCAGAAGGTCACCCATTTCTGCTTCACTCGATCATTATCGACAACTCTCTTGGAAATTGGAGATGGTATATACTTGACCTAGCACAGCAAGTACAAGATATGGTGAGTGAACTATGGACATCTGGTGAATTTCACTGATTCTCTTATAGGCAGATGCTATCGCGATTTCGGACGTTGCTGGACAAGATCCAAATGGAAGGGTCAATGTTTCGGTCAGTTTCTCAGATCGACAGAAGTTGAAGACTCTGGAGGATAAAATTCTGAATCTTCGCACTATGCTCGAAGCAGGTGCACTTACCATAGCCTCGCTCGCATCCCGCTTCTCGACGCTCGGAGGTAGTAAGGATATCGGCGGGGACAAAGAATCCGTCCTTAATCTTCTTGCTGAAGCGTCCGACCAAGCTTCCCTTTATCTGGTCAAAGTTGACGTTCTGCGCAAACAAGTCAAAGGTGCTGCCACCTTGTTGACCGATATTCTGACCTATGATAACGCATTCAATCTCAAAATTCTTGCCCAAGAGGCCCGAAACGATAACTTGGCAATGATTGGTCTCTCTGAGCAAGCCGCAGAGGATTCGAGAGCCATCAAGATCATCACCATTATCACAGTGGTATTTTTACCTGCTACTGTTGTATCAGTAAGCATACCTCTTCTTGTAATCTTCGAATTTCCACCCTGATTGCTGCAGAGCTTCTTTTCGACACAATTTGTTCGCGTTGAGCTTGACGATTTCCGGCTTTCGAAGGCAGCTTGGATATATTTTGTTGCCACTGCCATCTTAACGCTTTTGACTGTTACCGCATGGATATTCCTTCCTACATACGTCCCAAAATCAATGAGATTAGTCAAAGACACCTGGAATCGAGTTCAGGGAAAGACTCGCCGGCATGGCTTCGTCGAGCATGAGGAACCACACCTTGCGGCAAATTCACGACCGAACAATTGGTCAACCTATCCACAGAATACGGGAAACTCCGACGTCCCTGTCACAAACAGCAGAGGGTTTCTTTTCGAGCATGCATAAACTACAGGACAATCTGCATGGCCGTGGAATCTATCACACCAAGCCACTGCTTTTTCGGGCAATGACCAAATCAGCTGACCTGGCTGCGCGATCGCCTGTTGCCTGATCACAATCAAGCTGGTACCCCGCAGTATTCTGGCGCCTTTACGTGTTCACACCATTTCTACAGTATCCCACGTCCTGCCAGCTCACAAAATGGGGGCTGACAATGGTGAATGTCTGCAGCTTTATTGGTCTCGCATCTTTGCACTGCCCAGAGCCACCGGCAAACAGCAGCGATGACTGGCGAGGCAATCTTCCGCCTTTTTGCGTGCGCCTCGTGATTCGCTCTTGTGGAGGATCACCCCCTACGTCGGGCGCATGGTGGCGTATATCAGAGGCAGAGGGCGGCCTCTCTAAGCACGCCCACTCCCCTCCAATCATCTCAGCCTTGGCAGGGATTACGACACGTCACACGGAAAGATATCAGAAGGACTCGGCCCTGATTCTGAGACGACTTTTCCAAGATCATTCTCCACTCTTACGCCAACTCCCCCTAGGCCTCAACATGGATACACAACGGCCACAGGTCACGGTTTCAGAATGGGAGAAGCCGCACTTCTCAGAGATATATATTCAAAGTCATGTACCTGAAGCCGGACAATTCCGCTGTCCCCAAATCGAAGTGAACATTCAATTGTCGACAAATAATGATGAAGTTTTCTTTCGTCAGGCCGTTGATAGGTTTAGGTTTGCCACTTTGTTTGAATGGATTGAAACCGAAGTCCAGAAAGTCATTGCGGCAAAGAGCCTCAACAAAAAGCATACGATCCAACTCGAATATCAAGCTGGAAACAAGTTCGTCTCAAAAAGAGGCTACGACAAAGACTCGTTCGACAAAGCCCTGAGAGAGGCCTCAATGCACAGTTCAGCGTCTATCAAAATCACAGCATCCTTGACGCCTCCTCGACTTGCATTTTCGCGGGAGAAGGCGTACCAAATTCTGACACAGCGAATAATTGAAAAAACGACAGGCAAGTACATCGTGCCAAAAACAGCACTCGACGAATTTCGGAATGAGGAGCTTCTGAGAGGGATATGCACAGAGGATGTAACCTTGCGGGGACTTCAGAGCGACAATCCATCTTTTTTGAAAGATCTACAGCAGGGCCAGACTTCTGGATTGAAACTCTTGGCCATTTTCATTCTTGCACAGGTCTCAGACTTGGGAGGCACGTTCTGCGATTTTTGGGACTGCGGACTGCTTGATCGCTGCTTGCCTTTCGTCCGCTCCAATCCACCGACATTTTGTGAAAAGCGGTTTTGGCTGTCTATCTGTGACACTCAATGGCAAGTCTTGCCCATCGAATTAGCGCAACTAGGCCCCGGTGAGCTGCCTGCAAAATTTGATCGGGATCGGTGCTTGCCCTTCCAGGAATCAGACAGACCTCTAGGGCAGGGTGGATTTGGTGTTGTTGTTGAGATCCAACTGGATGTCGACCATCCGGAGCTCTACCTTGCTGAAGACCAAGATGTAAGCCATTGAAAGGACCCCACTGTATTCAAGTCTCGTGTACTAACGATGTCTTAGGGCAGACTAGTGGTGAATCCCCCACTGGCAGCTAAGAAAATCAAGCTGGAGTCGAATCACCAGGTCATTCAAGAAGGTCCCGTGCCAGATCGGGAGACGGACATCCTGATGCAGCTTGCTGGATTAAATCACCCACACCTCATCAAACTCATCACGGCCTTTCACCATGGCGATGAATACTATATGCTGTTTCCCAAAGCAAAACACAGCCTTAAAGATTGGTTTGACATGGAAGATTTTTCGGGCAATCTTGACTTCGTTGGATGGATCCTGCGACAAGTTGAAGGAGTGGCGAAAGGACTGCATCTCGTCCACACCAATGTCAGCAATGTCTCATCCTCCAATCTCAGTGTCGCCCCCGCCGTAGACGCTGGCAAAAAAGGAGTGAGAGGGCATCACGGCGGTATCGCTCCTTCGAACTTGTTGATCATGACTGATCTGTTTGGGATGAACGAGATGGAGCGGACTTTTGGGAGAATGCAGCTATCTGATTTTGGTGTCGCAAAACTCATGGACGAGCTTCCGACGTTGTCCGTATATTCGACAAATAGTCGCGGTCAATGGAATTATACACCACCGGAATGTCATGGACTACAACTGGGACAAATGCCTGGTTCGACGCGCTGGAAAGACATCTGGTCATTTGGCTGCGTTCTTCTGGAAATCTTCGCTTGGATGCTTGAAGGCATAAGTGCTCCCACCACATTCTCGAACAAAAGGTATGTGTTGGTACCGGCACAGTGCGCCAATAGCTGACTGGTCGTTCAGATTTGGCCCTGACGATACAGACTGGCCAGAAGGTAAAACGAGCAATTACTTCGAACTCAACAAAGGCTCGAACGGGAAGAAGCTTGCATCATTGCGACAAGCCGTCAGCGATCAAATCACAGCGATCAGAAATGGCGGCAGATGGCCGTCAGAGACCTGGCCGCAGATCAAGCCTACAGTGGACGCCTGCATGGACCTCGTTCTTAGCTGTCTAAGCATTGAGAAGAGGAATCGTCCAGAGGCTTCTAACGTCGGAGACGAGCTGGAGAGAATTCGCAAAGCCTTTGAGACGGTCCGAGCAGAAAGCCCGGCGCATACGACGGCAAAAGAACGTCACGAGGACCATCATCATCTTCCCATCCCTGAAGCTGGATCGAACAACAATCAGCACCTTTCAGCTCGGAGTGGTGCTTCGTGGTGATCGATCAAGCAGACGTGATACCGTTTCTGCCCAAGCAAAACGGTCCAGGAGGCGGGATTAGAGAGACGTGTCCTCAACTAGCGAATCCATTGACATACCAGGGAGAGCAGCAAGGCGTCGAGTTGGGTAGAGACGTTGAAGGAACGGAGACTGGCGCGGATCGTGAGCGCAGTCGTACTGACCGCAAATAGAAAATTCCAATACATCGAGTCTGAGGATACGACGTGGAGGAATAGAGTTGCCTGGGCACAGATTCCTTTTGTACAACAGCGCTATTGATTTTTTGACAAGTGCATGGCGTTTTAATGCCTTGAGCGGTTTAGATACCCTGTTCACGATCGCGTTTATGAATTAAGATACCACTTCACGCAGATACGGACCTGACGAGTTTCATGGTTTGGTCCCCAACACAACCAGCGAACTTTCTCTCCGGCTTCTTCGACACGATGCCTACCCGAAGTCATCAACGCGCGAACCTACCTCAGCTATTATAAATCCAG
This sequence comes from Venturia carpophila, assembly GCA_014858625.1. Taxonomy (NCBI): domain Eukaryota; kingdom Fungi; phylum Ascomycota; class Dothideomycetes; order Venturiales; family Venturiaceae; genus Venturia; species Venturia carpophila. Next base: position 1,469,505 of record JACTAK010000010.1, read on the forward strand.
TAGTTTAGACCCGAGGTGTCAACACCAAGCAACCTCCTCCCAAGCTTTCCATCTCCCGCTTGACTCGCCACGTACGGTGGCGAAACAGCAACATCAACATCAATGCTCCCAATCCAAGAGTCGATACTCATCCAGTACGCTTATATGCGCTTTCCGTGTCAACTGGTGGCATTCGGTCATGGAGGCATTGATCTATTGCCCCCTTGACGCAAACTCCACTTTTGAAGCAAAGACATCCCTCAGCGCCTCATCAGAGAATATCAGCTCCTGCTCAATAGGCACGGTATTCTTGATTTTCAAGAGCATCCCGGACAGCGTAACAACCAGACTACCAGCAAGCAGAAGGTAGCAAGACGCAAAAATGTTCATGGATGCTGGTGGATGGCCCCAATGGCCAGTCACCACACAACAGCTGCATCTACTGACTGTACTCGCTCTTAGACTCCTGCAAAGTTGGCGAGCTTGCGATTCTTGTTGTTTATAAGCCCATGAACCTGGATCACGTCAGCAGAAGAACGCATCAATGGCACCGACCAGTCAACGCACGTCTGCCATGCAGCGTCATGAAGGCCGTCCAGAATCAACAAGAACAATTGTGCCGATGTACGTGCAACCATTGGGAGGGACAGGCCGACTTATTGGAAAAGTTGCCCTCACATTGGAGGGGAGGTTAGATCCCAGGTTGGCGATGAAGATGCGAGTGTCAACTCTATGCGTCACAGAATGGAGAAAGGGTGTCGGGAATGATGCTAAAAGAGCAGCGAAATGCAGGTGAGCCAGTTGAGCATGACAATGTGGATGTCGTCGATCTTGCCGAAGCAGCACTGAAGACAGGTGCCTTCCAGACCATCTTCACCCCATGCATGCTCCTTTGGGACCGACATCTTGAATCTTCAGCCTATCTCTTGAGCGAGTTTGCTTACAACCATGAACAGGACAGAAGTGGAATTAGAACTGGTTGGCGAAACACGGGGCAGGTGTTCTGTCCTGTCGCCATCTTCAGCAAAATAGTCCTCCGCCGCCGCCGCCTCCTGCAACGGCACTTTGGAGTGACGGTGATAAGAGAGTCCAGGCATGGCGATATCGGCTTTGACAAATGCAGCAATGAGCGAGAACAGGTCCGAGAACAGATCTGGAGAAATGGAGACGACCAGATTCCTGCCTTATGCCTTCTTTCTTGTGTAGCAAAGGTGCCACTCCCTTCCAAGCGAATGCAGAAGGTAAGAAAGACCCGATCTGGATCGACCGAGGAGTCCAATCACTAAGAGCTGGTGGCAATATTTCATCGAGGCTCGGACGCGGTAGAGTTGGCGGTCTACATCAGAGATTCTGCAAAGCTGTCCTGTTGAGTCTTGTATCCAGCGCACACCGGGCCAAAGAGGAAGCGATGCTGGCCGGTTGAGATTCTGTAGTACAGTCTCTATTCGCAGCGCATAGCTTTATGCAATTTCGTCATGGAGGTGACGCACCAGGCAATCCAGCGCGAATCCGAGTGCTATCGGTGTTCCCAGTTTTTCTGGTCCAAAAAATCCTGTTTGGGTAGAGGATCGTTGTCTGGCTACCAGGATCATTTCATGAGTGTTGGTTTGCGTCTGCTGCTGAGAAGAGGAGGTAGAAAGAGACGTTGTTCTAGTGGGTCACGGCCTAGTTTTAGCCATGGTGAAAAGGGGGGGCTCCCCTCCAAGCACGCCGAGACCGTCAATACGAAATCGAAGGTTTCTCTTTTGAGAAACTTCCTCCACCCAGCGTCGAGACTGATATCTTCCGGACCATTCCTCCACTTCACAATGCCAAAATTGCGTCGTCATTGGTCCCCAGCTCGAAGGTCACGTACCACTATCAGTAGCCACCAGATGAGTGAGTGGTGGAAAGACACGATTCCAAGGTCCCACCCCATCACTACTCACGATCTCATATTTCCCTCCAAGCGATTCTCCATACCTCTCTCCCTTACGCCGTCAGCTCCGGTTCCGACACCGAAATACACTACTTGAACCCACCACCATACATCGAGCCGTATGACACAAACCCAAGAGAAAAGGAAACACTTTCAAAGATTTCCCCTCTTCAAATTTCAGAGGTATACACAAGAAGGAATAGGAACCCCACAGCCATTGACAATACCAAGCCACAAAATCCAATACCGAATCCAAGAACTCCCTTCCAAGCCATGAGCAAAACGAAGTAGCGGCGTCCGGATCGTACACCGACGAAGCGCGACATCGCACCCAAAGCAGAAAGTCAAGGTCAGATACGAAACATCCCAACTCCACCTTCACACACACACACACACACACACACACACCACCGACAGTATCCTTACCTTCCTCGGTGAAATCTCGTTCCTCCCCCGTACCCCGATTTCAATAACGAAAGGTAGAAAGTATCCTTCCCTCTCTACCTACCCATCATTATACCCTTCCCTAGCTCCCGGAACAGAAGCAGTCTCAGCGTCGATACGGATACGTGTAATCGTGTTGGCGCGGAGGGGAAAGTAGTGGAGGATGAAGTACTGAATTTGGACGATTTCTTCGGGATTGAGATAGTGGGGGGGAGGGGGCAAGGCGGAAGGGGAAGGGGAAGGACACTTGGCGTTGAGAAAGGGTTAGGATCTCTGAGAATATGATCGCATGAAATTGTTGGGAGAAAGGTTGACGAAGAACGGGTGGGTCAAATTAGGAGATACGAAGGGATAGGCGGGAGCGGGGGACGACCATCATTTTGGAGAAATACAACCAGCTCTGTTTCCCTCTCCCCTCTCGAAACCGATCCCCTTGGCTAAAAGAGAAAAATGTCGATTTGAAATTCCATAACGGATAGCGGACAAAGTCGACAGGTTTCCCGCCATCTGATCCTGTTTTTCGAGGAAGGTATCAGACATACGCGCTGAAAACAAGCTCAATCTCAACAACGAGATAAGAAAGGCAAAGAGGGGGCGCCAATACTAAACACATCAAGACCTCACCCATCCCAAAATCACACCACCTCATCAAAAAGAAGATGTCTCCATGGAAGAAGAATCGATACCACAGCCCCAAAATAAGGCAGCCCACACACGCCAACCTCGCCCCTCACCATGTCAACCTCACCGAACCTCTCGATCGATTCCCGCTTCACCATGCGTGTTCTCATTCATGCTGCGAGGCTGAAGCACGTTGCCTGACATTTGGATTGGGCGACACGCTGGTATCCGCGCCGACTTGTCACATTCTTCGTCGGCGCTTCTGGACGATACGGAAAGGAATGGCTAAAAGCCTGACACCGCATCGAACCTGCCTCTGAGCTTTGTCTGCGGTTGGGCGCTTGACCGAGTAACATACCCCGGTGAATAGTAGAGGTGGTGGCTCTGCAAAATACGAAGTTCCGCGGTGGAAACGCAAGGAGCAGTCCAGGGCAAGGACAAGAAGATGGGCGAGGTGAGTCCGTCTCGATCGGAACGCAGTGCCGCATCGAATCCGAATGTATGTTTCGGGATAGGAAATATTGTTTTGTTCAAGGGAGGAGGGAAAGGAAACGCGGGGTGCCTAGATTCCGGCTTCCGATTCAGTAGATGTTGTCACCGATATACTACACCGCCTGTGTCAGATGATCTGGCGTGTTCTCGAGCAACTAGCAGATCCATGCGGCCCATGTTTTTCTTTATTTACACGTATACTGCACGTAGAGAATATGGAGGTTGGACTCGGACGCGATCCGATGCGTTGGCGATTTAGTGTTTGTTGATACACAACCGCAGTCTTTTGACGACGCATCTTTTCCCATGCGAACCACGTACATCACAATCGGCCCTTGTGTTGATTCGGGAAACCAGCTCGTAGGGAATCGTGCGAGGCTGGGCGCCTCGCTTCTTCCTTCCATACCACAAATATGCTTTGGGAATGTCCTTGGAGATAGAACTGCTGCCTTGTAGATGCAGGCGGGCATATCCAAGCCCACAAAATTTGTAAAACACAACATTGAACATGGCTCGGTATAGCGATCGCGTTCATGGAGCTTTGGTACGCAGCTGGATCCCGTGCCAGCTCTTGATGTCTTCCCCCAAGATCTCATTTACCAGCCGATGCTGCTTGATGACCGCCAGGCCTCTGAATTTCTCCGATGTAATGGACACAGCGTACATGCTTCCACAACCTCCACTAACGTCTTGGACCTAATGCGCCTGTCAGCTCCACGTCCAAGCCTTGGTTTGCCCCCCCCCGGAACTGTCCGGTCTTCGGCCGACCTCAGCATTAACATACTTCTAGTGCCGTCGGCTGTAAGCCATCTACGAGCTTCCTGAAGATGGCCTTCTCCTTTTCGTCCAGGTGTTCCGGCATCTCGGGTGTCCCAGGCGGTTGCTCGCTGGTGAAGGAGTACAAGCGGCAACTTGCTCGCGGGGCATTGCGCGGGTCTGATCCAGGGTATGATCTTGAATTGCTACGTGAAAGGCAGGTCTGCCATGGCTTGTGTTGCAGGGCTTCACCTCGTGATGCCGAGAAGCATGTACGTGACGCGCTGGCGGAGCGGATGATTGGAGGACAGGCACGAAGGAGGGACGACGATGTGAGCCGCATGAGGCGGCCATGCGACAGTGGAGGATTCATGTGTGGTTGTTGGGCAGCAAGAGCACGAGCGGGCAGTTCCCGTGATGGAGCCGATGGCAATGGCCTCGCGACAGGATTCGTACGGTGTCGTCCATCGCGCCCCGAAAATCTCGAGTTGTCGGAGTGGACCGTCATCGCCGCGGGAGACTACACGTGATCGTCGAGTCCCAACGAATCAGAGCCCTCTTACAGATGCTCCATTTCGTACCGTTTTCGTGCCAGAAGTACTGGCGAGTATCTCAAGTACCCCCAGGCCAAAAGTCAGCAAAGGCCTGGCCGATGAACAATGCCAACCACTAAACATCTCCTGACAAACGACGCCGTGGCCCCAAACCACCTCGTTGACATCGTGTCCCCTCACCTCAGTCGCTTGTCCTCATGCAGTATGACCGTATGCATTCCCCAAAGCCAGAGGGAGTGGAGAGACCAGCTTCTCCGCATTGACCGTGTCCATCGAGATCCGCATCAGCCCATGATAAGTATTTCCGTGTGGAGGTCAAGAGTGGGAAATCAGTCGAGTTTCGGGTGTGTATGATGTTTGCCAACCACCAAATGCGTTGGTGACAGTCGAGCAGGCATGATCCCCATGAGTTCTCCGCGGGCTCCCAACGTTTCACATGTCAGACAAGTCACAAACTGCAGACTCTACGTAAGCTCTCCACGCGATGTGGTTGGACTGTGCTATTCGATCGCCTTCATGAGTTCATGTCAGAGCGGATAATTTGCAGGAGGTGCATGAACCGTTTGCCACACCGGTTACAACGGTGAAAAAAAAACAGTCGAAACTGGAAAGGAGGCGAATCTCAGAGGGACGCTGTGTGATCAGAGTTTATAATCGGCAATCGTTTCAGGGTCTGTGATCAGCTTTGTCAAGACCGACCGTCGACGCGCCGTCTTGACGATCCTGGTGAGGAGTCACTAAATTTGGTGCCGATTTGGGTGAACTCACTCAGCGATCATGGTGTAGCGTTTCTCCCCCACCCTCCAGAGCGACCAAACGAAACAACCAATGGAGCGCGTACATTGCGAAGAAAAGCATCCCATCGGCGGACCCCGATGACAGATTCCAGACCAAACGAGGCCTCATCACCTCTCGTCCGTTAGATGCTGCAGGATTCTGCATCGCGCCCGCACGGTTTCCCGGCCTCGCAACCAGCCTTTGACAATCAGCAACTCCACTTGCAGCATGGGGTGACGGACTTCTTCACTCCCCCTCAAGCATCTCTCCCGAAGCGGACCATGACTGATGGGCGGCAATCGACGCTTCGGTAAACATAGTAGTTTTCTCAAATATGAACGCCGTCTCCACCTCCATTTCGCCTCCTTCCCCAGACCCAGGAAACATCAATTGTGGGCCTTGGTTGCCTCCGACAAAAGTGTTGAGAGACACCAGTGGCGATCCGCGATACTCTCCATTGCTGGCGCGTACAGCGCAATCATTGTCCCCGATAAAACGGGTGTTTGTCTTTGCCAGAGCAGGATGTCTTTCAAGGGTCTTCGTTGCTCTTTGGGACTGCGCGAGGTGGGTCTTATCGCATGTTGTTCCAACCTGTGGTACGCCCTCGTGTAAATATTGATCATAGACCCTTGAAGGATCGTCGATAACAGCCTGTACTTAGCCTCAAAAAGGAAGGGTCTTCCCACTGCGGTCCGAATGCAAGATACAGCGAGGCCCGTTCAGGGCAACTCATTCCGCATATTGGAGAGACTGTTGACAACATGTCCGTTTTTTTCCCTCAATATGGAAGGATTTTTTTTTTTCTTTCCCCCCTCAATTCGAATATGAATTGTTGATCCATTATCATCATCATCATCGCCATTTCTAGTGCCGTGATTCCACGCAAATCTCTCTGATGGGGGGAAAGCCAAGTCCTACCTACCGCCACTAGTCCACCAGTCTCGCGACCCCCCCTCCGATGAACCTACAGCATCGTCCTCGACTTGAGATCGATGGTCGTCGAGTCCTGGCTACTATTGAACCGCAGAGCATCATTTCCGCAAGCTCCCAGCGTCGGGTCTATCGGGAACAGAGTTGCGCGCCGTGTAAGAAGAGCGATATCGGGCGTCGTCGACGAAGTTTGGGTTGGGGGTGAGGAGGCAGGCTGGTTGAATCCGTCCCGCTCGCTGCCCTTCAGAAGGACATGGGGAAGTACGTACCTACATCCGTCTCGATGGCGGGATGGACTTGGTTCCTAACGTGGTTTCGGTCCATCGCGCTGGTCCCCCTCACTTTTTGTTTATCTTGTTTTATTTTTCGCACAACGCGCTTTTCGTGATGCCCGTCGGGACCTTGCCATAGTCCCCTGGGTAATTTTTAGATGGAAACCTCAAGTACCTCCACGTACCGGACCCACTTGCATGCTCGATGGCGGGGACGGAGTATGTTCCAGGCAATCATCGAAGCTAACGCATTCCCCATCACAGTAGTGTAGTACAGTAGAAAGCTCGCAAGTCCCGAGTAGCCAGCTACTATACCTTGCGCTTTTCCTGCGAAAATCAGTTGATCAAGTTCGTTGGCTCTGTCCCGTGCCCCTCGCCCGAGCGCTGCGGTGGAAACTACACCCCCTCAGGTCGCTTGAGTGGATATCGCCGTCCAGATTGATTCCATACGAGACGATGCAGATCAATGTGATGATCTTCAGAACGGCATATCCGCTCAGGGCAAGGTGCAGGCCCTGCATTATTTTCATTCATTGCTGATAGCAAACTCGCACCCATCACTCAATCTACTATCGGGGAACGCGACGGCACGGCTAGACTACGTGTCTCAGGGATCAGGAACGAGGGGTCCATGCTACTTTTACGTACGAGTTGCAAGCGGGGAGCCTGGATCATCAACAGCCTGGAGTCTAGTTTTGCTTGCATCTTTTGTCGAATGGGTGGGTGTTGCTCGAGATTCGTGATGGCGAAGGAAGTCATGTTTGCACTGCGTGAGTGGAGCGTCCAGCCTCGCGCGGTGACGGGCTGGACGATTGGTTGAGACGGAGGTGGGGTCTGAGGACGCACCATCTACCCAGTCTTACTTGACCGAAAGGGAAGATGTGACGCTGGGATCGTGCACATCTTTGTGTGGCGACAGAGATATCGCGACCTGTTTTGATAACGAATTGTGGCACAATTCCTCGTCTCGATGGCGATTGGAAAGGTGAAAGAGGGGTGTCGTTCACGTCTCAGAGATCCCTACGCGCCTCTTCATTTACTGTGCACAACTGCTGCGGCGTTGGGATTCATCTATGCGTGTAATACTGCAGGGCCTGCATCTGCAGCACCTCCTCTTCTCTTCGTCCTTTAGAACACGTCTGCTGAACAAAACCTCGGGTGGCACGCCGAGGATTGCGCAGAAATATTCCTTTTCGTTTGTCAAAGTGAGAGAGAGGGAGGTTCTTTGTTGCCAGATCCGTTAGTGCACTGGAAGTTTCGGAGTTGCATATCGCAGATTCACCAATGGCATGTTGCAAATGGCTCACCGACTTCCTGCCGCTAGGAGTCGGAGAAATCTGAGGACGCACGGTAGGCATGGAGCCTCGCCATCCTGTGCATTGGCGTCTTGTGGAGTGCAGTAGCCGTCCCAGATTGACTCCGATACATGTCCTGCCTGCGATGTGATTCGAGGTGAGACCATTGTCAGCCGTTGCACAGCGTGAACGTTCAATCCAGAAGCCCCTGCGACGACGAGCTGAATTATAAATGGACACTTTCCATTGAAGATGGAGGGCGGTTCATTCTGGCAGTATTCCGGAATCACAATGATGGAGTGTTTCGCCATCAGTCTCGATTTGATAATAGTTATCAAAGTAGACAGCGGTGTTCTGCTGCACTAGGAGGCACCTGAGGGGATTGCCGTGATTAGTGGCTCTGGTGGAGTGATATTGAAGATCTGAGGATACGTTGCAGATAGGAGGGATTGCTATTTGCAGGATACGGCATGGTGGATTGATAGGATGGAGGGGCTTTTGAGGATGGAGATCCTTGAGGGTACGAAGTATTTTGCGAGAGCTGTGCGGATCTTCGCAGATGCCCCTCACCTCAGCCACAGTATCCCCTGCCCTACCGCGTGGATCCTTGATTCATTATGCGACATCTCAGAGCTTTGGCCAGCTCTTATTTGCGCCACTCAGGCTGCATATTTACAGTGGAGCTCGCTTGGCTCGCCAAAGATTGCCGTTGGTGATGTGCAGCCTGCATCTCAAAGGAGATAAGGCTATGCAATTTAAAAGAACAACAGTGGCTGCAACGGCTCCGTTTTCGCTCACGACCGTTGAGTAACAGTCAGCGCCCTGACCGACTACGCGTTGCAAGAAAGAGGGCCCGAATAGACCTCCATCGCGATGACATCCTGGCAATCTGGCAATCTCAAAAGAAATTTCTCCCCAAGACTTTTGTGACTGCTTGGTGAGATCACAGTTCGCTTGGGTTGCACAACTCTTCAATCGTGTCCCAAAATGAGTCTTCACTTGACATGGTGTAACCCCGCAACAAAGCGAAATCCACAGTCATGATTTGACGTTGTGCATCTCTCGCTGTAGGTAGATGAACATAACGATGATCCGATCCAGGGTGATATCCTAGATATAAAAAATCTGCTATCTACCCCGAGTGTTGTCTAGGTCCAGAGCATGATCTTGTCGCTATTAGCGAATGCAGTGAACCCAGTTTTTGTACGTGCTGAGGAGTAAACTCCGTAACTCGTATGCAAAGCAATCAAATCTTCTGCAAGAGGGTGATCGCTCGTAGGAATAATGACGCCTATTGCGAGATTGACACGAGTGGACAGCATTGGCGTGCTGGCGGAATTGACGGACGCCTTTGTTGGCTATGCCTCTCAGCTCCGGATTGCATGAACTCGCGCTCGCGGGCTGCGGCTTGATCAAGCGATTGCGTGGGGGAGGCATCGTTAGGAGAATTTACTCCACGGTGTTTGGCTGGAATTTCCCATTGGAGGTTAGATGCTGTGAGCGGTCTGCGAAGCGATGAGAAGGACCGTTTATAACAAACAAAAATTCCATGGCTTCATCAGCCTCATAGCAGACCAGAGTAGACAATTGCTCGAATATCGCCAGACTTGATCGTGGAGTGATCGTATCTTGGGTGCGTGTCCAAGAAATTCAAGGCTGGTGTGCTGTCGACGGTGAACGTGCCCTCTCTAGCCGCCGCGGAGCATTTCACTGTTTTGAAACCCCATTCCAAGCGAGTCCGGAGTGACCGATCCCGAGTACCGTGGGTTCGTCGATTATGTTGTTACTGATGCCTCCATCTCGTCAGAGCGAGAAATGGTTGATGATATATTTCTGGCCAAAGTTGGGAATCGAACAGCAAGGAAATCTTCACATCAACTCGTATTATGAGGAGCGCATAGGACTTGCCGCATGCCGCCCGTTCGTTGACCCACTGTGCGATCGTTTGCTGAAGCAATTAATGTTTCCGGTGAGTGGAGACAAGCGTAACATGAGATGCGATTGGAATGATATCCACAGGCTTACGATTCAGCATTCTTGGAAAAATCACCGTTCGTTGGTGAGCCTTGCGAAAAATCTTATGAGAAGTGGCGAACCTGGCAGCCGAAGTCGCGTAATAATTCTGCCTATGAACTGGCTGAGCAATGTGCGGAGCAAGTGATACTTCGTCATGAAGGATCATAAGTAGATTTCTTGCATCGATTTCTAGTGCAATCGCGATGTTAGCACGACGCGTTCTGGCAAAGGAAGAAAGAGCGAGGAAAAATTTCGAAATTGCGGTGAAGTGGCAGCTACGGCGACTGGTCAGCTATGCGCAACTAGAGATTCATTCCAGCCACATCCATCACCACTCTACGCTGATTGGTCAGCGCGGTCTCAAGCGCCAAAATCAAATCGGCGGCCCTGTCCAAATTTCACGATGTCAAGGGGAATGCCGCCGTGGTGGCTGGCGGCTCCGCGGCAGCTTTACAGTAGGTGCCTAGATCATCGAGTACATCTCGATCACGCGTCCACGAGCGACAGGAACAGTTGCGAATGCAAATGCACTGCACTCGAAGACCACCACTCGTGATAAAGTATCCGACGCAGGGTTCTTGATGGCTTCCGTAAAATCCGAAGCGGGATGCTCGGAGCCCTGGATGCGAAAGCTGCGGCGGCGAGATGGGATTTGTTGGAAAACCGGGAATTGCTCGTATAATAGCGAGCTGCCTTGGAAGTTATATTTACAGCCCTCGCGCGTCTCGTAGCCAAGTCGAAGCCGGGACAAAGGCCATCATAGGACCCGCTCTGCTATATCATTTACGCTCATGCGAAACGCACCTTAATTTCAGCAGGCTACTGTTCGGTGACGCGAATGCGGAGAACATATGGGGTAAACAAAGATGTCAAACGATCCAGCTTTGTTGTGCGGATTTGAGTCAGGAGAACACCTGTGCGGTAGCCTGGCCGGTCTGGGGAAAGGCAAAGCAGCGTACATAGCACAGTAGTTTACAGTAGGTACATGAACAGGGAGATAGAATGGACATTGGCGGCGTCTTCATTATTACATGGGGAAGCTATAGCCAACGTCTCCCTACTTGTAACGAAGAGCCCCGAGGACGGCAAAACAATCTTCTAGAATTGTAAACAACCCTCAGCCAATGTGTTGGCTTTAGCTATCACTACAAGCGGTTACAATTGGCAAGTCCCTTGAAAGTTTTCATTTGTGCGTTGAGCGTTGTGTCAGAATTGATTGATGATGGCGAACGGCGAAACGATGGAAAGACGGCTGTGGCCCAGAAGAGGAGAACGGGCCTGCGGGCATCCGATCGTTGAGGGAATTGAGCCGTCGTGCAGTTTGTGCGCGTCTGAGTAACCGCGTTTTTGTCGTAGGTTGTTGCATGCGCTGATGGATGCAGCCTCTGTACCACAGCAGGAAGAAATAATCCGATCTGCTGGAATGGACTCTACTTCTGGGACGACACGAGAAAGGTACCATGGAAGCAACGGCATCTTAGATGCAATAGTCTGAATCGTCTCAGGAGCCCTCAAGCGTTGACAGCGGCCCTCTAGCAGTCATGTACCAAACTTTCCGACTTGCAAACAGTCTTCAGCACAGAAACGAGCAGCGTCCGTGCGAGAAACGAGATGCAGCGGAAGAGACCACGCCAGAATCGGCAGTCCAACGGTTGACGAACGCAAGGACCGCATCACTGGTCTCACCACGACAGCGAGGGTGAACTCTGGACACAAAGAAGGTGGAGTGAGCGGGCGCCGCTCCCTTATCACGGTGGGCAGAGGGCAGAGGGGAGAGGGCGCGGAGACGCAGGATACGGATGCGGATGGGGGATGCGGATGTTGAGCATCAGATAAGGCCTCATGGTGCGTGTCTCTGACTGTGGTTGGCGAACGACCCAAGGACCGCGGACCTCAACCCATGCGGGCTCCCTCGCTAGCGCCGACGACAGTGTGGCGTAGTCGTTGCAGGCTTGACCAAGGAAGGCTTGGGCTTGGGCTTGGGCTTGGGCTTGGGCCCGGGCAGAGAAACACAACGCAACGATCAATCTAAACACGGCGGCCGCGAGAAATGATGTCAGGCCATCATGCCATTGTCATTTGTTTGTGCCAAGCGAGAAATTCGAGCGGATCGGGGGAGGGGAGCGGCGTGGACGATGGCATACCATATCCAGTGGCACTGAGAGAGAGAGGGAGAGAGAGGGAGAGAGAGGGAGAGAGAGAGAGAGAGAGAAAGAGAGAGAGCAGCCAGGTTTCTCTCGTCCGCACCGGCAGGCTGGCAGCCGACAACAAGCCTGCCCCGGGCGGACTGTGTCTTTGTGCTGACTCCCGGCATGGCCAATTTACCCCTCCATGACTACACAGTACTCGGTACAGCCAGGCTGCCCAGGCAGGCCAGTTCAGGTTGCAAATTAATCGCGTCTCCGGCCCGTCCACGGTGGTGATCAGAGTGGGAGGCCTGTCTGGAGTCGTCTTCAGTACCCAGAAGTCCTCTGATCGACATGACGGTCCCCGCCTCATCCTCGCCGTCTCTCTTGCGCGCACCAGCACCAGCACCTAGACCATTTCCCACTTCCCACCCTGCGCTGCATCCTGGTCGCCATCCCCCGGCGCGACTAAGCAGACTCAAGCGCCTTGGTTCTCATAACCGTCTGTGCAGCTTTTCCCGCTAGGCTTGGGTGAGCGCCGGCAGCAGCATCCTAGTCGTCTTCATCGTTCCAGAGCGCCCAACAAGATATCCTCAATATCTCTCTTCTCTCACCACTCTTCTCCTCCTCCCCCATTAATGAGGATTGATATCCCTCTCCTCCCCGCCTTGACTCTTCACCTCACAAGTCGTCGTGTTTGATCGTGAAGATTGCCATATCTCATCGATCCACGCACCACCCCCTCCGCTCTATCATAAACATAGACCTATCTAATCACAATCTCCACCACATCACCGCCAACACTCGGCAGGCGCGAAACTTGCTCCCGCCTCTCCCTCACAGCTGCGACTTCCCAAGCTCCACCGGCCAACATTCCAGGACCGCCGCTTGAGCTGCTCGGCCCAGTTACAGGACCGGCTTCCACCTACTAACCTTCTTATCCGCCCAGTGTGAGCGCTGCTTCACGGGGATTCTACTTATCGTCACGTAGGTAAACACTCTCTCTGTCTCTGTCATTGTTGCTCTGGCTCGCAATGAATCTCACACACAAACACCATTCCACCCTTTCTCTCAACACTTCAAGTACTCCCATCACCGCAACTCCCATCACCGCAACAATGCTCCTGCTTGCTAACATCGCTGTCAGCTCTTAATACCCACAATTCTTTATGATTGCGACCTGTTAAGCCCACCATCCTCCCAACACTCCGCAGTGTCAGAAGGAATGCCTTACACACCTCCAACCTCGCGGTCGCCTGCCACCTCCAGCCCCAACAGCCCAGTGCTGAGCCGTAATCAATCTTACGACCAACACTCCGTCAACGGACGACCAGGTCTACCTCGATCACGCTCTGCGACATACCTCCAACAGCACCGTCGAACGCCTTCGATAACCGACAAAGAGTCCCACCACAATGAGCTTCATCACGGAGAGTTGGCTCCCGTTGATCCTCATCAACTCATCGACAACGGCCATCACCACATCAGCCATGGCACTCGCATAGCGACCACGCACGGTGTTGCAGACTCACTCGCAGTCCCAGACTTGACCCAGGACTCCACAGTATCGCCATCCGAAGCTTCCGACGAAGAGGATCGTGGTCGGGGCCGACAAGTAGAGCTTTTGGCAGCACAACTCAAGGACCAGATGGTCACTCCGAACCGTGGCGCGTCACCCACGCGGCGAGACGGCACACAATCTGCTGAGAATGCAGCAACGCCGTCTGCCCCGACTCTTCGCACGGCCAGTCCGGCGCTCACACCCGAAGCAAGGAAAATCTCGCACTCTCGATCGTCCAGTGAGATCCAGTTCTCTACCATCAGTGACATGCCTTCGCAGGTGGCGTCGTCGGAAGATGACAGCGATGATGACCTTCTCATGAAGCCTCCCTTGCTTCGAAAAAAATCCGGTGAGCTGGTCAAGCCTGCTCTGCGAGGTTCATCCCATCGCCGCAGCCGACCATCGAGCGCGCCTGGCACTCCGACTTACAACAAGAACGTGCACTTTGACGAAGCTATCGAACATGTACGACACTTCCTTCAGACGGAAAAACCTGCTGCCGTCAGCGCTGGTTCATCACCAGTCGAGTCACTCTTCGATAGCGAGTCTGAGTATCCATTCGGGTACGAGGAGAGCAAAAGAGGCAAAGAGGTTGAGTGGGAAATTCGTACACTAAACTTTCCCCGCGATTCTGTCGAGCGTCAGTACCAGCCGGTGCGAGTGGAGAAAATTCATCTCTCAGCGGACAACAAGACTTTGATTGGGAATGTTGCTTGCGCAAACATCGCTTACCAAAAATGGGTGGTTGCACGATTTACACTTGATTACTGGAAGACGATATCAGAAGTTGTCTGCGAGTACAACAACGACGTACGCAAAAAGCAACTCAACGATGGGTACGATCGTTTCAACTTCAACATCAAGTTGGCCGACCAGGCAAATTTGGAAACCAAGACGATGCTCATCTGTGTGCGGTACAATGTTGCCGGGCAAGAACATTGGGATAACAACAACACGATGAATTACCAGGTTGACTTTATTAAAAAGATTGTGCCAAGAAAGACCAAGCAGGGACGCGTTGCTGGCACGACTGGGACCATTCCACGTAGCCGCCATTCTCCCTTGCCCCGTCCACGGTCCTTTCCAGCCGCTGATGATGACTTCTCCTCTGGCTTCGAGTTTGGTGCCAGCACAACCGTCCTCAGAGACCCTCCGGCGCCCGCGTTGCGCTTGAAGTCCCGCCAAGGTAGCGTGTATCCCACCCAGCAGAAACGCGGACAACAGCAAGCCGGTGGTGCGTTTGCAACCCGCTATGACTTTGGGGCGTCCTTGTCTGCTGCGCTGAACAACGCTCAAGTTTCCTCCACTGCTACAGTCACTGGAGACAAGGAACGAGTCAAGTCAGGTGACTACTTTTCCAAACCTGTGAAGACGTCTGCGCCTGCGGTTCAACCTGTTGAATCCGCTGGTGCAACTCCCTCCAACATAACCTCTTCCCGTCCTGAGTTAGGCTCCCAGGAATACCATGACTTGATCCAGAAGTTCTGCTACGTACGTTGAACCTTTCCGGACAGGCCTTGATCCCCATACTGACAAGCGATACAGTTTGGATCGAAGGGTCCTACTCCTGATAACGCTACTCCTGTTCCGGCTGACGAGTTGAAGGTGGAGGATCTGGATGCCAGTGTCTCCAACAGTGGTCGATCTTCAGCGTCAAGCAGCCCTCCATCCCCACGCCCGGCGGTCCAATTTGACGGAGCCCAGGATTCGATTCGCTCGTCTCGCTCCAGCACGCCCGCTCCCAACTCGTTCCACACGACCTCGCCTCGACTCCTTGCACAATATCGCTCCCCCTCTCCTGCTCTCCACGAACTCCCTTTTCAAGTTCTTGCACAATAGCAGACACGATTGGACGAAAACGACACATGAGCTTCAAGTTCGACGCCCAGCATCGTTTCGAAATGGATGAGTCCAATTTTACACTCAACGACTACGACATCACGACGTACTGTGAAAGTCCAAAAGAAAGGGTGGAGGGCTTCATTGCCTGATTCACATACAATCAAAAATTAGCATACGCACATAGGCGGCATTCCGCCCATATTCGACCTGACGATACTCCAGGCTGTCCTATACTCCTTCGCTTCGTGCTTGTTGTTGAGCTGCAAGATTGGCGAAGTTTGATCTTTTTCCTTGGTTCTTTTTGGTATTTTCTGTTATCCACATCACCGGCGCATGAGGTATAGACAAGGAATCATGGGCCAGGATAGCTCCATTCGGAAGCTTGTCTTGCTGTGCTGGGTTCTGTAATTGTGCGGGTTCCTCTTCTTTCATTTTCCATTTGTCGGTAGCCACATCTCCTCTCTTGAGCGGACGATTCGATCGAACTACGAGCAGATGCGGTGGCGGTAAAAGTACTTTGTATTTGGGGAGCTCCTTTTTTGAGAAGCATTTGGACATTTTTTTTTTCCAGTTATACATACATTGGCAAGGTGTTTACGGAGTCTTTTGAGCGATTGTTGGGATTTCCTTCTGGGGTCTTTGTCGTTGCCGTGCGTTGGAAGGACGCAGCGGTTCCTTCCTCTGCGCATCATTGGCGGGTATGCTGTTCCCTTTTCGTCTCCTGGGGTGGGATGGTTGCGAGGGATTGGGTTTTGGGCTTGTGGGCTTGCCTGTTGATCACACAATGGATTGTGGGAATTGAACAGATGACGTTAGTGAAATTGAATACGGGTGCATACTGTCGTTGATCACTTGTGTCCTTTTTGTCTCGTGTGACGGGTGAGGAGTCGATTGTCGTCCTCTTCTTGGTCTGGGCAGGCACTTGTCCAGTGAGGAAAAGTGAGTGTAGCAGAAGAAGTCCTGGTCAACGTTTCGATACACTGTGTTTCCCATTACTACGCAACAATCCGACTTGGTAGAACCTGCACTCTTACTGGAATTCCGGACAGCTAGGGTAGGGTAGGGTAGGGTAGGACATATAAAAGGTAGCAAGGGTGGGTTCGTTGGGTAGGATGTACATGTACTATACATGTATATAGGTGGTGAAGGGAAGGGAAGGGAAGGGAAGGGAAGTAGACCTCGTATTTTTTTCTTAGCTGTGAGTGAGTGAGTGAGTGAGTGACTAACTGACGGTATTGGTAAGAAACAGGGACGGGTAATGCATAATCGACATTGGTATACATTTTTTTCTTCTCTCTCTCCACTCCCAGTTTGTTCTCGATGATGATAGCTACCTTCTACTGTATGTATGCTAGATGGGCTCTCTTTCTCTCCGGCTTTCCCTTTTTCTCCTGACCAAGATGGCTACTTATTGATACACATTGTACGATTCGCGACTCCAAACTCGCAAGATCTCGCAAACGACGCGGGGAGTCCAGGATTCGATCCAGAGAAGGCGGAATAAACCACGACGCTTGTGTGTCCTAGACCCTCCCTTGCCCGACGGCGTGACTTGGGTTCTGAACTCCAGACTCCCACATCGGGACAGGGTCCAAGAGGTCCAAAATGTCCCTTGTTCAACGACGTCCACGATACCCGCCGTCACCGCCAGGACGATAGCTGTCATCACCCCGGTAGCCATTCCAGTCAGCTCTCCTGCCACCAAATCTCCCACCGCCTCGTGCTCCGCCGCCACCACCACCACCACAACCACGACCTTCGCTTCTAGGAGGAGGCACGATTCCCCGCCTTAGCATATCTTCTCGCTCTCTTACTCTGGGACTCGTGAAATGCGGTCCGGAATGGACAAGCTTCGCTCCTCCCTCAAACGTATACCGGAACTCACTACCGTTGTCTGTGCTCAGCATCTTTTCAGGATACCAATCCCGACTCCCTAGTTCCTTCATTTCTTGTTGCCTCTTCTCAACCAGTTCGCTTGGAACAGGTTGCCAGTATATCTTTGGTTTCGAGGTGACTGTGAACCTGAACAGCTCATCCAACGTCTTGAATGTCGCGGCTTGGGATGGCGGAATAATGCCGGGTGTTGGTGCCGGGCCAGTTGGGGGCCGGGTCTGTATTTGCGAGCTTCTGGGTCCCAAAGGGGCATTTGGCGGTGGACCTGTCGACGACTCTTTCAACGAGTTTCCCAGGCCAGCAGGTTGACGCGGTGCTACAGATGTGTTGGAATTTTCTTCCCGGTGTACGGCCTCAATGATGCCGTCTTGGTTCTCAATGTATGCCACTTCCCATCTCCGACCGCCCGTCCGACCTTCATTGTTCTTCTCCTCATTGGCACTCCATTCGGCGACCTTTTCCTCGGGAATGAAGTCGACCCACACTGGCAGACGCCATTTATCCTCCGGGAACCAATTGCGACCGTGCAAGGATGATCGGACGCGGGAAGCGGCCGAGAGCGAAGAGAAGAGGACCAGGGCGTGGGTTTTGACTTGGTCGAGATGTAGCGTTTGGATGACCTTTGAGTCGCTATTTGTAGTAGCTGATGGTGGACTTGCGAGAGCGCTTAATCTTTGTTCCAGCAATGCAAACTGAACGGGCCGCTGAAGACCGCGTATGTAGAGAGCTGCTGTCGCATGATGCATCGCAGGCTCCGTTATCTGGTCGTCATCTTCGGGCTCGACCGCGGTCTCAATCGCGTCGTGTTTCTTGCTGAACAGGCCATCTCTTGACCATTTCTCCTCATCTCTGGGACCAGTGTGAGTCTTGGGAGACATTGCCACCGAAGGCTTCTCATCCGAGACTTTCTCTTTGATTTCTTCGACATTCTCCTTTTCCACCTCAACTGATTCTACAACTTGCGGGGGAACGTCTGAGACGGCCGTGTCCGCGTCTTGGGCTGTATCTTGCTTCAATCGCTTTGCCGCGATCTCTGCTGCTTTTACTGGAGGGGTGACACTACGCCGTTTGCGTTTGCGACTGTCCTCGATAATCTCCTCGGGGGGCACGGGGGTGTTTAGGTCTGATGATGGCTGAGGAACAGGAATCGCGGTGACCGATGGTTCCGATATCTCGGCAGAAGGTATAGGGGCCTCGGCTTCTGTCGCTGGGACTGCTGGGAGTTCAGGCTCGTCGGCGTCAGGTAATGGGATATCTTCGGTGGAGGGTTCTGGTATAAGGGTAGCTTCCGTAATGGGCTCCGATGGCGAGTCCTTTTCAACAGGCTGTATGGGATCGTGATGAGGCGGCGCAACTGGTTCGTGGGAGGAGTCGCTGTCAACTGCAGAAACTTTGTCGACGGCAGCATCGTCGACCACAGCCGGAGCATCAACGACATCTTCGTCGGTCCCAGGAGCCGGGCCTGGTTCCGGAGCATCGCCTTCTTGGTTGGACATGGCCGCGTCGGCCTCTTGTATCTTTTCGATTATTTGAGGCTTGCGAAGGCCAGACTTCAAAGCAGCGGCGATGTTGCGGTCGGTGGCCAGCTTCTTGAGCTGCACGACCGTCATTTTGCTGTAGTCGGAGGCCATGTTTGCGGATGGAAGGCGCAACGGGAGCGCGGGTGGAATGGGAATGCGGAGGGTGGTCGGAGGGACGATGGGAGGATTAATGGAGGTGAGGCTCCAAAGTCAAGATGCGCTCGGGTTGACCTTGTTTCGCGTTGCTTGCGGCTCAAGCATTGGGCATTGGTAGTCTCCAAACAACACCGAGGTTTCCCAGTGCAAACGGCGGGGCGGGTGCGCGAGGGCTGGGGGATGTGCGTGTGCTGGTCGCGTTGAAGGACGGCCGTCGCGTTCTCCGGACCAAAACTTGTCAATCAAACCTCAAGTCACGTGGATTGGTTCTGCAGGCCCCGATCTGCACACTACCCGAATAGGTCTGGTCGGCCGTATCCTGGACTGGGGGAGCACTGGAGCACTGGGACTCTCTCGCTTCCACCGGCTCTTGCACTCTGCTATTCCCCCAGCGAACAAAAGGACGCTTTGGAAGTCATGGCTGCGACTCCTCTTCTGCAAACGCCCGAGCCCGTCTCTACTCGTGGCATGAAGAACCAGGTCCGTATCAGAGGCCCGAAACCTGATGTATCATTCCAGTGCAAGTCTCTGGACGATCTGGAGACCCGTCTGCTCGCCCATATCGAGCAATGTCACAAAGACCGCTTGGTTCCCGAGACGGTCTACGCTCAATTCATTTTCGACAGCGCCGTCGAGCTCGCGGTGACGGATCTGAGCGATGGCATGCTCGACCATTTCCCCCAGCTGGCGCACCAGCAAGCTCACCATGGTCCCATGGCGCTTTCGGTGCCGGACGCAGTAGCAACCCACGGCGACGCAAAATCAAAACTGAAGCGGCAACGAGCCGTCGGCCGCATCATCTTGTCCTCGGTCCAGAAGGTGGACGGCTTCAAATACTTTGAAAAGGAAGCCTGGGACACGAAGCACACAGATGGCTACCGTTTCAAATACTTGTGCCGGGACTCCTATCAGAACAAGGATCGTGCTGCCAACAAGAGTCGGACATCGAATGCCTCCACCATCGTAACAGCTAATGGCCCTGAACCGGGCGGCGAAGTCTCGCCAGGAAAAGGTAAATCATCATTCTTGCAGCTGGTTCAGCAATTGTTGTCGCAATCCTAACACGGAGATCAGAGGCCGCCAGGCTAGCCACGTACAACTGCAAGGGCTCCATATTCGTCAAGTTCTCCTCGTCTCAGCAAATCGTAGATGTGGTTTACCAGCATTTGCCCATTCATCGCGAACCAGCGAACCCAGCCGTACTGGCAGCCGCTGGCTCATCTGGCGCAGTCCCGTTACCTTCGTAAGTCCATCCTTGTAGTCCACATCCTTCTAAAAATAACTTACCGTCCGATCACGTGGTACAATCGTGGCGCAGAGCTCGTTGACTGTTCGCGGCTAATTCTACCCATAGAAACGGACAGGCATACGAACCTGTCGGAGATCCGATGGAAACCACTGAACCGCTTCACGATAACACGCCTGCATACGTGCCACCAGCTCCTATCGCAGTAACGGATGCCGCTCCTGAAAAGCCCAAGAAGCGGAAACGAGCCGCCAAAGTGCCACGAGAAAGTATCATCGAGCCAGAGTCAACTGAACAAGAGGATCCAGATTGGGATGTAGATGGACCGCCACTGCCACTACTATCGCCCAATTTTGAACCAGACCCTGGCGATGGTGACTTTCACCGCCCGTCAGTGGTTACCCGAGTTCCGGGTCTCAAAGCACAGATGAAAAAGGCTGTGCGGAAGAGCTTCAACCCTCAAGCAAACTCTGATATCTCAGCCTCGTCGGGATCTGACTTTGAAGGAAAACCCAAGAAGCCAAAAAAGAAAGGACAGAAAGGAAAAGTGGGCAAAAAAGCAGCAGCCGCAATGGCCGCCGCAATAGCCGCCGAGAATAAGAGTTCAGGGGCGGAAATAGATTCCGATAGTCGGCCGCCCCGTAAGCATATCCTAGTAGTGATTTGGTATTGTAGTTCGGAGCTAACCTGAGACGATGATAGAGCTCGATCACGTTCGCAGAGAAACTGCACGTACCCGTAAAAGAACGAATCCACATCCGCTGGAGCAGACGCACGAAAGCTCCATGGATACTGAAGCATGACCACGAAGCGATAAATTAATGTACAATTATGACGACTACTACTACCACCAACAAACCTAGAACGCCCTAATGTTACTCTATCGATACCGTGCCCGAGGACAAGCGATAGCGTCGCCCGACTCAAGTTCCCGACTCGAATCATCTGTACTACCACTATGCATACTGCCCATTCCTACCTCATGGAAGAAGGGCGATGAAAGAACCCCGCCCACAAAGTCACTAAAGTTGGGGCTTTAGAAGGCCTTGCAACGAGAGACACCGCCTTAATTGGCGTTGACATATACTACGATTGGACAACAACGCATCATTCATGATGGAAAAGGGCTGCTTCATGGACACTTGCAGCGTAAAGAGCCCGACCGGCTGTAAGGCGGAAAGAGAATGAGGCCTGTACGAAATGTAATACAAAAAGCATCCTCAATTCAACCCATCCACCAAATATTCCCCCATCCATCCCATCCCATCCCCCGTATCAACTTCTTTAAATGACCAAAAGATCAAGTGCCGCATCATATCCCCCACGCCTCTATTCCCACACGCTCAAATAACAACCAACACTCTCACTGCGGTAGCCTCGAAATCTCCTATCCATCTCCATCTCCATCTCCATCATCATCAATAATCAGTAATAATCAATCAAGCACCCCCAAAAACTTCCCCTCAAAAACCCAGCACCCCAATTCATCAGAAACGGACCTAAAAAGAAACAGAAACACTTGTTTTTATTGAAAGGAAAAAAAAAGACCCCCTCCTACTAAGCGACTGCACCCAGACCAGACCAGACCAGACCAGACCAGACCTACACTTGGACCTTACTTACCTGTTGCACGGGGGAAATGGGGATAACCCCCTCCACCACCAGCACCCCCAACCCCACCAGCAGCTACCTACTCATCAGCCCTCAGTCCAAGGAACAATCCACCAAAAAGCGAGAATAAGATGGTTGGATAGAAAGACGAGTCGTGGATGAAGCATGAAGCATGAGTATGTAGCGTATACAACGAAGACTTTTACCGGAATCCGAAGAACAATGGTGGTTGGGTGAACAAGAGTGGAGCGATGGGTGCTTAGGTACCCTTTCTGCTGCTCGCTCGCTCGCTCTCACCTTTACACAATTCCAGAGAGAGAGAGAGATGCTGCATCTACCAGCGACACAATCTCTGCTCTGCTCTGCAGACCAAGTGACGAGGACAAGGATGATGACGATGATGATGATGAAGAAAAGAAAATGAGGGGTTCCTCCTCTCCCCCTCTCTCTCGTACACCAATCGTACAGACCACTCTACCAATCCCACTTCTCACCCAAAGAGAATCGTACACATACTCCCTGGTCCACCCCTCCTCATCCTGCAACAACCTCTTCTCCTCTCAACCCGCATACGCGCCATCCCCATCTAATCCACCCCTGCCCAAAGATCCACCAAAATATTAACGGCGGCAACCACAATCTCCGCCGCGATAAGCACAATAACAATCCACTCCAGATACTCTCCATGCGTATGACTAAGCTGATCCTTCAACACGGCGAGCAAATCGGCAATCACATCCAGCCTCTCCGTCAACAGACCGACGCGCTGGTCCATCTCGAGGTAGGAACGGACGGCTTGGTAGATGGGGTCCAGTTGGGGTTCTGCCCACATGAGCTCGGGCGCGTCGAGGACGGAGCCCTGGAGGTGAATGTTGATTCGGAGGATGAAGAGTTCGCCTGTCGGCATGTCAGTTTCGTGGATCCTAAATTGTTCATAGGACGAAGACGTACCGATTTGCATATTGATTTGCTGGCGGGTTAGGTTTACTTTGCCTGCTGTTGCGATCTGAGCGGGTATCTCTTTGGTTGCCTCAATTGTGCCGTCGACCAGATCTTCATAAAGAGAGGTCTTCAAACCATTAGCCAGAGACACCCAAAAACAAGTAACGGAAGATGCTCACCTTGACGCTCTGTGCCAGAGCATGACTGATCGCTAACTTGGTCATGTAATTCTTCTTGTCCCTCAACGAGATGAAATCATTGTATATCCTTGCCTGATATTCCCTCGTGTAGTAAAAGTTGAAATCCTCGGTTTGAACATCATCCTTGTCCAGTTTCTCAACCTCGAATTTCGCCATCTCCTTCAGGAACCGGAGTTCTTGTTGTAGCGTCATGCCCCAGATAACCAACGTACCATAACTGAACAGGAACACCTCGGGCGTGTGTACTTCTGTATCGAAATCAAGGGTGTCGGGCATGGAGCTCGAATAGGGATCCTCATCCATGGGCATGGCGTGGTTGGGCACAAGCAATGGACCATCTCCAATATCGAGTGAAAGGTCGCCGCCCGAAGTATGCATGTCAATCATGTCCTCCCTCCTCTGCTCGTTGTGACTTTCCACCTCCACCGCCGAATCCGAAAACCTCCTCTGATGGATCGTCGACGGCTCCGAAACTCCCCCAGGCCTCCTCTGATTGTGTTCCGGGTTTGGATCGGTGCTCGCATAGTGATAAGGCGTGTAGATGCACTCATCAAACAACTTTGGAGCTGCGCCTCTCAACCTCATTTTCCCCTTGAGGTAGCGCTGCAACTCCTCCATCCTGTAACTCCCAGCCGTACAATATGCCGTCACACGTGGTAACCGTCTCCTATCCTCCTTCCCCAACCTCGCTGCGTCCCTCCTCGCAGTTGGATCCTTGATGCGCGTAAATTGGGCATAAACATCCCTTCCACTCTCCTCGTCGGGTCCCTCATCGCCGTGCTCGGGATCAGGCAAGATCTTGAGTTTCTGCGCTGTCTTCGTTGTCCTTTGAGGTCCAATCTTTTGAGAGGGCAGCGCAGGAAGCAAAGCGCCAGCAGCGCCTTGGCTGTGTCTCCGTCTTAGTTTGTCATTGAGGGAGGCTAGGACGGGTTGCCCTGATTGGGCGGTCGATCGTTGGCTTGTTGGCGGTTGTCTCGGACCGGCGACTGCAGTGGAGGAGCTGCTTTGGACGGTGGGATTGAAGGTGACTGTTCTTGTCGGTCTCGAGGGCGGATTGGCTTGCGATTGGAGGCTAGATTTTGGGAGGAGCGGAGTCGATTCGGTCGTCGACGCCATTGTGGATATTGTGGTCTGCGGTGCAACTCGTGTGTTTGCTACTACCGCCGTCTGGCTAGGGGAGTAATGAAGTGTATGATCGGTCTTCTCTCCATGGCCATCGAGTGCCTTTGCATTGTTGTGTTTGGCGGTTTGATTGAGGCTTCTGTCAGGCGGTCAAAGCTCATGACGGAGGTGATGAAAACGTGCAAGGGCGAAGCATCCTTGATCGGCGTCCATGCTGACTATGTCGGGCATTTTTGAGTAGTACATTTAGGTACTACTCACATGCACAGGCAATGCTCGATGCTTCAAGAGCTGTCACATGTCTCGATTCGAGGAGCTGTCTAGACAAGAACAAGAGACACATATTCCCATCTATATATACCCTGTCGATCCCATCGTACTCCAAAGACCCATCCATCACTTAAGTAGCCACCGTCGCCGTAGTACCCGGGCCAACCTCGCTCAAGCTCCCATTATCATCCCTCAGAACAGCCATCAGTGCAAGGGCCCGACTAGAAAAGCAAGCCCCGTCCACTCTCGAGACAGTAAGCCCCGTTGTCCATTCCCAGTCTCCAAATCGCCAACCCACAAGCAGGATCGGCGGAGCATGCCGCCGCACATGCTTCGAGCGAGACCGTGAGTTTGAGGCCGTCGTCATGTTCGGAGTAATCCGTATAGCATGAGACGTTGTAGTTTTTCTCAGTAGAAATCGGTGAACTGCTTTTCGTTATAGGCTGGGCAGGAAAGTTATCTATCCTCTATCGCTTGGCGTGTAGGAAGGCAGTAGTACTAGGTCATCCATGCCAGTGGTTAGGTATGGCCGATCTTTCAAAGGCATGCCCGAGGAAATTCTGATTCGACCCCAGAGCTGGTATTTCACGATAAAGGAGAAGGTCGCAACGAGGTGAGTGGTGCACGTCTTTCACCAAGGGAAAGCAGACAGCATTGTGTTGATTCACGTTGGGATGGGCAATGGAAACCGTCTGCCAGAACGCTTGATACAGCCGGCTGACGGTGACAAAATACAGCGTTGACACCGTTTACCTGCACAATCCTCGGTCTCAAGGGCGACTGGTGGATGAGAGCAAAAGTGACCGGGACACAGAACAACAGCCCTGTCAAATCACCTAGGTCATGCTGATAATGGGGTTCAGGTGATGGTCGGAACATACCTATAAAGCCGTAGAGAGTAGCACGCTTGTGGCGTATTCTGACTGGCGCACCAGTACCAACGAGAGTAGACGACGGGCTCGGGTCATTTAGTTGACGGGGATGCAGCGTTATACAATATTCCAAATCAAAGTTCGCTATATCGAGGGTTATAATGGGACCTGTGCATCCGCAAGCTGCGATGCATCATCCAGGTTTTTGTTCCTCTTCAAGACGGCCATCTCCAAGGCTTCTAGACGGTCTCGTGTGACTTTGATTGCTTCCATCATTTGTCTCTCGCTCATGTCTTCGCTGACAAGACGTTGCTCCATATCTTTGGCTCTTTGTTTGCTCAATGTATCCAATCGACCCTGCGAGCTCAGAAAGGCAGGCGCAGGGCCATCAAGACCAACTCTTTCCTCCAGCCACTTCCAAAGTTCCGCCTCTTCAGTTCTCCACATCTCCTCATATGCCGCTATTCTTTGCGGAGTGGGTAGTCCGGAGTAGCCAAGTCCGCTGCCAGCTCTAGCTGGTGCTCGCCACCACATTACGAAAATGGTGATGCTCAGAATGGAGATAACAATAGTGGGAGTTAGGAGAGGCGCTATTGGACCAAGTAGACTTCGGAGTGGCTCGAGCAATCCCCAATCAGGCTCATTTGCCTTGGTTGCGGCAGTCGTGTTCGCGTTGTCTTGGAACGAATTGGACTCGTCGGTCGTGTCTTTTCTTCGCTTTCCACCTTTGCTCTTACCTCTAAGTCCGGACTTTGACTTTTCCTTGACACTGACAGCATTGCGCAAAGCAACGACAATATCCTTAGCATATGCCATCTGACCGTCGTTGGTGCCTTTCTCGATTGGACCTGAGAAGATGTCAGTCTCATTCATCAATTCACAGAAGTTAGCCCTTACCTTTCAACCAACTTTTGCCAGACCACTCGATTGTGCAAGTGCTAATGATACGTGTGGAATTGCCGGGTCCCCACATAAGACAGTACCTAGTCTTGACTATGAAAACATTGCCGCTGGGCACATCAGGATTTTGCGTTGAGCAGGCAACTGTAACAGCTCTTTCAAGATCAAATTGTTCGAGGCTTTGGCTGATCATGCACCTGGTTTGTTTGGGACCGATTGAGCCGCCCAGAGGCTTGATATAGGAATAGGTCATAGACTTGCAATCGGCGCCCAGCCCTTTCTTATCGTCTTCTAATTGCAACTCCATGGACTTTTGGTCCTCGATAAGCCATCGTCGCATGAAAGCGCCGGAGGCTGGTCCAAACATCAAAGAGTATATTTTGCCTAATGGAGCTGGTATCGTTGTATCAATCAGAACCTTTTCATGATGAGCACTTTGATCACCGCAATCTGTGGGTTCGTGGGTTGCAGGTCCCGGGAAGTCGACCGCGGCACTTGCAGCAGTGGCAGACTCCATTGCATCGGAAGGTTTGACAGCCCCGCCATTTGCAGGCGCTCCAACCGCAGCAGCTGAAGCTTTACGAATAACAGCCTTGGTAGCATCGCCGACTTCACTGCCGACAGTGCTTACGTCGGCGGCATCCATGAAACTTCCGTCTCCCTCTTCGTCATCGTCCTCTTCGTCTTCATCATATATCTCTTCTGAGGCGGATCCGTCTTCGATGACCGAGCCAGCCTTTTCAGTCTTGTCTCCAGTGCCGATGCCGTCTACAGGGGCGCCGTTTAGCGAACTCTTTAGGTTGGGGTGGCTTATTTTCCATATACTTATGATCAAGTCATACGTCAGGTCGCGGCTCAACAGGCTTGCGAAGACGTTGCGCGCCTGTAAAGTTTGAATAACGATGCCGTTCTGGAAGATCATGGCGGTGCTCTTTTTTTCAACGGAAATGACCTCGTCGAAGCTCATCACTAGATTGGTCACCCAACCAAGAATGTTACTCGAGAAGCAGATGTGTCCTTCAGATATGTACAGTCGCCCGTGAAGTAGGATCTCTCGCTGAAGGGCGGCGCTGTAGTCTTCAATGAGATAATCATCGTCTGGGACACTTCGAAACAAGTTGTGAAAGTCGCGATTCCTCTTTGGGTTTGCGACAGCGAAGCCAGTCAAACGTTGAGCCGAGGTACCGCCAGGGCCTTGAATGAGCGGCGTGATTGCGCTGCCAGTAGCTGCAGAGCTGCCACGGGTTCTCCGCCGACGCCCACTTATTCGACTTCGTACACTACCTGCGCGTTTGACGCTGGAGGTTTCGGGTTCGGCAGGGAGTCGTCCAGTTGGATTCTCCTCTGCAATGCGAGTTGTGTCGGCCACACTGGGGGCCACAGATCCTGCTTTTCCCCCATTTGGCTTCTCGTTGTATGCAACAGAGACTGCCCTTGCAGCAGCATCATCTTCTGCTTTGGCAGCCAGCTCATCGTTGCGAATTCCTCCGACCAAATCGACGTTAGATGTCATTGGCGAGACTTCTGAACTCTCAGAAATTCCCAAATGGCTCAAACTGAGGTTACCAGATCCGAGTGTTTCCACTGCTAGTTGATGGCGTTGGCCTGGCTGTGCAGGCTGGTCTTGACTCCCAGGGGGCAGAATCACCTCCTCGCCGCCCTCTTTGGTAGGATCTGGCGAGCCTGTGCCGCTTCTGCTCCGAGTATTTCCTGGGTTTGAAGCAATCGTATTGGAAAGGGAATTCGCAGCGTTTTGTGCAGCCGAGAACATGGACGAGAAAAAGCCTCCCCCGGGACTTTGGCCGGGTTGACCCGCGGTCAAGCTTCCACCTGGTGTTTTTACTTCTTCTAGAGCAGGCGTCAAGGGTGCTGACATGGAATTGGACAGTTTACTTGGTACAAGAGTCGTCGATTTCACTCGGCGATGCGCGGCTTGCGGTTGAGAGGAGCTTGCCGTATCTGAGCCCGAACTGGATTGCTTATCGAGCGTGGCATCTGCAGAAGATCCACCGCCACCGGTAGGACTGGAGATTTGGCGTTGATGACGACTACTTGTGGGAGTGGGAGGTGTAACGACGGTAGCTATGGAAGGTCCATGAATATTGGGAGGAGTAGCAGGAACAGTAATAATGGGCCGAAGAGTTGCTGAACTCTTTTTGGGAGAGGGTGTTTTGATGCCTGGCTCTTGCACGATGGGCTGATCGTCAAACACTTTCGCACTTGGCACAAGGCTACCTTTCGGGCTTGGGCTGTTCTTGCGTTCCTTTCCAGGCAGCAGACTACCCAATCCTTCACCACCTCCGTTCGTTTGGTTCTTCGAAGTTTCGCCCTCGTTCGACGAAACGGCCGCAGGAACTCTCTTGGAGGGCTTAAAAGCCTCCCTCAGTCTGCTCCCTGGGGAAGGACTTCGACGTTGTGTGGCAGCGGTTGGTGGGCTTAAGGTGTCTGTTCCTCTGGATTGTGAAGAGTCGCTGAGGGATTGCAAGCTGAGGTTGGCAAAGCTGGTAGAGGTAGAGGTCGCCAGGGTTTCGCCGTTGATGAGAGGGGACGAGAGTGTTAAGTAGCCGGCGTGCGATTGGTGTGGTGATAGTGTAGGTCTTGAGGGACGACTTCTGTCAAAGCGGTTGGATTAGCGAAAGAGTACCGGGGTATGTGGTAGTGCGCTTGTAACTTCAAGTGACGTTGACGGCCGAGCAAAGAGATGTTGATGTAGGGAACGAGAGAAGTATAATCAAGGCAGCCAGGCCAAGTACGGGTTGTTTAATGTAGGCGTAAGCATAGAAGGGGCGAAATGGTGGAGATGTTGGAGGCTTGAGCTGGAGAAAGCACTGGCACTCGCACGCGCATGGAGGTGGCTGTGAGGGCTGACCACGAACTCTGTACGGACGGACGCGCGAGGGGAAGCGACGAAGAGAAGGGCCCAATAATGATTCGAAGAGGGTGAAACGCGGTCAATTGGGGCAGGTGGAAACAAATAATGAAGTGAAGAAACTCACGCATCCTCATTCTCGTCCTCCGTGTAGTCCTCACTGCCCCCGCCGTCTAATGGTTCCTCAGTGGACGAGTGGTGGGCACCGGGGAGCGGTTCGTTGCTGGTCTGGTCGCCATGCCCTCCGCTTGTCTCAGGACGCTGGATTGATGAAGGGCTCTCGTTCTTGGCCAGTCTGCCCCTCCGCCCTCCGCTCAGGACCTTCTTGAGTGCCGACGAGGACTCTGTGGAGCTTCTCCGGCGCCCATCGAGGGTCGGGATGATCCTTTCAAAGGGTGCGCTGCCTGCCGAATTGGAGTCCGAGTCTCGTCTAGAGGCTGGTCTGCGACCTCGTTTGAAGGCATCCTTGAATCCGGACCGACTCCATTTCGTGGAGCTATTGTCGTCTGTGCCTGCGACAGACATGGTGGAATTGTGTCCTCCGAACAGTACGGGCAGTGGTGTAGCGCAAGGTCGGGCTGATGCTGGTCATGCGGCAACGCGGAGCATGTTCAAAGTCTGTGGACGAGGCAGGCTATGGGTGTATGGCATGTGGTGGGCGGTATGCGCTAGGGGAGTCAATGGGAATGTTTGTTGCGCAAAACAAGGCGCTGCTTGCTTTGCATGTCAGAGTCAAGCTTGTCTGGGTACCTTAGTACATGTACCATAGTACTAGCCCACGCGACGGGATCAGCATCGTGAACCAGGCCTAGTGGAGGCCACTGCTAGGAACCATCCATGGGCAGATCATACCGTGAACTCCCACAGCGAACACCCATGCCCGGAATCACCATATACACAGTAATCCTCTTCGAAGCATTCCTACCCACCAAACATGGAGAATGCACCTCTCACCACCGCCCGTACGTTTGCGCGCAAGGCCGCCCTCGAGGCTCAGAAGGCCGAGATCAATCGGACAAGCTTCGACCCCGCCAAGGAGCAGCATGAGCTGGCAGCTGGAGAGTTTGCGAATGCTAGAAAGGGAACACACGATCAAGAGGTTTGCTTCTTCTGGAGCTTCGCGACTAGAGGCTTACATTCAGTCCTCTCCAGGCTATTCGTATCCTAGAGCTTCTCGAAGCCGAACATCGTCATCTAGCAGAGCTTATCAAGCTCAGATCAGAAGGACCGCCCGCTGCTTCACAGACAGCCCAGCAACACGGAGACAGCCCCAAGCCTGCACTCTTGCGAGACACCTCGTCCGAATCCGAGGTCCCTATCGTATCAAACACCTCTTCTCGCACAACCTCTCCCGTCCGCACACGTCGACCTCCCCGAGAAGTGTCCTCCTCGATAACCAACAATTTGGCTCGACAACGGAGAGGGCTTCCTGCAACACCCGAATTGTCGACACAGCACGCAGGTGGCCGGATACTGAGTCAGATCGATCGCCCGGGATATACACAACGGCATGGCTCTCCAGAAAGGGCAAGAGTACCACCTCCTGTCGTGGACAGTCGGTCAGCCGTATCCAAGCAAGAAGCTGTCGATTCCTCGAACGAAAATGCATTCTCAAAATTCTACAACAGCTACCAATATGTCTTCTCCAAGATCCCAGCACCCCTCATATTCGCAGGCTTCCCTCTCAACCCCGAACAAACACCGGCAGCCGAGCAAACTGCACCAGTGAAGAAGTCAGAGAGAGAAAAGAGCCGAGCTCCGTCTTCGGATGACCCAGATTTCACAAAGATGTTCTCAAAAGCGGCAATGCGAGCTATACGGGACGACATAGGTCCATCCTTTGGCCCTCAGGAAAGCTTTTATCTCGTGCCACCTACCGGTGGCACAGTATCATACGCAGGCATACTCAGTGGTTCGGGAGGACGTCCAGCGACAGCTCAAAGTATACCTGAAACCATCGAAGAAGATGCCGATGAATTTGTTGATGCACGCGAGAATCTTGGTCCACCTTCTCCACGATCAATTCGGAACAGCAGGAAAGGTATATCGCCATCTGCATCGCGGGATAGTAATCGCAAAAATGCCAAGGAATTTCAACCCTCTGGCGGCATGAAGACAATGGAAGAGTTGGAGCTGGAGAATGCGACCATGAGGAATTTACTCGATACACAATCCAAGAGACTCCAAATGTGGGAGCTGTCTTCCCAAAGCCAATCAATGGCATTGCAGCAAAGTATGCGAGCTGTGAGGCAAAGGCCTGACCTTCCAAATACTGTTTCCGATCCGGCGACTCTGGAGCGTATGACCTCCCGAGACTCGGCAGAAGGTGACAATGATGCGAAAGCGAAGCTCAAGAAATTGGAAGATCTGCTCGAGGCGGAACGGGAGGAAAAATTGATGTTGGAGCAGAAGAACAAGAAGATGGAGAGTACGATTGGCAGGTATCGCGAACAGTGGGAAAGGCTTAAGGCTGGGGCCAGGAAGAAAGAGAGTGATAGGAAAGCCAATCTTGAGGCGAAGGGGAAGGCTGCGGAGAGTCCTACGGATAGTGGGATTCAGGGGGAGACTTCGGTTGGTTGATCAATAAGTTCGAGACGATGACGGACTTGTGGTAACGGGTCGCCACCTGTCGTCCTCTTTGGCTGAATCAAGAGGATACTTACCTGCGTATCATCACATCGACCGATGAACAGCGGCTAAGTTGAGTCTTTCGTTTGCCAAAGGCGAGGCTCAAGTTAAATATCGGTGCGCTTTCTCCGAAAGTACCACAATCGGTACGAAGCCAACTACACGAACGGCTCAAACTCAATTTTCGATGAAAGCAAAAGGATGAACACGGCATGAATCGACAGCCTCACTAAGAGAATATTATATCCACTGCCAGTCACGGTCAGGGATGAATCTCATGGATACTTATACATGGTAATTAACCGATTTCTTCAAATCCATTATCTCCATTTCATAGATCCATTGCCCTTTCACGTTATGGATTGTGCTTTCCGCTTAGGCAATTTAAAGAGGCAAACCTGCCAATCCAGCTCAGTATCGAAATACCATCCATACCATCATTCCACGATACCGGCCTCTTATTGACTCTTCGGCTTGCCAGCTCGCCAATATTGTTTATGCCTCCAGCATACCTCACACTGCCTCTCCGAAACGATCTCCCCTTTCCATAAGTAGCAGAAGCCAGCTTCAAGCCCAATCCTTTCCCAGATCCTCCAAGTGCCGGGCCAGACCAAAGCAAGTAGTGTTTCCCAACCAGCCTCATTCAGATCAATCTTGAGAAAGTCCATCTCTTTCCAAAAGCCTCAAGTATAATCAAGACAAGTGTCGAACCAAGTATCGTCATAAGCAGCAACTAATTTCTCGTCAGCCGATTCGAGTTCCTCGGTCCATTCCACTGCCTCATAGTCTGGTACAGATGATCATCCACCTCCTTTTTCTCCCTCCCCCCCACCATCCACACCCTCACTCTCACAACTCCTCTTCAGAAAAGTAGACGCACCTCTCTCCTTATGCTCCCTCTTCCTCCTCTCCTTCTCCGCCGCCTTCTCAGCCGTAATCCGTCCCTGTTTCGCCGCCCGCTCCGCGACTTCCTCCCGACGCTTCGCCTTCTCGCGCGGGTTCCGCTTCATGCTCACTTTGGCGAGGGCGGCGCCTGAGGCGAGGCCGGCGGCGATACCGGCGGGACCGGCTATGGCGCCGATGAGACCGCAGGTCGCTGTGACTGGGTTGCGGCGTGGGGTGTTAGTTTGGGTTTGGGGGGGTTGGGTGGGTGAGGTGGGTGGATGGGTGAGGTGAGGTGAGGAGAGGGCCTTGGGGTACTTACGGCTTGCGTAGGCGATGGCTTTGTGGAAGCCGTACGGCATGGTTTGCTTGGGGCCTTGCTTGGGGCTGTGGATGGGTGCTTGGTGGGTGTTTTGGATGGCGCCTTCGTTGAAGCTTTGGAGGGGGGCTTCGTCGGAGCTTTGCAGGGGGCCGCTGTGGGTGACTTTGAGGGTGACTTTGAGGGTGCTTTCGAAGGAGCCTTGGCAGATGCCTTTGATGGCGCTTTTAATTCTGCTTTTGAAGCCTCCTTCTCTGGTTTGGCTGGCTCAGACTTTGGCTTCGAGGCTTGACGAGTACTGACGAGCGAAAGATGAAGTGTACGAGGGCCAGGTAGAGTTGAGAATTTCTGGTTGAGTTGCAAGTGAAGGGTCTGGGTCACTGGCGACGGCATGGCCAGACTTGTCTGTCAAGTGTTGTAGCTGTGAATGATGGGAGGGGAGTGTTGAGTGTTGTCTTGATGAAGCCTCGTCGCTGGAGCTGCTGTCTTGGGAACGTTTATCACGGGGACACTTCCGGGGTCATGACAATAGAGTATAACCTGTTATAAGCGTAAGTAGTCAGATGGCAAGTAGTGACACGAAAGAGCTAGCCGATGGTTGCCTGGTACTCTTACAGTGCAGCGAGAAAGGTTTGATATCTGTAACCCAAGATCAATATCCCAAAACTCCTGGCTATCTGGAAACAAGAATTGCTAACCACTCCCCATATCAGCTCCCGATTGTAGGCGGTTCGGAATAACGGAATGAACCTGGTCAGACGAGCATTGTGTTGGCGATATCAATGGAACAGATATTTCCACAACCAGCTTGACTTCAACGACTTCAAGGTCTATATCAAGATGTGCAGGTATCTTTGCAACGTCAAGCAATTATCATCAATCTCACAGAAAGTCAGCACTGATCGAAGAACAAACGATCAAGCGCGGAAAAATGCCTCAAGACGGGCCTCTGAATCCCTGTCCGACTCGTAGTCCACGTTTTGTTCTTCTTACGTGGCCACAGATAACAGACTTCCTTGTTTGCTTCTCTCAATCAGTCTATAATTCTAGACGCAAGTGCCAGCTGGGTACTCTGATGTTGTAACGAGCTTCTGTAGTGTCTGATGCTTAAACTTGGCATCTCTTCGGCGATCGAAAGGGTCCATGATATACGTTACAGAGGTGAGGCCGGCCGGTAAAGATGTGAACGACGACTTCTTACTTGAGATATGGCCGGATGAGGTGAAGACCAGGAATTTTAACGGTGTTTGCCGCCTCCTCTAGCTGATCCAACATCCATTCCTGAAAGACGCCACTCACGTCACGAGGCCGCTGCTCTTCGTAAGGCACTTCAGGCGTGCGCTCTCTCTGAACGGTCCATTTCTCAGAGCGATCAAGATGCCGTGGCAGTGCGGAGCTTGAAATTTTGAGCGATCGACTGGATCCTGTCTACGTTGCTTGGAAGGGCTTTTCAATCATGTCGGCATAGTGATCGCGGTCGTCGTGTACTCCGACATCAATGAGTGATGTCTGCGAAAGCTTGGAGTCGGTACAGAAGATCAGCATTGTCGGCTGGAATGTAAAGGCATAGCGTGGACTGGTGAATCATTTGTAGATTCCCTTCCTCCAGTCGAGATAAGGAATCGAAGAATCTCCCATCCTCGATTCGGGTAGGATCACGGCCTTTATCAGCGTCGATCGTTCGGGGGACGATTGCTGGAAAATTCGATTTCGCGTCGTATGCAGCTGAAAGATCGATAAAGGGGCCAGGATTTGCGCATGTTGGTCGACAATGTTCAACCACTTCCGACCGGACTGGTGGCATTCTGGTCCAAAGCCAGTTGGGCGCCGTGATCCTCGTTGCTTGTTATTGCTGTGGAGTGGGGGACTTGACTGGGCGAGGGTTAACCTTCTTCACATGGGAAATCATACGATCGATGAATCCGTTCCAACAATTGGATTATACATGTTAGAGAGTAGACGTTAGTCAACTCCATGATCATTGAGATCATATTGATGCTGCTGGGGACGTCTTGCCGAAACATGAGGACTTCAGCTCCGAGCCATTCCAGAGATCGCCGAGCAGCCAGCTGGAAAAAGAAATTGTGCTGTGATTCCTTTGCCCTTTAACAAGCACACCAGAATCCGCTACAATCCACGGCCGGAAGCAAGATACAGTGCTCAGGAACTTCAGGAACTCAAGGCTAGTTCTTCGATAAGCACCTGACAGCCAGCTCTGCTTACGTACGACATGTCTGGTTGACCACTTTTCCCCCAGTTTTATCTGCTGCTGTATGCAGCGAAATAAGCACGATTGGCTTCAAAGTCTCTGCCATTGAACGGCGACTGAGTCTCAGATTTGCACTCGAACTTGGACACAATAAATGGACCCAGATCCGAGGTAAGACGCGTAATAAGAACTGATCGGCATTGGTTAGAGGGACTCCTCAACGAATGATTATTTCGGAAGTGCAAATCCTACACAATCCAGAAAATATTGCCAACCGCACTGTATAATTCAATCATACATCAGACACCTAGTACAATGTCAGGCAACAAGGAATATACCTTTGGCCACTCCGCTTCCGCCGTAGCCACCCACGCAGCGCGGACCGTCCATTCCGACGCGGCCTTCTTGCTTCCATACATCAAGCCCACAGACAAGATTCTAGATGTTGGCTGCGGGCCAGGAACAATCACTTACGGTTTCGCTGAATACGTTCCTCACGGCAGTGTAACAGGAGCCGACTTCGCACCAGCAATCGTTGAAAAAGCTCAAGCACTCGCACAATCCAAAATCCACGAAAATGATGGCAAATCGCGAGGGAAGATTGATTTCGTGGTCGGGAATGTCCTCGACAAACTGCCATTTGAAGATGAGACTTTTGATGTCATTTTCTCTTCTCAGGTACTGACGCATATTGGCGGCCATTGCAGTCAAGCCCTGAAAGAGATGCGCCGAGTTCTCAAGACCGGTGGGATTCTCTCTTCTCGCGACGGTGCATCTCTAGTTTACCACCCGCTACAAGAGGAGCTCGGTGTAAAGTTCTGGAACAATATATGCAAGGCTGCGAATCTAGATGGGTTTACTGGACCGAAAATGGCTGCTTTGTACAGGGGTGTGGGCTTCGATGTTGATGGTGGAAAGGTCAAGGTGGGAGGGGGGAGCAATGTCATATTTGGCAGAGATGCGACCAAGGCATATGCTGAAAGTATGGCAGGAAGGCTGAATAAAGGTGAGACCTTTAGGGCCAATTGGGAGAAGGTTGGAATCAGTCAGGAGGAGATCGAGTCATGTCAGAAGGCCATGCTCCAGTGGGGAGAGACAGAAGACGCCTGGTACGGCATCTTGCAGAGCGAGATCGTGGCATGGAAGTGAGTAGATTAGTATTGGCATCACCCTCGTCTATCGACACGAGCGAGAGAGGGAGCATTCGTTGAGCAACGGTGACTGGCTTGTGCTGTGGTCTGGAGCTACTGTTCAAACATCCTGCCCCAATGGCTAGCACCATCTATATCAACTTGGATAATGTTACACATATCCCAGACAACGGTTGCTACCGAGTCGAGAATCGCGACACCGAATTCCTTCTCCCACTTACCGATCAGATGGGCTGCATTCCAATTCGTGCAAAAGGTTGTGACGATATCGGCTCCTGCATCCACAACTGTAGCCACCATTTGGTGGAGTTTTGCTTCGTCGACGGCGGCGATATCAATGTTCTCTGCTATGGACAAATGTTGCTCCCGTTCTTTGGTAATTGGGTAGCCTAGCTCGGTATAATTTTTGATGATGACCTTGTTTACGTCCTCGGTATATGGCGTTACGAGACCTAATTTCTCAACTTTGGCCATACGTGCCAAAAGTTTGTTGAGGCCGAGGGTGGAGGTTGTCATCGGGATGCCGAGTCGTTCTTCGATGTGGTTGCAAAGGTTTCGATCATGTTCGAAACCCAGCCAGCCGCCACTTGTTCCTGACCATCCAATGATCGAAACCTTCACAGATCGATGGTCAGCTTTACGGTTTGGGCTCGCATAAGAAGACGGTCAGCATGTCAATCACTATTTGAGGAGCGTACCTTGGCATCGGCCAGAAGCTGAGCCGCTGCAAGCATTGCTTCTGGTGTGAATTGGGAGTTGCTCCCTGGGGATAGATTCAGTTGTGTCACAGATATCCTCGTGAAATGGACAGTGATAGGCCGTTCTTTAGTGGATATAGACGATACGATTGCTTGAGAAAGAGGTTCAGCGGACGTGTTTGATGAAGGAATGATGACTCCAAGACGGATAGGGCTCAGCATTGTGCTGGATTACTACGGTAGATGTAGAACAACTGGAGTGATTCCCAAATTAAATTCAAAGGGAAGAACCAAGATGATACTGCTCCCAGGACAGCCTGCTCCGAAGAAATATTCCCGATAAGCTTTTGACACGTTGTCACGCCGTTTCGCGTCCTCGGCTTCTGTCATCCAGGTGGGCTTAACGCTCTCCGCGCACAAATCAGCAACAACAACAACACCAAACACCAAACGACTCCACCATGACATGAACATCATCTATCCAGCTTACGCCTTCCGCGCCTCTCCCACCTATTTTGCATGGGTGAAACTCACTTGCGCCGACATCCATGCTCTGAGGTCTGAGCCCGGATTTGAAGGTATGTTGCCAAATCAACGTCCATTCCTATGAGAGACGCGATTCATACTCAGAAAAACGACAATTGGATCCTGTCATATTCTTGCCACTAACGCTCGATCAGGACAAGGTCTCTACTTCCACCTCAACCACCCAATCCGTTTCATCTCAATCACTGCGCCCATCATTTCTATCGAGCCCATCACAGATCGATACACCATCCTCGAACTCGATGACGGTTCCGGCTCTACCATTGTCGTGAAAATAACGCGCCTGACCAACGATCAACTCCTAGCGAACCATGTCGACAATGCATCGAATACCACGGTCGAGAACGTGAATATTGTGTCTAAGATTGGAGCCTTCGATGTCTTTGTTGATGGGTACAAGAAACTGGACATTGGCACTGTGATCAAGGTCAAAGCTGTCATCGGCGAATTTCGACATGTCAAACAGCTGGAACTGAAGAGGATCTATGTGATCAGGACCACAGGTGACGAAGTCAAAGAATGGGCTGAAGTGGCGAGATGGAAGCGGGATATACTCTCCAGGCCATGGTTTTTGACGCCTAGGAAGCTGAAGGACCTGGACACTGAGGACTCCCGAGAGAGAAGAAAGCAGAGGGACACTGAGAGGAAAATGAGGGAATACACCAAAGCGAAGGATGAGAAATTGGCGAAGAGGAGGGGGAAGATCGAAAGACATGAGGCCAAAGTTGAGAAGCGTAGGAAGGAAAAAGAAGTCGAAATGAATGGAGGGGCTTTGAAGGGCAGTGATGTTCTTTGGGCTCCATGGCAGAAATGATTGATGGTTAACGGTGGGCTATGAAATTCTTCCAATGAACACCGGAGCTTCATGCGTGCGGAGTGCGCTGAGCTGTGAATCAAATGATCGGAGCCACTCAGAGTACTACCAGTGATTCGTCTCACTTGTTTAAAAGCAGAAAATTAACGCTCCTGGAGAAGCCACTACAAAGCTACGACTTCTTGTAATCATCGATAGGTTTTCACCAAGACCATATTGTTTCTCACAACCATCCACAAGATTGTTCATCATCACACTTCTATTCGTCGGATGAGCTTGGACGATGAGGCACGACTCCTCCCAAAACCAGCGTATCAAGTCGTTCCCGAAATCTGTCTCCGGGACTTTGTTGAGTCCTGCTCAACGAAAATGGCTTCCTCTATAGCTGCGAGACTGGGGTCTTCTGGCCTGCCACGCAAATACCGATTCCCACAACGAGCCTTCCATAACTTCGACTCCCATAACGACGTGATGCATCGGACGCGACTTTTAGTACTAAGTTTTACAACTAACACAAAACGATACCTTCCGCTTTCAGATTGAGTGAATTCAGGGTGCATATAGGGAACTACCCAAGGATTGAGAGCAACGTGGACAATGGGCTTCCACAAGACACATCTTCGTGCCGCTAATCTTGCGGTGATGGCATTTGTCGTATCCTTTTCTACGAGTGAGATCAGCAAGAATTGAACGGGGCATATTGACACGCACTTAATCCAGATTCCGCATCGTCTTCAAGCACGTACCGGTATTGAACCTTGATACCGAGTTTCTATGTGTACCAAATCTCTTCCCGCGTCTGGTGGTGGTCTTTACCCGATCAATGTCATGTTTTGGTGCGTTCGCCATTAGTCCCTGAGGACTATACACTCCTAGGCGTTGTGCACGATTCAGTAGCTAGCGAAGACTGTCTGCGTAGAATGTGCGGGAGTGGGTTATAAGAGGCGTAAAAACTATGGTAGTTACGACGTCAGCGAGGGACGGGGGCTGTGAGTGTAAGACGAGGGGTTTGAGAATAGTAGTCGTGTTTGATGGACTCTATTAGTAGCTACAGTATCTATCGCCCCTGCTAGCGCCGTACGCTCTTGTATTGACAGGAGTGGATACAGTTACTTCCGGGATTATCTAGGGACGAGCAGATGAGAGTCACGAGGAGATGCCATGCAGAGAACAAGTATGGCTATTTGCTAGCGGACATTACTGTCCGGGAATTTTTTTGGAGACATTACTTAAATCTCTGGAAACTCGTGTGAGACTATCTTGGAAGAATTATACTGCTCAAGCTGATGTAGTACAATCCCAATAAGAGAAGAATCGGAACAGAAAGATTAAGGCAAAGACGATAACATTTCTTGGGATTGCACTGTCGATAAAAGTGGTCAGGATTCTCGAGTTCAAGATTTCACACGTGGAATGTCGACGTGTTTGGTACCTTTATTAGCCTTGCGATTGTGTCCAATATTGTCGGGTGAATGTTACTGGTGTAGATCTCTTCGCTGCTTTTCAACGTCCATCTTCTCCTCATGATGGAGCTTGAAGTTGTCGTTAAGAGACAAGTGGACGGCCAACATTTTCCATCGTCCTACAGGGACAAACATGTGTTGATGTCCCGTTCTGCCACCCTCAAACTCATGGTAGACAGCTTCAGGAGAGTGTGAAGGTTATAGGGTTTTATCGGGACCGGAAACTGGAGTCTCTTGTTAGCCAAAGTATTGTACATGTTCAGCTGCCACTCACCGTGCAATTTGTGTGCGCTCAAAGGCATCTTAAATCTTCTGTACATGAACAGCATTTCTTTCCATTTTCGGCAATCAATCTCTCTTATCCATGTGCCAATCATAAGAATCCGTCTCTCGCCACCAGGCCTGGCCATTTGCTCTTCCCCTCACCGTCCAAGAAAATGGGCGCGAGTATCTTTCCATATCATCACATCTTTAAGGCACTGACACGGAAGAAAAATCGACAGCTTCAACAAAAGCACTGCCAGAATATCCTCACCCGCCGTGCCCAGTTCATACCTGCCCATTCTCAAAAGCACTCCCCTGATTCCTCAACATCTCCGCCAAACTCCCCGCAATGCTCCCCGAGCTCCCCGAGTTTATGACAGCCCCCAATCTCCACCCGGGCGGCGTCTCATAGTCCGGCCTCAGCCTCCTCATGAACTTCTTGAAGAGCGGATGGTCGACCGTGGCCAACGGCAACCCCGTCCCGAATATCCACTCGGCACACTCCCTGTTCAAAGCCTCCGTCTCGTCCCCGTCTGCTCCGAACTCCACCGCCAACTTGGCCGCTGTTCTCTTCCGCGGAGGCCCAGAAGGAACGTGTCGGATACCGGGCGGTGGGGGGAGGGATTCGGGGTCGAGGAGTTGGAGATCCGGGTAGCGCAGTTGAGGTTGGAACTCGTCCCATAATTCCTCGGGGAGGGATGGGCAGAGGGTGAGGTGTTGCCTTATGCGTGTGGGTGCGCTGCTCGTCCACTCTTTCTGGCAGTGGTTGCACGTTACGAGGGGGTTTGTTTTGCCGCTTGGGCGCGTGGTCACCTGGGACCAGATGGGGTCTTTGCCAATGAAGCCTGGTCGTGAGCCTTTTGGAGGCATTATTGGTTGGAGTGTATATACACGAGGCTGTGGTGGTGTATATGTGTATTTTGTGCTTAGGTTGAAAAGAACGTCGTCGATCGTCAGGTGCTTCGTTGCCATGCGTCACTAGATGGGGGGAAGCAATCAATTTCGGGTCATCAATCTTGACGCGTTTTCTGGTAGTATTATTCCTCTTTCCGGACCTTCAGCCGTCTATCATGAATAATCTTTACCCGTGATCGAACGGAATAGCCGGCTTTGCATGCCTTGGCTAAGACGAACTTCGCATCCTCTATAGACTTGCTGATTTCGAAATTTGCTGCAGGCTTGTCTACCCTTGCTCTAACACGAGGTTTGCCAAGGATGTAAGCTTCAGCATCAGTTGTCTATACCTCAGCCTTGCCATCCAATTCCACTGGCAAGAGTAGGGGTAAGTGCTGCAGCCAGCCTAAAACGTATATACAGCGCGATCGTCGTGTATACAACAACACAGGGCCCAGAAATTCCACGATCCGGAGGCCTC
Organism: Venturia carpophila; assembly: GCA_014858625.1. Taxonomy (NCBI): domain Eukaryota; kingdom Fungi; phylum Ascomycota; class Dothideomycetes; order Venturiales; family Venturiaceae; genus Venturia; species Venturia carpophila. Next base: position 1,511,038 of record JACTAK010000010.1, read on the forward strand.
CGATGTCCTCCTGCTTATCCTCATCTCAAATACGAGAATGCTTGATCGATCGCGCACCTGCTTCTGAGCTCGGCTTTGTACGCGCAACAGGCGTAACAGCTGTTGGTCACGCAAAATCTCGCACCGAGAAATTCATCTACAAACGCTACAACAATGGAAAGAAGAGGTGATGATCTCCTGCGATGCGACCGGCATTCCCACAGGGCCTAGCAATAAACTCTCCCAAGTAGTAAGACGAGCGTAGCGTGACCACAGCCCCTTCGCTGCAAGGCTATCATAGCGCATCACTTTAAATTATTTCCCGGCACCCAAACGAGTCTAAAACCAGTACCTCGATCGTGGGAAAAAGGGGAGGAGAAAAGTCAAATGGTCATCAACACCAATAAATGGCACATCGCTAATTACGTGTCCAGAGACATCTCCATCCCCCCATACGGATTCAGCTGGATCACCTGCCAAGTGCCTCCCTAAACGCCCGATTGATCGTGTGCACCGGAGCTTCTCCGGCCTCGTCATCCTTACAAAGGCCGCAAACAACGTATCTACTGTATACCGCAGCCTCTTCTTCGAGAAAGGCACAATGCAGGTAGTGTGTCGCGCGAATCGGACCGGAGTATTCACAGTATGACCTCGTGTGGGTCCAACCCGCGTGCTTAACCCTTGCATTTGTGGAGAAGTGGAGAGGACGCATGGCAAAAGACAGGGATGCACATTTCTGCGGAAGCGGGATGGATCGTGGGTTGTGGAGGGGACCTAGGGGAGGGGAGAAGAGTATAGTATAGTACCAAGAGTGGAAAAGGTCTGCACATCCCAGGTTCCCCGCCATGAAAGCCCATCCGTGGGAAGCTAACACGTGAGTCGTACACGCTCGGTTGTTCTAGCCGCACGATGCAGAGGCTTGATCTAAAGCGTGATACGTAAGCGCGTTTGCTTTTTCTCCGGTTCGTCCCAGCGGGTGGAAACAGAGATTTCAGGTTGCATATAGCATGATTGCTTATTCCGCACGGGGCCTTTCTCGAAAGCACAGGGGCGAGATAAGGTCCCTTGGCCTCGTCACGGAGGGAGACAGTGAAGGATTCGAGGAAGGTAACATGATGCAGCAGGAAGGATACCGGTCTCACCCGGCCTCGGGAGGAATGCGCCTGTAGGATCAAGATGCCGTCTCGAGATTCCTTTTGTCAAGATGGAGCGTCAGCGATGGCAGCAAAAAACCATGTGGACACCTGCATTACATTGCATTTGGGCGTTAAAGATTTGCCTTCATCCTCGGTACACGTTGGACATTGGGGGACATAGGAAGCATACTGTGTAGAAGTGATGGATTATGTATCCGAGCATTCGCGTGCTCAAGGACTATCGCAAAGTCGCTGTAAGGATTATGAACTACTGAAAATACATTGTAAGATAAGGGGAAGTACACATCTACCCAGGATGCCCCAAAACTCGATCCCAACCGCAAAGGATCTAAAGTGGTATAATTCCTTCCGAACAGCCTGTCCGAAGAGCAGTTGATGCCAGCCAAATTTTACAAAAAAAGACTATTCATGCCGCCAGGAGTGAAAGTGGAATAACCCCAGCCAGGTACCAAGGCAATGGGCCGAGGAAAAGCGCGAAAACGAGAGTGAAAACCCCACCTCATCCCACAATCGTCGCTGCAAGAACTCCAAAAGAAGAATCATGTCCGTTCGAAAACTCGAAGCGCTCCTCATCATGTCGAAACATCCATGCTCGTACAAGCCCCATGCAGAAGTATGTCGCTAGTTTCATTGGTATCCAACATATCAGAATCAAAAATCGCGTGCCCAGATGTAGTTTAATGTTATGCATGTCGTAAAAAAGATCATCAGCTCTCCTCCAGGAGTGGTGCTGTGTCGTCCCCAACTTCTCTCCACTCCCTGCTCTTTTCAGCCAACCTATTGATGCCGGCAATCCGCTCGGCCCAAAGACTCTCTGACGGGGTTCGGAACGTGTATCCGCGTTGTGAGCTTATGACGCCAATGGCCTGTAGAACCGCTTTTCGCGAATCCCGCCCGAAGACAGCAGGGTGGTTAATCCATTCGAGGCTGGATTCGAGTTCTGCGTCCAAGGCAGACGCTGTACGTGCATCGACGCTAGACGAGACCTTCAAAAACTCCTTTCTTTCACTGGCCTGATGGGACGGCGGCGAGGAATTCATTTTACGGTCCGGAGCATCTGATGAAGTTGGCGATGGGTTCGGTTTGTCAGTCAAGGGAGGTCCTGGGGATCGTGATGCTTGAGGCGGACCAGGCAGACTGCCAGTCGGCGGAGGCAAAGGAGGTAAACCACCCTTGCCGAGTCCTTTCAGTATACTCCTGGTTTCGCTCAAAAGATGATGGGCTCTTTCGTGCTGGCCGCGAGACACCAAAGTCAGGGCACGAGTGAGCATGTCAGAAGTAAGCAGCTCCATGCGCCGTTGTACTATTGATGGGTGAGGTGGAATGGCGGGCGAGAGGGGCCTGACCATCGATTTACCACGGTTCGACGATGGCAGCATCGTGATGGCGAGAAGTGAAGGGCGAGATGATTGCGCCATTGCTCCATCGCGTAGTATGTCGCCGTAGGTCAGATCGGCCTGGATTAAAGGAACTTCCTCGACACTAAGATTCCGCTGCTCTTCCTGATCCATTGGTCCTCCTAGAGCCTCAAGTCCAGAAAGTATCGTTTCCCATGGGTCCTGAGGTAGCTGTTCTGACGAGGCATTATCCGCGGCGATGGCTAATTGTACCAGAATATCTTTCATTTCTGCATTAGCTTCTGGTAGTTACAACGAGCACAAATTTACTTACCACGCTTATCACCAAAGCGTAGATCGCCGAGTGCTGCTTCAGCATCTCGGCCACTAGCACGTTTGGTGATGTGCAGTGCTCCGCTGATTTTTACAAACTTCGCTGGTGAACCTTCTGGTAGTCTCAGCTTGAGCTTGACGTTCTGGTGAGATGTCGTCTGTAAAGATCCCAAACATCCTGCGACACACTCGCGAAGCATCATCCAGTCCTTAACATAAGTGTAGGACGCCTTTGTTCGAGTGGAGAGCTCGATCATTGTATCAGGTTTGTGCGTCAGACCTAGTCCGAACGAGTGTATGGTAACCCTGCCTCTGTCAGCACATGCACGAATATAGCTTCGAAGTTTGTTCTTACTTTGCTGCCTCTGCCCGTTGTACGACGAAGTCAACACTTTCCGGATCGGATGTTGATGAATCGCTGATGAGAAGAATGCTGGACAATGGATTGGCAGATTTTCTCTGCATCAAGAGATCCATGGCAACGTTGGCGCCCTCAACAACGTCGGCGCGTAAACTCTTTTGTCCCACCGGACGAATCGATTCGTGCACCTTGGACCACCCATCCCAGGCCTTTGAGGTCATACCCACGATTGGAACACCCCCGCCGCTCGAACCGAACGTCACTAAGCCCATCCTGTCTCTTTCCCCTAGGCTCATCACGAGAAATCTCAGAGCGTCACGAAGGAGCGTGATTTTCAGTCCTTGCATCGAAGACGAAACCGGAATCACGACCACAATGTCAAGCGGAACATGGAATGCTTCTTGTAGTCTTGGATCGTAGCCGCCTGCCCGAGAATACTCTGTGGGAGCTGTGTTATAGGACTTAGCAGCGCCATTCGAAGAGTTGACGGATGATAAGCGCTGACTTTGATACGTTCCGTAGTCGTCTTCTTCAGTGCCCGAGACTTCCAAGTCATAACCTGAGCGCCTGGAAGGTTGTGATGCATGTGGATTATTGATATCGAGAAGTGCGCGTTTCCAAAGCTGAAGCTGGTTCCTATCTTGAAATTGAAGGTGGAAGGAAGGGAGCTCAGCAACGGACAGGCTTAATGTCAAGATGTTCTCGTCTGTTGCGTATGTTAGTTGTTTTGGTCAAATCAAATTGCAGGAAACACTTACCTGGATAAGTCTCGACACTTTTGAGATGTTTCCTGATCAGTATTGATCCTTTCAGTGTGCATTTGGACCTCTTCGAGGCATTAGAAGGGCCATCATATTGAGATGCCTGCGGCGGCTTGCGCTCCTTCACGCAAATGAGCATTTCAGAAAAAAGATAACAATCAAGGTCCTGCCATGCTCTTCTGTCCTTGCCGACTCGAATATGACTGTGCAGTTTCAGTTGTCCAAATCTGGAGAAGTCCAAGCCATGCCAATTGTCGACTCGTGAATATAACTCTTCCGTAATCTCATCCAGATTCTGGCGACTTTCGGCCGTGCTGTTATTGCGTCTGTGAGAAGCACTACTGGGAGACTTCATTCCATCATAATCGCTGACCCTGCCGTTTATTGAGCCACCAGGATGTTGCGGTTGAGGTCGCGTATCCTCCGGACTGGGTCTCCATTTCCCCTCAGGGACTTCTACTGTTATCAGGCACGTCAAGGACTGCTGTTGGCGAGATCTTGTGAGAGTTGGAAATTCGCTTCGTACTGTAACTGCGGGCGCGGGTATTGGATTTTGGAGTGTGGCGCGAGGGCTATTCAACGAGGTTTCCATGGATTGCACATCGAAGTCGTGCCGTCTGGTATTCCCTTGCCCATCATAATCTGGCAGCGACGTCAAGCCTGTCATTCCCGTCGCCCCACTGTCGTTCCTCGAGTGCTGCGCAACTCTTTCAGACCCAGTCCGTGAGCCCGGCTGAGAGTGTGATTGAGCATGTGTTGGATTTTGCATCCCGCCTCCTGTCCCGTTATTCATTGTATCCCGAGATGGTTGATGCCGCAACGTTCCTTCTCGTGACGGTCGCTGATCCATCGGCCGTTGGTCCCATGGTGCCGGTGAAGGCGTGGTGCCGCGGTCATAATATCTATGGTCTGAAGGAGGGCCGGACCGTGTGATGTTGTTCAGTTTCTCTGAAGAACGGTGAGAATTATTGGAACCTAGCAGAAGTCTGTTCTTACCAATGTCCAAAACATTTCCACCACGGCTGCTGTCCAGTCCCAATGGAGCATTGCAAGTTGGGCAGTATTGTGATTCGAATTCGCGTATGTATTCGTAGAAGCAAGCTTCGTGTGCTACGTGACCGCAGGATAGTTGGAGTATGCGTTCGCCGCGCAGGGTGTATTCGAGTTTCTCGTCGCACACGGCGCATTCGCTCCCGATGAACGTCCTATCCTTCCGGTTCCTCGACCTCTCTATATCCAGTACTCCCGCCATGCCTCTCCTCAAGTGCGGCACGTCGCCTTTGGATGCCTTGCTGCCGTTGCTGATACACGAATACCGCGAATATTTGGACGGGGGACGAGAATGGGTACAGGGTTGACCTAGATTAAACACAAAGAGTTCAGACTTTGAGACCATTGCGCGAGAGAGGCGTCCCCTGAAGAACCACGGCAAAAGAAAACAGGAAACACTGACTCTTGTCTGAGACCGAGGGCGACTGAAACTCAACCACCTTTCGCTTCGACTGGGGCTTGCTCTGATGTCCCAGAAGTCCAAGCTTTTCCAAATTCGTCTCGATGTGTTTGGGTGGCTTTGAAGAGATCCTCGGGTTTTTTCGCGCGGGAGATAGGTGACGGGGTTCGCTTGACATGGACCAAATATTTTGTATGCGCTTTTTTCCGACTTCAGTTGGGGTTCCAGTCAATCTTGGGTGGGGATGAGCAATGCTAGAGGTACAACTGACGACTGACGACTGACGACTGACGACTCTGTAAAAATACAGTTTGCAATGAACCGACAGTTGTGGAGTATATGTGCTGGTACGTGGATTTATGGTGGAGACGTACAAGTAGAAGAATGATCATGCAGCCGCAGTCGCAACAACCAAGTCAAAAGACTTGGACGAGCGAATGGTGCAAGGCCCTGGCTTGCTAGGAGCCCTGGCAGCTATGTACGCGTTAATTTGGGGCTTAGGCGATCGCGGTGGCGCCGGGGGTGATGCGAACGGACGTGGTATATCGAGGCTTGAGCGACATGAGAAGACCTCTTGCCTCTGCAGAAGTTGCGCGGCCAACGAAAGGGACATTTCCGCTTCTTCGCCAAAGAACTGCAGCAAAACTGATACAGGCACAAGCTGCAGTAGTTCGGATTAATCGGATCAAGCTGGCCGGCCTCCCCACGGGCTGCCTTACTCAGACAGCAAGATTTACGATGCTAGAAAACGAACGCCCACAACGAAACAGCGAATCACGACCATCAGCGGATAGGCAGCGTGCCGGCAATGAGTCCCAGGCTGAACGGCGATCACTTCGAATCTTCGACCCCTCCACTGGCGCTATCACGAGTCAGAGACCGTCGGCACTCGAGTCTCGTTTCATTCAAGTTGACCCAGAAGATGGACCGCTCGGAGCTTTCCTGGCCGCGCTGGTGGACGGCTTGACATCTTGGAGCAAGCCGATGCCTCCCGACCCATGGAATGGTGCCTGGCCTGGCAGCACGATAAATTGGCAAGGTGAAGAAGACAATTCAAACCTACTTTGTCAGGCCAGCCGTGGTGCACATGTCATCTGCGCAGCAGTCATCCTTCAGGGCTGTCCAGGACAAGCCAGACGGGCAACTGTTTCTTGACAGTTGCCAGATATGCTTGGCAAAGACCAGCTGGCGAGACTTGCACGATTTGAGCATGAATGGCAACGTACCGGATCGATATCGTCAGCAACGCCACCAAGCTGGGGGCCTTCCAATCGCAAGCGCTCCGACCGGCCCGTATTCATTTGCCTTCTGAGAAGATTTGGCAAACTACTGCTGCAATTCCTGGTGGTGATATATTTACTAGCACAGTAAATCTGGGGTCCTGCACGTTTTCTTTTGCCCGAGCAAGACCCTTGCATGCACTCGCGCCTCTCCTACCCGCGCGTCTATTCAGCCACGCACCAGTACGGCACCAGAGGTTAGCATGGCCGGTAGTGAATGCAAGGTAGTTCTGCAGAAATCCAAGGCTTGGACATTCCGCACCAATCGGTGAGACTGCCATGAGGCCGGAAAATTAAAACGCCGCGTTCTCTGCTAGTGCATTATTCTCCTTCGCTAGGAAGACAGCCCAAGCCGTGGGCCAAGACTGATAAAGGAAGTTGTGGCCCAGAATCTTTTGTAATAGTAATGCTGAGAAGATAGTTGAAGTTGTTCTTTGGCAGTGCCTCGAAGAAATATTCTGCATCGTCAGAGCACGGTGAGCCTGGTTCTCTTGTACTGTTGCGTGCGACAATTTTTGTGAGGCGACAATCGAAATCGGGCGAAGCTCTTCTTTACGTATAAGTCTCTTGCTGAGAAATCAGCGATGGAAGAAGTGTATTGCGAGGTGAAGAAGCCGGTCAAACTTGCCCAAAGAGAAGGCGTTCTCTAACCTTTGCCAAAATATAAACAAAAAGGTTGCAGATGGCAGCCAGGATGTTGATTCAGGACCTCAACGGTTTGGTTCACGATCATACCTCCTAGACCTTAAACTTAGGGGGAGTATTCGCGAAATAAGAGCTTAGACACTGAGCTAATCGTGAATATTTTCGCCTTCGATTTGGACCCACTGTTTCTACCAAAACGTGACAGGACATTGAATTGCTCCTGCCTATCTTCTCCCCAGGACCTCGATAGGGTGACCACGATATGATTAGGCAGAGGGTGCGAGAGCCTCGTGAGCACTGTCACATCTGGCTGAGACGAAATAAGCCGAGTGGTATAGTCAAATAATCGGGGCAATGACTTTACTAATGCATGAACTCATGTCGGCAGATGTTGTACAGTTTGACGCGGGCTATGACTGTTGGTGGGAAACCATCTGTGCATGCTCTTTTTTAATGACGATGCCCAATCGCGTTGCGGGAGCATGGTTGTTGCTTCTTTCAGCCTATTTGATTGACTTTTGCTCGTGCATAATTAGCATACATGAACATCCTTGTCGTGGATCTAAAACCACCACAGAAGGCAGGAAATATGTCGTGCTGATAAGGTGCGTGTACATTCGCTGCATTTAGTCTTCTCCATGTGGGGTGACTTGAAATCAACTTGGAATCAAAAACTTGCTAATGCAAAAGAAGATCGGCGGTCAGCTACGCAGCGCACGAAGGATGGAGGCGATGACCATCACATTGGGCACGATCAATGACGATGAGTGGTGCTGTGTAGCGTATCAGAATAATCTGCAGCGAGGCCACTGAGAAGAGAGGGCTACTTTTATTGGATCCCTGCATCTGGCCTTTGTGAGTTCAAAGTTAAACTTGAACAGTACGGTCCCTTGAACCAACTTACCGTGCTGAATTGAGCATCGGGTGTCCGATCGCTCCGCCACCGAGGACATCCGAACATTCAAATCATGAATTGCTTCCTCTCAGATTGGTAGTTCTTGAAAGCGACGTCAGGCTCGAAGCTGTAAGATCTGGCACCACAGACGGGCCTCGTCAAAGCCTGCTTCAGATGCCTCTGTAGTTGCGTACGCGGTAAAAACTTCTTTCGCTCCATCTTTCCCGATGCTTCTCCAAGCCTCTGAAAGCACCGTCTTATCGGCATCATTGACTTCATGATCTTGATTGGCCTCCGATTCTTCGAAGGTCACACTGGCCTTGGTCTCTATGCTACATATCACTCCCCTCAATGGCTGCTGACCTCCGGTCTGACGCAGCTCGCCAATCCTAACGACGAATTCGCCGGCTTTGTATGCTAGGCCACTAGTAACGCGTAAGGAAACCCTTGGCGTCCACAAAGACACAAATCGGTCTCTCAACAGAGTGGTGAATGACCCCAACTGGGTGGAAGGAATCGTGATCACATGGTCTTTGATGCCCGGAGCATCTTGCTTGTCCCTGGATTGATTGACAACGACAAAGGCATCCCTAGGACGATGCCCCAAGCGTAGAATGTGCTGAAACCTTGGAGGCGTGGCTTCATTTTGCTCCACAGAACGGAACAAAAAATGATCGAGGGTCCAGTTTCCCAGCGGTTCGGGATCAAACTTCGATATGAGTTTGGATTTAATGCTGGGCAATGATTGCAGCTGGTCCGCGTGCGTGAGGAGGAAGATGCTGTGATCTATCAATATTGCGTTCCGTCATATAGTGCCAGAGATCGAGTGAATCTCAGGACGAATGAGGCAAGCTGCAAAGTGATAGTTGAAAGCAAATGACTGTCACAAGGGGTGGGCCGAGTTGCGAAAGAGAGTGTATAGTATATGAAGTTGTCGTATGCTTACCCAATGGTCGTCGTCATCGTGTCGCCTGCAGAAAAATTAGAGGTAACGAGGAAGTCAAGTCTGTCTATGAGTGCGTAAATTGAACCCAAAGAGTTGAGGTTCGGGTCAAAGGTTGTGGTGAATGTTGGCGCTGCAAAGTTGGAGAGGATTTCGCGCGTTCGACCTCGATGCGAGCGGGGGAGAAATGATTTTGTGCCCGCCGGGTCACGTCTGGCTCATCTCATGAGAGAGCCCAAATTGTCGACGAGGTCGCGATGATCCCGTTCATAGAGAGACTGCTCGCTGTGGATATACTGACTTGGGCGAGAAGGTGAAGAAGGTTCGATCGCCGCCCAGCTGCAGGCTGGGCCCCTTTCTCCAGGCGCTCTTTGCGACCTTGGCGCGTACTTTGCTGTTCACTACTTCACCCTCCACTCCTACAAACCCCAGCGTCTTTTCAGCCCAGGCCTGCCATGCGGTTGACGCTGAAGAGAGCATGTTCGTTTACCATCACCTGCTGGCTCGCCCTCGCTGTGTGGAAGAGAGAAAAGGCTTTGGCCCTGTATCAACAACTACTCTCGTCAAAGCAAGCTGCTCCAGCACAACTATGGCAAAGACTCGGACATTCGGGGAACTTACACGGACACCAATGGGATTGGAGCGGTGCGTTTGAGCATTATCCAGTACCATTGTCTGAGATGAAGTCCTTGCCATCTGGACAACCGGCCACGACAATCCCGGAAATTCAAGCCATTTTTCCAACTGAATCAGGTCCAAGAAAATCGTGGAGATTGAAGCGCCTTAGAGCTGTGAAAGAAGCGATGACTCATTCATGGGGAGGTTACAAGAAATTTGCGTGGATGCAGGACGAAGTCACTCCCATTTCGAAGGGACACAAAAACCCATTTGCTGGATGGGCCGCGACGTTGGTAGACTCTCTGGATACGTTATGGATCATGGGTATGGAGGAAGAGTTTGATTCTGCTGTTGCGGCTCTCGACGAGATTGATTTCTCGCAAAGCTCGCAACAGATTTTGAACGTCTTCGAAACGACCATTCGATATCTTGGGGGCTTTCTTGCTGCGTATGACATTTCAGATGGGAAGTACCCCATCTTGCTCAACAAAGCCATCGCCATCGGAGACATGCTCTATTTAGCCTTCGATACACCTGATCGGATGCCGATAACAAGATGGAACTGGAGGGACAACCTCAGTGGCGCTACTCAGAACGCTGAAACAATGGTGCTGTCCGCCGAAATTGGATCTTTGACTCTGGAGTTTACTCGTCTGTCTCAGCTGACTGGCAATCCAAAATACTACGACGCTGTTCAGCGGATCATGGATCATCTTCAAGCGGCACAAAAGAGAACCGCGATCCCAGGTCTTTGGCCACTCGCCTTCAATGCGTACGAGCTCAAGTTCTATACAGGATCCACATTCACGATGGGAGGCATGGCTGACTCTTTGTACGAGTATATACCGAAGGTGAGTCTAATGCTTGGCATTCTACTCGAGATTGCATAGCCCAAATATCTGTCACGCTTGATACTATCACAGAAAATTGAAGAGTTGCGAGGCAACAAAAATATCATCGGGTGTTTTCGAGTCCGGCCAACAAATTGCAAAACCCGATCGATCTGATTGATTTCATGACCAATTTCACGAGACTGTTGGGTCATTCGAACATTCCTCAGAAATTGTAGAGATTAGTGTCGAATCAAGAAACTCCTTTTTCTGTCTTCCCCCAGTCCTTCAGTGCCTAGTATTGAAGTTTGCCTTTGGACGCTAAGCTGACCTGACATAGCAATACTTAATGCTCGGGGGCCTAGCACATCAGTACCAAGAGATGTACGAAAATTTCATCGAAGCAGCAAAGAAATACCTCTTCTTCAGGCCCCTCACCCCAGACAACCGGCAGGTGCTTGTTTCAGGGACTGCTCAAGCCTCATCCTCTTCGGCGCCTAGTCTCAATACTGAAGGTCAACATCTCACCTGCTTCGTCGGAGGTATGGTTGGTATTGCCTCAAAGATCTTTGATAGACCTCAAGATCTCGAGACCGCTAAGAAGTTGGTTGAGGGCTGTATCTGGGCATACGAGAGCACGCCGACTGGAGTCATGCCCGAACGCTTCAAGGTGGTGAAATGCTACGATGCCGAAAATTGCCCTTGGAGCAAGGAAGAATGGTATTCTGCGATTGTACGCGAAGCGCCTTTGGTAGATTCCAGCGTCCCCGCATCGAAGATGACCATCACCGAAAGGGCTGAAGGCATCATCAAGAACACTCTTCTACCCCAGAGCTTCACACAGGTTCCAGATACTCGCTACATCCTGCGCCCCGAGGCGATTGAGTCGGTATTCATTTTATACCGCATCACGGGCGATACGCGATACCAAGATGTTGCCTGGCAGATGTTTACTTCCATCGACCGGGTATGCAAGACGGAAATATCGTATGCGTCGATTCATACGGTGCTTGAGAAAAACCCGCCGCTTGCGGATTCGTCTGAGAGTTTTTGGATGGCGGAGACGCTGAAGTACTTCTTCTTGATCTTCAGCGAGCCCGATGTCGTTAGTCTAGACGACTATGTATTCAACACCGAAGCTCATCCACTCAAACGACCGAAAGCGTAGAGTTCACGAGGATTGAGGGAAAGGGGAGCACCGGCAGAAGGATCCAAGCAGCAGATATACCCGGTTTGTAATTTTAGACTTAGTAATAGATGGATTGCTGACGACTTTGAGACTCATTCTGCCAGACGTTACGCGATGTTGATTGTGAGATGGCTTTATGAAGGGCTCTTTTCCAGATCAGACAGGTCGTACTTGGGCCCTTATACTCTATGCTGTGATAAAGCTAGGGATGGGTCCGCAGACGGCCTTGGAGCACGGAACAGGAGCCTGGAGTAGGGAGAGTGGGTGATTTGGTTGCAGATCGAAAGGGCGAGAAGAGTTTTGCGTATTGTGCTTGTACTTTTGTGATGAGTGAAACGGGATTGAGGCTCGATCATGACTGAAGCAAGAGTATGCTGCGCAGAACGTTTCATGTCCCGGTTGTGTGTAAAATTTGGCACATAATCATCAAGTCATCTTGCAGATGAGTGTCCAATTGTTCTTGGGTGTGGATGAAGTTGCCAAGTCCTCCCTCTCATCTCTACACGTATACGCATGGCCACATTTGGGCGCTTTGGGGTTCCTTCAAATAATGTCAGAAAAGGGGAAGGGCTAGGATGAGGAACAGTGGAGGAGAGACAGTTTCAAAAAAGAGGAGGTCATACACATTACCATCTACTATGTTCAAGAGCTACAAGAGACTGCCATGTGTTCTAAAAGCCTTGGTGTTTTCCCTCGAAATAGAGACAGAATTGCCCCGGCCTCTCAGCCAAATCCCAGCATCAACGCAGATTCATAGAAATGTAAAGACCTACAAGTAGCGAAAAGACTTGGTAGTCTGAGCTCGTTGCCGAGGAATGTTTTCTAACCACGTCTCCAGCGACAAGGAAGGCGGAGGTGGAGAGAGAGTAAATATTTACACCTAACCCCAATTGCTGGGACTGCTTGAGTTACTACTTGAGGGCCATTCTTACTCGCCTCAGTTCCGTACGCTCTTCAGTTAGCAGGCTTGCTATTTCCTTGGTCAGACCACGATTAAGACCTCCAAGCCTTCATCCCGATTGGGAAAAGACAGCAGATTCCTGTCATTAAGTCCATGGTAAACTCTTCTCCTAGGTAAACTCTTCTCCTAGGTAAACTCTTCTCCTAGGTTGTTTCACGAGGTTTGTGATGCGAATTCCCGTCCCTCCTTTCCAGATTGACAGGCAATCGGGCGAGCTGCAGCACATAATCTCTCTCTGCTGCTTACAGCTTTTGAATAGATCGGAGCCAGCTTAAGTGCATTGACGTGCAAAATCGGAGATGCCTGATCATCATCAACGACAAGGCATGCCGAACACTCTTGCGGAATACTTGCATCATTCATCCTGTGGTGGTAAGGAGGAGCTCGAGGATGACTTCGAGTCCAACGCATCGATTTAGCAGCCGAAGACACCCCCTGAGCAACTGGCATCACCACATCTCAGCAACAATCTCTAGACGAACAACACACATTCCGAGGCTGACTTCCAACACAACGCTTACTCTAGCATTTAAAAGATGCTACACGCTCTTGGATTATACTCGCCTCGATAACCGCACCTTGCGGTCCAGACTCCGACCGCTGCAGCTCATCATACTCACTTGAAGGGCGTTCACACGGTCTTCACACCAACCACGACCACGGCAGAATCATTCACTATGGCTATGGAGCGGATACGAGATTCACGCCAGAGGAAGCAGTCCTATGGGTCTGTCGACAGCGATAGTGGATTCGGCGAGTCTGAGTCACGCCCTTTGACACTCTCCGACGAGGACGAGGACGGACATGGTGTGCACCCCGACGATGGAGAGGAGACGGATACGTTCTCATGGATTACCTATGCTGTGTTCTTCCTCGTCGGAATGGCCATGTTGTGGGCATGGTGAGCTCCTCTGCTCTTAGTCAGACACGCGATGCTAAAGCGACTTTCAGGAACATGTTTTTGGCAGCAGGCCCATACTTCCAGAGGAGATTCAAGTCCAACGACTGGATCTTGAAGAACTTTCAACCTACCGAGCTCACCACCTCTACAATTGCCAATCTCGGCTCCATCCTCGTTCTCACAAAATTGCAAGCGAAAGCCTCCTACTCGAAGCGGATCATCGTTGCCCTGATAATCAATATGGTCTCCTTCACACTGCTGTCCATATCTACAAAACTATTTACACATGTGTCTGCGGGTGTCTATTTTGGCTTCTTGATCATACAAGTTCTCCTCGCTAGTGTTGCGACTGGGACAATGCAAAACGGCATATTCGCATTTGTCTCGGGCTTTGGACGGGAAGAATACACGCAGGGAATAATGACTGGCCAAGCAGTGTCTGGGGTGCTTCCAGCTATCGTTCAGATTATGTCTGTCTTGTCTGCGCCCCCAGCCAACGCCCCGCTGAACTTACCCACGGAATCTTCGACCTCTGCCATGGCATATTTTCTTACCGCGACAGGAATCTCAGCCTTGACACTCGTCGCATTCCTGTACCTCTTAAGTATTCACCGAAGAGCGCAATCCTACAGACGGTCTCTGAATGAGATTACAGATGGCGATGGCAACATTGTGGAATCGGGGGCGCGTGAAAGCGTGCCCCTCATGACTCTATTCAGAAAGACTTTCTGGCTTGCAACGTCTGTCTTCCTCACATTCGCCATTACAATGATATATCCAGTCTTCACACAGGAAATTCAAAGCGTTCGATCCCAGGACAAAGCACCGAAGCTATTCAAGCCAGCATCCTTCATCCCTTTAGGACTCTTATTCTGGAATAGCGGTGATTTGATCGGTCGACTACTGCCGGCAATCCCACGCCTGCGACTGACGCAGAGGCCACGCTTAGTTCTGGCTCTTGCCCTGTCCAGGATCTTGTTCATCCCCTTATACCTGCTTTGCAATATCAATGGTCGTGGAGCGAAGATCGACAGCGATTTCTTCTATCTCTTCATTGTACAATTAGGATTCGGCATTTCAAACGGATTTCTCGGAAGCACATGCATGATGGGCGCTATAGAGTATGTGGACATCGAAGAACGAGAAGCCACCGGAGGGTTTATGGGACTTTGTCTAGTGAGTGGCTTGACTGTGGGCAGTCTTTTGAGCTTCTTAGTTGCTGGATAAATTTTCGACAAGACAGTGAATTGCTTCCATAAGGCAGATCTTTTACTCACCACCCCCAAATTTCATAAATACCATTCTCTCCTTATCTGCCTTGCCGCTCCATGGCCACATCCCCAATGCACGGTGGTTCCTTAAATTGATGGATTCTCCGGGCTGTGAACCCTGTCTTGAGACGCTCCGGGCCAGGCCGATGCTGATGTTCATTTAATGGATCCTTCAGTGCTGGGCGTGTAAATCATTTGCTCCATCAATCTGCCTTGCTGCTTCCTGTATCTCCCAGACTCCACGCTCCTGTGCCTTCACCTGAGCCCCCTTTTTATGCAGGGCTTATGTTCCTCATTACGACCCGATGCTTGGACTCATTATGTGTGTCTTCATCCCACTCGAGTCCTTTTCTTGGGTCACGACATTTGATCTTTACACTCGAGGAATATCGTCCATTTCATCATGTCGCAATCACCAGCATCAAAGCCTGTACTACCGGCATCTGTTCCAACTCCAGAATCGCCCCCTCGACGAGATACCGCTGTTTCGATAACACTTCCTGGTGTCTTTCACAAACCCTGTCTAAAGCACAAATCTTATCCCAGCAACTACACCCTCAAAAGTCTTAGCACCTATCCTACAGCCTTGAGAGTGTGATGACATCGTTTGAAAGAAGGTGCCGCCGACATGTTTTTGCACGCTGAGTCGGTTGTCGATGTGCCTTGTCGAGATCTGAACGCTGCAGGATGTAAGCTCATGCCGTGCCATTTCAAAAAGCGTGCGAGTTGACCATACAAGTGCTTGATAAGCGCGACATGATGTTTACCGCAACGGAAGTTGATGAATGGCTTGGTCTCCGAGAGACCGACGATCCGCAAGACCCCGCGAACCGAATTGTCTCTGGCACGAAACCCGATCCGAAATGTCGATTTGTGTTCTTCTGGGGACCAGATGATCAAGCCCATCTCTACGTCACCAAGGGTATCGTTGCCAAAATTCTGTCATACCACCAAGTCATGCCCCGTCTACATCGATTTCATGTCTGTCTTTGGCGTCTGCATACGGGAAAGAGATTCAAGATTCAGCGGGTTCCGAGGACAAAGTTTCATAGGTGAGGATCGACCCGGTTTGTCCATACCTGGATGGCGGAGAAGCGGAAAACAATTCCAGCTCTGCTACAATCTCAAATGCGTTGCTTTACACGCGAAGGACAAGGAAGAGCCGAGTCGGAATGTGTGGTCCATACGGCAAACTGCCATTCATCACCAATTCGATGTTGTGGAGGGGACGACGCTTTGGATTATTACAATGGGGAGTTTGAAACTTCAAAAGCGCTCGAGAGAACTTACCGTATGTGATCAGGCACATGGAAGTGGGGATGTGCTGAGTTTCGACACGGCGGCGACGTGCTTACGGGCGAGTCTGGAGGCGCATCTTGTCTATTGTCATTGGTCGACCGAGGATTGGGGGGGTATATTCGAAAGTTGGAATTACTCGTCGAGAAAGAGGTGTGTATGTCCCCATCTTTGGCACCACCGCAGCTGCAGCTGACGGACCTACTCGCAGACTGTGTTGGCCATGTATGGCCCTCGTGGCGACAACGATGCCTTTGAGTTTTATGGGCCAGGGAGCCTTCAAACCACGCATCGGCGTCGTTGATTCTCGACCACATCTCGTGCTTGCGTGTCTCGGCAGTGTATTTTCATCCTCAGCACATTCGATGAAAGTCCCTCCACCACTACTGGATGTCATCTGATGACCTTGACTCGTCGCTATTGTTATCGTCAATACGCGTTTCAATTCGTCGTTGGATCGGTCCCGTCGTGATTATTGTGTAGTCTACACTCTTGCACAAGCTTTCTGTCGCAGACCAGCAGCAGCTGATTGTTAGCAGGTTTTTGCTTCCACGTTTGCTATGCGGCTGATGATTGGATATCTTCGAGGTAGATGCCTGCTTTCTGGAGCCTTACACAAACGCGTGCAGCCTAGGCATTCGTTTGACCTCGTAGATAAGAGTCGAGTCCTGGAAAAGTCCTTGGAACAAATACCTCCGTTTTAGATTGCATCATCCGTGTCGATTTTCAGTTACTGTGATGAATTGTGCGAGATCTTTCGCAGATTTGTGGCGACCGTGCTGAAAGAGTATATCCTGAAGGACAAAATCAAAAATAATTCTCCATCTATTCTCTCCATCGGATGCCCCAATCGCCCTTCGCAAAGCTTGGCTCGACCACGACTCCATTCATGACAGCCTCACACATTCTCCTTCCCCCTCCGTCAAAGTTCTCGGTTTTGCGCTTGTTTACCTGTTCCGGCATGCTGGCTCCTTCAAATCCAAACACACACCCGCGTCTGGCGGCCCTCTTAACCATCTCCTTCTCATCAGCCACCCTCTGGCCCTCCCTCCTCTTTTGCGCCGCCTCGCTTGTTTCTTCCGTCCTTTCAGCCCACCCCTTCTCACCCCCCACACTAGCATTGATATCCGTCTTCTCCTGTGGTGGTCTTACTTTCCCCGCAAAACCTACCGTCGTGAATTGGATCAATTCACCATCGCTATTCCGCGGGCCCTCATCCTCATCACTCTCCATATCCACGCTCCTCCACTCTTTCTCAGCGCCCCGCAAAGCACGAGAAGCACGATTCTTCTTCCGCCCAAATACTTTGGTTTCGTCGTTCCGCGAGCCAAAGATGAGTGTCTCGGCTGCAGAGCAGGGAACGATAATTCTATGCTCGCCTTTCCCCCTCCCTTTACCCTTTCCCCGTTCCTTCACCGCCTCTAAAATCTCGTCGCCGATATCCTCGTCCTCGAATTTCTTGCTGCCTTCGAGTAGTGCCACAAAAGCGCTCTCAATCCTGCGATCTAGAACGCCGGGTTTGGAGCTTCGGCATCTGGATGAACAATACTTGGCCGGCGTTGTCGATTCGGTTTTGTGGCTCTTTCGAGGCGATATTGTGCGGCCGCATGTGTGGCAGTATTTTGTATCTGGCTGTGTGAGATAGAGCGGCGGTGGAACTGCTTGGGATTTCGAGGGACGAGACCAGGAGTCCATCCATGACATTGTGGAGAAAGATCGTGTTGTAGACTCGAGGACGGTTCTTTTCGTCTTCTGGAAGGAAAATTTGATTACGAAGCGAGAGAATCTTGATGCTCCTAGGTTAAAAGCCAGCTTGAGGGAACGAATGGTGCAGTCGGTATGTTCAAGAAAAGTGAAGTTACTTTGGATGTTTGTATTTTGGGATTTGGATCATCTACAGCTGTTCGATGACGTGACCATTCCGCCAGATTATGCCCACGTGACAAGGCTGAACGACCATTCAGATAGTTACTCAGCCGCTGAGACCGGAACCGCGAGGCCCAACTTCGATTTCTTTCGTCTCACACCGTCCATGGAGTCAGCTCTTAAGATAATTTGGGAACCGGCCGAATTGGAAGATCTGGCTCCTGCGGTGGCCTACAGGGAGCTTGGTTCCGCCTTACATTGTCCTTCTATGGTAAGATAGAGAGTGCACATGTAGTAAATTGCTCCTGGCTCCGTCATTATAGTTTAGGGGTCTCCGGAGATTTCCGTATATCTAGAAGCTTCGAAAGATAATGATATATTAGTACTAATTAAAATGGCCAATCTATATAGCGTTGAGGGTAATATACTTAGTAGTATATAGTTTGCCCAAAGCCTTCCCAAGGAGCCGCTGAAAGCAGTCTTTTCTCCTCTACTTGAAATTTATAGTCTTCCCAGAACGTATCCCCCAATACTCGGGATCGATGGATACCTCTCTCGAAAG
The DNA here is from genome assembly GCA_014858625.1 of Venturia carpophila. Lineage (NCBI taxonomy): Eukaryota > Fungi > Ascomycota > Dothideomycetes > Venturiales > Venturiaceae > Venturia > Venturia carpophila. The sequence continues at coordinate 1,529,673 of JACTAK010000010.1, forward strand.
GCCCCTAAAATTGTATCGGGTCCAACATGCAAATTCCTTCACTCATTATGCTCCCAATGATGGCTTTGTGGCTAAGGGCTCATATTTTATGGATTATAGCCATTGGTTCAATCTAAAAAAGGTCAGACGACACTTGGACTGGCATGATCGCTCTACACAGCCGACCCCCTTCGTCTCTCTCTTCGACAGCTTGAGTATGTTCAATGCCATAGAAGCCATAACGAGACTCGCGTTAACATCACTGATCCAGATGATGCTCGCCATCGTGCATTATTTCACCGCAATAGAGGCGACAGGGCCGTATTCGTGTTCGAAATTGACACATCTCACTTCGTCCCGTGCCGCCTTCGCATTCAGTTCTTGGAGGAGGTTATTGAAGTGAACGGCCTCGAACACCCTTTTACTTCAACAATGATCTTCCCCATGAGAGAGATAGGTTACAGGTTTAACATCGAACATCAAATAGTTCAACGTTCAGAGTGGCTCGCTCTCTCATCTATTCCACCATGTTTCATCCGACGCACGAATCTTTAGGGTACGGAATATGTGCAAGAGGAGGATTTGGGGAGGACTCTCATTGACTTTGTTCTGATGTTGATTATGCTTATTATGAGGATGATGGTTACAAGGATGATGGCTATGAGGTTGATGACTTTCGGAGAAGAGCAGGGGGTTGAGTGTTCACTATGCTGAAAGCTAGTGAGACGTATGAAGAAGAAACGATGTATTCAAAGAGAGGAAAGTGATAGCTTGCGAGACAGGACCTTTTTTTATGTAAAGAAAACAAGTAGATCCACCAGTGTGGCCGCTTTGACAATATAATCCAGGACACATCTCCAATGTTGTACAGATCTTCTCGTGCGAGCCCGCTTATACGCAAGAGATGGGAGGTTCTCATTCACTGACATGACCAAATTGCTAAAAAGGTTCACTTCGACCGCGGTGAACTGTATTCATCTCAGACTATACAAGATTCATTCATCGTCTAAATCTATCGTCGGAGGACGGGCTGGAGAACTGGCGGTAGATTGATCTCCAGACCAAGAAAACCTCGATCCCATTCCAGCAAGATCTAGCGTCAGGGCCCTCGCTTTCATCGGCCTTTCGCACGAAGGTGAAGCCCCAGCAGTGGCTAGTGGAGAATCCGGGCCCATTCTTGTCGACGCCTTGTCGATTTCAACACTGAGAGTGTAGATATAAAAGTGCTGAAGGCATCGCGTTGTCGGCTCGGCTTTTGGAATGGGAGGGTCGCCGGGTGTATGAGCTCTCCGTCTGACCACGACTGAGACCTCGTGTCCTGAGAGCCATGTTTGATCTCGGTCAAAGAAGTTTGTTCCATCGAACAGTTCTGGCCTGTCTGGCCTCTTAAAACCTTCAGATCCAACCAGTCCCCAAGAACCCCCCGGGGATTCGTCCTCGTCTGTTGTCGGGTTGACGACAATTTTGCACCACGGCAGGTACGATTTGGTGAACCCTACATCAACAGAGAATGTTCCACTTCGCGACCGGATGTCTCGTTCTTTGCCTGTTATATTGAAGTTAGTCATCGAAGAGTCTGCATCTAGATATACATGGCTAATAACTTATCGGACGCTACCTCGACTAGGAAGGGTATTGTAGGAGAACCATCTTGGACCATACATATTGAAACGTAAAAGAGGCACGAAGTTGACTGACCGGCTTCAACCCCAACTTCTTGCTCATTCTGATCGATGAGCTTGAAGAAGAGAACATTTATAGTGCCTCGAGCGTGCGTACCTGACATGGTAACTGACCATTCTCCTTGTCTTGGGGGGTCCAGTGGTCTTATGGAATTCATCTTCCGCTTCCTATATCGATTCTCATCTCGCAGAACATAATCGTATAGTACGCAATGCTCAAGCTGTGCACTCTGAGAAAACGAGGAGACCACGAGATGGCTCTCCATGGTTATCATTGGATTTATGTCCTCGCGACCGGGACTGAAATGGGTGACGTAAATGGTAGATAAAAGGAAAGGCTCCGATGGATCTACAGCCATGAAACCGAAGTTGCTGTTCCGTCGTCGCAGAGACCTTCCTTCGCTGAACTCGACGAGGTTGATGAAAGCGCGTTCTTCCGTCCCGACGCGTTTGACGTCAAGAAGTGCCACGATACTGGACTGCTCCTCATCCTTGTTGGGCTCCCTTGGGGAGCTTGGAATCACGACGAGCTGAATGCGCAGCCCTCGACCAGTCAATAGTGGAGGCTCACTGGCTCCAACAGAGGCGGCCGCAGGAGGTATAGGTACTAGCTTCGACGGATCGTAAGCTGATGATTTGAGGAACGCCTCAGGACTGTTTGCGAGTAAACCTTGCGCAGGCTGGACTCGAGGACAACCCCACCAAGTGAACAAAGTGTGGTCCTCGCTGAGCTCCATGATCCCCCGCTGTAAGCGATAGAAGGCCTCGTATTCTCCTTCGCCGTAAAGCATGGGCATGTTAACATGGAATATTCCCATCAGACAGTATGCTATGTCTTCAGGTTTGGATGTCTTTCTCTGGGCTGCCCAAGACATTTTTTGCGCGGTGTGACAGCTGTCTGGAGATCGCAATCCGGCTAAGATTTCGGGTGGTATGCCAGTAATTTCAGATATTCCGCCTCGCAGGCTTTGCTTGGTTCCCAAAATCTGCCAGTCGCCATCGTAGAACTCAAGACATTCGGGAGCGATCGTCTCCTGTAATGTCCAACCACGAGTGAACCATCTGCTGCTCCAGAAAGAACCCGAGGGAACGTCGGCTAAAAAAGCGTAACAGATACTGGATAACTTGTACCAGAGGTACATAGAGTTAATGGCTTCAGAGAGTTCGACGCTATTACTCTTGTCAATACAGCAGGTATCAATCCACACCTATGCGGGTTAGCAAGTTGAACAACGCAGGACTACGTGCTTTGTCAAACTATTGAGTTCGCGACTAACCCATTGAAACCCATCCTTCACAGCTTGAGTACAGCAACCCTTGACTTTGCTATATCCTTTCTTCTGCTCGAATTGAGCTCTACCGCGCTGGATATCTTCAAACACGACTTCTTCCTCGTCCCAAGTATGAGACAATATCGCGTACGGTGGACACTGTGAAACAGTGAGGTATTCCTTCAGCTGTAGCGTTAAACAATGAAGAAGTCGCATATTTCCAAAAGAGCTGACAATGGTACAAAGGATTGGCAGGAATAAAGGATGGTTGCTTGAATAGCGAACGCCGACAAGGAGAGCACAGAAGAGACTCTGATAAGATTCCTCGATGCGCTCCCCGAGCTGTAGATTCGTGGCGTGTAACCTACATGCATAATGGCATGGGTAGGCGCTTAGCTGGCTCGATGGCAGTCCCTCAACTATCACATAGATCTAAGGGTCTCCAAATTCCTGAAGTACTAAGCCTGGTACCCTCGGAACGCATTGGCATGGGTTTGGACAAAGGTATAGATAAAGTTGGCGCCAATCCTGAATATGTTCACGCGCTTGCTGGTGGGAGCCTGGGATCCTTCGCAGGTTGGTGTCATGTTGCGCCCTCGGAGTACGCACAATATGCTCTGAGTTTCGGATGCATTCTCTAATCGCTATCCTGGAGATGTAGACTTTGTTCGTGCCTCTTTGTTGCCCATTTCGTGACGGCATGCCTGAAGTCCATAGAAGAGCAAGGCAGCTCTCTTAAGACTTTGGAAGAGACTGTGAACTACAAAATGATTCCGAATCGGATTATAATTCGAACGAGACGATATTGATGTTGTTGAAGATGTTGGTCAGGAATCGACTCAGGATGTTGATAATGGGTTGGAAACGGAAGAGGAATGATTGGAGGGTGAGTTGGAGCCCCGATATCGCTGAATTTTGTTAGTAAACCAGTATTATATGCCATTTCTTTATAGGTATAGCTAACAGCCACCACAACCTTTGTCCCTGTGATCCTCCACCACAACTGGGGTCGCGAAGGCACAAAACCGACGGCGATGACTCGATAACCAGTCTGCCCACCACTCTGCACACAACAATGGCCCTTCTACCACGCCTGGGATCCGCTGTCGCGAGGCCCCAATTCGCAAAGAGCCTGCGAAATAACTGCTGGTAGCCATTAGTAGAGAAGCAGTGCTGATTCTGATGCTGACATCACTGTAGGAGCTCCAGCTTCAGTACCTCAAGACATCTGCGAAAAGATGAGCCAGTCCTTAACAATGTCTCTCGCCACATCACCCAGCCTAAGTCACAGGGCGCATCTCAGGCCATGCTCTACGCAACAGGCCTTACGGAAGAGGACATGAACAAGGCGCAGATCGGCATATCAAGTGTGTGGTACTCGGGAAACCCATGCAACATGCACTTGATGGGCTTGAACGACATCGTCAAGGAAGGTGTACAACGCGCAGGTCTCATTCCCATGCAATTCAACACCATTGGAGTCTCGGATGGGATCTCCATGGGCACCAAGGGCATGCGCTACTCGCTACAGTCAAGAGATCTCATTGCTGACAGCATCGAGACTGTCATGGGCGGCCAATGGTACGACGGAAACATATCTATTCCTGGCTGTGACAAGAACATGCCCGGTGTTGTAATGGCAATGGGGAGACATAACCGACCCTCTATCATGGTATATGGCGGCACAATCCAGCCCGGATGCGCAAAGACGAAAGGGAATGAGAGCATTGACATCGTTTCGGCTTTCCAGGCATACGGACAATTCATCACAGGCGAAATCACAGAAGAGCAGCGCTTTGATGTCATCCGACACGCCTGCCCAGGCAGTGGAGCTTGCGGTGGCATGTATACGGCAAATACAATGGCTACAGCCATTGAGACTATGGGTCTCACACTACCAGGATCTTCTTCCAACCCGGCTGAATCCAAGGCGAAGAAGCTGGAATGTCTAGCTGCCGGAGGTGCAATGAGAAATCTGCTCAAGGAAGACATCCGTCCTTCGGATATCTTGACGAGAGCGGCATTCGAGAACGCCATGATTGTCACCATGATTTTGGGAGGCTCGACTAACGCTGTCCTCCACTTCCTCGCCATCGCGGACAGCGTTGGTGTCAAGCTTGAAATTGATGATTTTCAAAAGGTTTCCGATCGCACACCATTCCTCGCAGACCTCAAGCCATCGGGCAAATATGTGATGGCCGATGTTTTCAGCATGGGCGGTACACCCGCTTTGCTCAAATTTCTTCTGAAGGAGGGTCTTATCGACGGATCCGGCGTCACTGTGACCGGGAAAACCATGGCAGAGAACTTGGAAAATGCACCAGATTTCCCAGCCGACCAGAAGATCATTCGACCATTTAGCAATCCGATCAAAGAAACTGGCCATATTCAGATTCTTCGTGGATCTCTTGCTCCAGGTGGCTCCGTCGGTAAAATCACTGGCAAGGAAGGACTGCGATTCACTGGCAAAGCCAAGGTCTATGACGAGGAAGATCTCTTCATTGAGGCACTGGAGCGTGGAGATCTTAAGCAGGGCGAGAAGACAGTTGTTGTCATCCGCTACGAAGGCCCCAAGGGTGGCCCAGGCATGCCAGAAATGCTGAAACCCAGCTCCGCCATCATGGGTGCTGGCCTTGGAAATGATGTCGCCCTCATCACTGATGGGCGATTCTCGGGAGGATCCCACGGTTTTCTTATTGGCCACATTGTGCCAGAGGCACAGGAGGGAGGACCGATCGGCCTTGTTGAAGATGGAGACACCATAACCATTGATGCAGAGACTAGAGAACTCAACCTGGAGGTTAGCGCCGAAGAGCTGGAAAAGAGGAGGGCTAACTGGACGGCGCCTCCCTTGAAATACTCGAAGGGCACACTGTTTAAATATGCGAGGAACGTCGTGGACGCCAGTAGAGGATGTATCACCGACGCGCCAGCTGGGTAAACACAATTTTCACAGAAGGACAGATCCTGCTGTTCTGATAGCGAGTAGCAAAAGGAATCAAAATCAGTGATCCCTCTCAAACAATCCTCTCGGAGTTAAAAAGCCCTCGAATCCTTATCCTGAAAAAAATCTTGTCCGCGACTTTGACCCATCAGAAGTCCCAACCAGAAGTAGGAAATCGTATGCTAAATCACATGGTTCAAGTGGTTCGACTCTTCGCGGTTTTGTTTTATTTTATCCTAGAATGCTCCGGCAGAGACTAGGGAAAAGACAAAAGCCGTGGGAGAAGCTTGTCGAACATATGTAGCGAAAGCCGCTCATTCCCATTTTCTTTCACTTCAACCTTCTCCACCGACACCGACCGTTCATCAATCACGACAAACAAGCACAGGCAGTGCAGTAAGGTGACCTTCTGGCAGAGTAGTCCAATGTAGAGCTCCCCGACAGACGGAAAAAGAGGAGAATGGAACCGATCGGCGTCCTATTAATCCAAAAGTCCTACTTACTTGCAACTGGGGATTTTTCTACTTCGTGCTATCCACCGCGTAACAAGGGGTAGGTGAAATTTCTTCGAGCATGGCAGAGATGATCCTGTTCCTGTTCAAATCCAGAGTTGATCCTGTTTGGCTGATGAAAGGAATTTACAAAGGCGCAATCGAAAACGGGAATGTTCCATTTCGCCATTTTCGGGGACAGTGTATCGAGACCATTTTAAAAATACGCTCAGGTCACATGGCATGAGAGTATGATTTCCAAGGACGCACAGATAAGAGATATCGAAAAGTAAAAAAGCAGATCAAGGGCAGAACTGTGTTCATGATGATATCTCCATAATGTCGGGAGCCGGCCTTCCATTCCCATTCTGGTCCGAACCTCCAGATGTCTGGGAAGCAGATCTGATCCTCGACCTCGCGGTGGAAAGTATCCTCCGAAGCATGCTTGGGGCAAGGGAGGCCACCATTCCTGTCTTGGCACGTACTCTGGTAAGTCTGTCATCGGTTAACAAGACAGCAGAACGGGTTTCTGCCGTGGCATCGCTGGGTTTGTCATGACTATTAAGATCTGTGGCTTTGCGTGTAACACCAATCAAGTCGTCTTGCAGGTCTTCTGAGTTGGGGGTGGATTCTACTGGGCTGCTGCAGACTGGAGTGTTGGGCCTCTCAGAGGCAAGATGGCGTTTGGTGATGTCTTCACCGGCCGCAGTGAGGATTCGTATGTTGTTATGCTGGGTGTAAGCGCTCTTAACACTTCTGAGCGCTTGATGAGCAGCACCAGACTCTGGGGTCATGGTCTTTGATAGAGTTGAAAGATGAGCAAATACTAATCTGTGTCAAATAGGCCGCGGCTGTGATCCAGTGATGTGAATTGAACGTACCTTGATGGGGAACGACGACCTTCCAACGCGATTCAATGAGCTGCTCGAACAGCTCTTGGTCTTTCAACAACAGTGTTGTGTCACACACCATCACCTGGTCTTTTTGTCAATTGATAGAATGGAGAAGTGGATCATGTCTTGTGTACCGTGTAGCTTTTTTGGATGATTGTGCCAGCAGCCGCTGAAGGGCGGCCGGAAGGGACGCGCAGTTTGTTGAGGTCAAGATCAGTTTTAGATTGAACAGTGAACTCGTTCTTGAGGGTTTTCATTTCGGTGGAGTCTTCGTCAGACGTATAGCCCGAGTCGACTTCTGTCATGATCTTGTCTTTGGGTTCAGAAAGCGTAGTGCCCGGGGTTTTGCCAGCACTTCGCATAGAGTGAGGAGAACTTGATTCGCTCTCCTGAGCAATTGCGGTCCATTTTTGTCCCTCAGGCTCGTAGTAAATCCATTTTTCCCACTTTGGCAAGTCAGCTCGAGCAGCAAGGCCACAATCTTCAAACTTACTGAGGCCAATTGGAAAAAGAGCCACAGCACCCTCTCTGCTCGCACATGCACAGTTGAGGCACGCTCAATGGATCGCTCCGCGTCGTCAACTTCACTTTCACCAAACCAATTCTCAGGAAAATAAACTTGACTCCAAACTTGTCCTCGAATTAAATGGTCTTCCGGAAGAGGTCGAGCATCGCCCTGCTGGGGCCGTACAAAATCTGCGCTTTCAAAGTTGGGAGCAGGTTGTATCGATCGAACTAACGTATTCATGTAGGAGCACATTTGGCTCCAAGGTGCTGCGGTCAGAATTGAGTCTGCGACGTATGATCCCTGGACTTGGATGTCAAGCGAATGAAGATTACTAACAGAGAATAGAAAGCAGAGATATATATGTGCATATGGCAGAATATTGTTGTCTTCAATCCGCTTGAAAACGAGAGATGAGATAGAATTAGTGAGGTCAAGGGCATGACCATAGGCAGCTTGCGAGGCAGGATCGGATATGAGAGTCTTGGCAGCCGCGCCTGTTGACGGGGTTGAGAAACTCACTGCCCGAGGATTCGAATTGTGAGCCAGTTGTTCGAAACCTTGATCGAAAAGGGTTCGAAGAGGAGAATCGTTGCCGAAGTCAAAGAGAGCCCCCAGACATGCGATTATGACATAGGCACCTTGCTCACGCCATCTCGTGGTCACACGCAAGATATGGGCATCCAGAGCTCCAATAAAAGCAGTGTAGTGCTGATCATATTGTCCAAGCTGGTCTTTGGCAAATAGAACGGCATGAATTTTGACGAAGCTGGTTTCGATCGGAGCGATGTGCGAAGACGATGATTCCGAGCGGGCCATGATTGGGTTGAAAAGCGTCAAAATAGAGTCTCGCGCACTAAGGAAAGGCTGGGTTGAGATGAGGGAGCGGGAGTACAAGTAGAGTTGCTGGAGGGCGTTGGGACGTGCGAGAATCGCGAGGTGATGGTAGAGCCTTCCAACGTCAGGGGACCGATCTGCTGCTTTGCTATACCAAAAGCGAGCGACTCCAGCCCATGTCTCGCGGTCTCTGATATCTTCGTCCTCGATCGCCATACGATAGCGACCGAGATCTCCAAGGCATTCAATCCAGGTGTCTTCGAAGGCTGGTACAGTCTCATACAGCAAAGACATCATCTGGTATGCGGTGTAGATGAAGGATATCATAAACTCTAGCGAGTCCGGAAGGCGGAATCTCAGTAATTCAAGAAAGGAATGGATACCATGTTTCCACATACGGCTGGGCATGGAATACTTGGCAGCGAGCCTTCTCAAAGCAGGCGATGCGGAGGGATGCTGGGATGCTAAAAAGAAATCGTGGTGTTCGTGCAGCAATGTACGATGGAGCGCGATAAGAGCTTGCCAATGATCATCTTCCAATCTCGGCCTCTGACTGCTATCTGCGTTGCGCATGGCGGATGCCTGAGCCCGATCGACGTGAATGCATTTTGACTCGACCATTGTTAAGCCAGCGTAGATGGACTTCACCTCAGCAGCAAGCTGTTCCTGAGATATTGGGCGGGAGTCGGGCTGCATCAACATATTTGGAAAACGAGGGTCAACAGGCATCGAGATGCCTCCTAGCTGTTGATTGGATTGCGAAGTGGTGTCCTGTGAGATACCTCGTCCAGTTCGATCGCTTGACGGTCCGCTGACATTTCGGCTAGCCGAAGTGAGTTGAGCTCCCGGAGTGCTCGAGAACGTATGTGTAGTAAAGGTTGCTTGGCTTGTCGATACTTCACTGACGGGGTTGAAAAGCTGGAGTGATACCAGTTGGCCTTGATCGTTGAAGTGGTGGCCTTTGAAATGCGAACTTGATTGGTCATCCTGTCCTTGGCTCCTTGCAGTCGGGTGAGGCTGAGATTTCTCACCCGGGGAGCCTGGCCTCTTTCTATTGCCGCCACCGCCACCGCCACCGGGGTCACCCTCAGCTGGAGACCGGAGTGACTGGTCATTCGGTGCCGACGATTCGGCCTTGGCGATGGTCAGGTGGGAGAATTCCTCGGCGGGACTTACTCTCGACACCTTTGGAGAAGGCGGCTGAGCAAATGGCAAGGATGTTTCGTGCACTCTTGCTGTTGGCGAGGGTCTGATTCGTCAGCTTGGATAAATGAGGGGAGACAGATGGGGTGTTTATACGTACTCTTTGAGGCTTGCACGTGTTTCCAAGGACTCTTTCCAGCGCTGGAAATTCCAGTTGGGATCCCGTGACAGCTGGTCTATGACATCGCGATGCGATTGATGCAGGTGAGAGGAGAAGGTATTGGTGTCGTCGATGGGCAAGCGCTGATTGCACAACGCACACAAACTCAGTCTATTGGAGGGACTGACGTCTCTAGCGCGCTGACATAAGTGAGCTGCATAGCGGTCGTTGGAGGACATTTTCGGGCGGCAGGAGGTGAGACTTGAGGTGAGACTTGAGGGGAGACTTGACCGGAAAGCCTGGAGTTGGCTGGCGGCCTCACTTTTCATGTCCAAGACGATGATGGACCAATCTTGGCGCTTTCGTCAGCTACGAGTCCGAGCCCCAATCATAAATTGCCTCCACCACGCCGGGCCCCTGCTGAGGCCGCGGCGGGTGGATCCTCTGTGAATGCCCGTCGCCGACATACTGGTTTTCTTTTCAAACACGTTCTTCTGGCTCGTCAATACCACAACAGCGAGCGCGGGCTATGCCTGTGGGGGTGGACGTGGAAGGAAGTTTCTTGGAAGATCTGGCTTGCGCAGCAATCGATATAATATGAGCCAAGCAGGGAGAGAACTGCAAAAGAAACCAAGAGCCGAAAGCTTTCCAAATACGAATCATGTCCAAGGGCTGCTTCTGCCGTCTTTAATACTGCATGACGCCTGACCTCAGCTTTCTCACAATAACGGATATTGAAGCCGGTCATTGCCCCCGGTTGGACTTTGTTGGTCTCTTCGCAAGTTCGCAGGCAACTGAACACGCACGCTAATAAACGCCCGATTTGACATGGTGCATCTCTCATTTCAGCCTCAAAGGTCGATGCGTCCTCGCTTCCTCATAATACCGCTAGTGCCATCTCTGTATCTTACAACGACTATTACAAATACACCAAACATGCCCCTTGAGATTTCCTTCCTGTACGATTCTTCCTTCAACATGCACCACCATTCCCTCCCTCGAGAGTTCGGATTCTCGTCAAATTCATCGCAGCATTCTAGTCTTCTGCCGCCAAACCTACTAAGAAGCAGGCAGCCGACACCAGCCTCTGCAGATTGACTTTCCCTCTCTGCGATTGGAAGACAAGGCCGGTCGGTGTCTTCAGCGAGAAGGCATCAGGTCGTCTATTTCGTGAAGCAGTTCGAGGCATCCATCTAGACACGTTCCTAGACAAACTCTTGGCTTAGATTAAAATGCACGAGACCTTCTTGGCTCCATCACCCTCCTCTGGCGTTGTCAACAGGCTGAGGCCACCCAATGCTGCTGATCATGCATCTCGCCCTGGTTGATCCTTCATCTAAACCTCATCAAGCAAGCACCAACAATATATCAGATGGGTGTTGGAATCACAGCAGATGGTGTTCCAGAAGGGATTGGTATCTACTTCATCTCGCACGCCTATGTCGTACTTCATTCCAATGCCGCGGCCCTCTCCGGTCAGCCCAGCCACAACACTATCGAGGATCAGGCTCATTCCCGTGAATGGACACAATCTTGAGACACAGTTCTCTCATCATTACTCCTATTCAGAGTTCGTTCCCAGGCTACCGCGCCTTGCTCCCAGGGTCCGGCTTAATAGGAATGACAAATCCATGGTCATGATGCAACCATGGACCCAAGTTGGCATATTCCTTGTCGCTATACGAACCACCAACCCCCCTTTTCGCCGGGTGCGGAAAACAAACTTTTCAAACACGGGTATCGTTGACAGCCTGCTTGTGAATCTTGTGAAAGCGGGGCACCAACAAATCCCAGGAGGCCGCCAATGCCTGCGCTTCTCGCATGCGACCATGTTCATCTCACAGATACCATCCACGGCATCAAACTCGCTGCGAAACTTTGACCTCAAAACAAAGATTCCTCTTTTCATAGACGCTCCAAAGAATCTGTACACGTCATCGCAAAATGCTTCCATCCGTATGTATCTCTTTCATGTTCGCAGCCGCGCTTCCAACGCTCCTCACCTCGGCCTCGGCCTTCATTCCACCCAGGCGCACGCAAGCAGTCTTGCTTCATGCTAGGCATGCCTATCACAAGCTCGAATCTGCACGATTTGTCGTCTGATATCCATTCTCAGCCCTCCTTTGCGCAGGGCGTATCTGATATGACAGATTGGAAATTTGGAGGAGGGGTGATGGAGTTCACTAATCTCGTAGCAGTAATTGCTGGGGAGAAAACGTCCTCGCTGAGCAAGCTTGTAATCGCTGGCAGAGAAAAGGCGCCGAGGTGGATACGATTCTGTGAGTCTGGAAGCCGGATTGGCTGCTGCAATGATAAGGCCCTCGTGGACATGTTTGGATCGCAAATCCCCACTATCTCAAACGTAACACTCACATCTTTCTAACAGTATATGGCTACGGTACTGTTGAGCAAGGTTTCCCATTACCGAGAGCTATCATGTCAGTGGCACCTCTTCTCCGCCCAGATTCACGAACTCGGGACGACTCAAGACGTACAACTCACACCCGTAATGTCCTATCATCCCTCACAAACGACTGTATCCCCAAAGGCTGCCACATGCACGACAACTGCCACCGCATGATCAAAGAACCGAATTGAGTCGCGGAAGCAAAGTCCTACAAACACGTCACCGGACAGCAAGGCTGAAGATGTCGCTGCCCAAAAACTGAAGCCTTTGCCTCATTCCATGCATTGCTGCCCATGTACCTGCATATCTCTTCTTCTGCATCAGCGATTGGCGGAACATTTTGATATAGTAAAAGCACATTCGCCAGCACGAAGGTCCAGTGCAGAGGCCGCCCTGAATCTTATCGTGGTGGGTTCTTGTGACCGATTGCTGTCTCACGCGGTGGAACGGGGGGAGATCGTTGGCGGTTGTGTGACTCTGCCTATAGGATGTGGTGAGGTATTTATGTGCGTGAACATGTTGTACCACGGCAGACGTCGCACATGCATACAGCTATTCTGTGCGAGTGAAGTGCCGGGAAACCACTCGGGCGATGTAGGTCGTGCCATCGGGGTGTGCATGCACAACAATCTCTGAGAAGTGGTGTCGGCTATTTGCAGGTCAAATGATAGAGTGTTGTCAGGCTGGAATGCGAAGGGATGGGGCCAACGTGGACCAAAGCCTTTGAACAAGAATGCGTTGGCAGATCTGTTGTGGATTTGGACAAAGACCTCGATTGGTAGTGCTCGCGACCTAACGTCTACAAAGGTTTAGCTGGAGGCCATGATTTGGAGGTCGTGTTGATTGCATCGCTTTTGACATTCGCTTTCTCGACAAGGCTAAGATCCTCGTCAGCATCTCGTTCAAGCTGCAATTATGGCTAGTTCAAACTATCATTTCCATTATAACCTAAGCATGCTTTCAAGCGGTAGCGTATCGACAGAAACGATCTTGCCAATCGTTATTTTACCTTTGTAATGTAGCCAGCCCATCTATCCCCGCTGTTCCAACGCAATATTGGGCGGCCTACTGTGCCGCTGGGAAGACTGGCATCCCGGCGCACGTCGTTCAACATGCCTGTTTCCGGCGGCGCATAGAAAGACATGCCGCGGGGAAACAAGGCAATGCTCTTTCACCATACATGCAGGAAGACGGACTCGACCCTGTTCGATCTCAGAGCCAATTCGAACGGTGTCTCGATGGACCTACCCATCGGATGTCTCTATTTGATGTGAAACTGTGGCACCGTGCAGCGCCTATGAGCAGTGGAGAGGAGACTGCGACTGTATAGGCACGAGGCCGCCTTTCGCTAGAGGTCCCGTCGCCGAAATATAAGTATATGTGATATCGGAACTCTCTATGCGCAACAACGGGGTCGTGAAGAGTTGGTGGGCGCTTCCGGCCAGGTCCTGCTCGGAAGTCCAATCCTTTTTCCTTCCTGTCATCCTTCCACCACCATCATCGCTCTGCGGCGCTCCATGGCGACTTGCATGCTTTGTTACGATATCATCTTACATTATGAGACTGTCGCAGGACTGTGCACCAGGTAGCAACACGGCATCTCCCTGACACGAATCCTCGCTAGTGGAAAGAGTTTGAGCGTCGTACGACGCAGGATTGCTCGCCCTGTAGACTCTTTATCTTTCGAGGAGGAGGTGTTGGATCAAGGTTGTGCCGCTCTTCGTGCTGTCGGAACAAAGTCCAGCATGGAGCGCGGTGTGTGCAGACGCAGTCGCTGGCAACCATGTCTCGTGTATGTATTACTGGAAGAGGTCGAGAAATAGAAAAAATGTTAGCGTAACAGGATGACTCCAGTCGTAGGTACTTGAGCATGTCGGCTGGATCTAGCCCGATTGGTCTGGACTGAAACTGTCTGAGCTCTCGAGTCGTTCCAAATCGTCGACTGTCGAGCATCCTTTCATCTCCTATCCTATCCTATCCTGTTCTGCAACCGCACTGCTCGAGGCGTTTTCATCCCGCCCGTTGTATTGTCGAGCGGCCTCAAGCCTCTCATTCAAGCCTCCTCCGAGTGTCTCAAGCGGCGTTTTCGCTTGGTCCTCCTCAACAAGGAAGAATAGTCGCGGGACAATCGGGCCTAGCTGCACATTCCTGCAAGAGGAGAGAGAATCTTGCAGTAGACTGCAGATGGGACCACGTAGAGGAACTATGCAAGCACGAAGCACGGCCAATCGACTCCTTGCCACCCATCGCTCACTGCTTAAATACATGTCGTCCGGCCGACAGCGGAAGCGCAAATGGGACACCATGGGCTCTCATGCGTCAATCTAGTCTTTTCCAACCTCCCTGCCTTGAGCCTGCTCGGAGTCCGGTATCGTGCGCCGGACATCTGACGCGTTGGGCTATGGAACTGTTGGCAAAAGAGGACGACATACGCACACGACTGAAGCCTTGCATTCCAAGTGTGCCTGGACATGATTGGCGTGGACGCAGGAAGCAAAGACACAAAGCCGGATACCAACGAGATTTTGGCAAGGCTGACAACCAAGAATAGCTAGCCGACGATAGGGATGAATAGTCACTGCAATCGATGATTCTTGGAAGACATAATGGCAACGCAGGTGCATGTAGTGCCCATGGGTCACTCTATGTCGCTTTTTGCCCGAAAACACCGGCAAAATGACACGCGTTGTCTTCTACAATCTCGATCATACCTTTAAATGTTTCAATACACGATATCACGATAAAAAGGTTGAAGTGCCCTCACTTGAAAAATCGCTCTTCGTATAACGTACAGCCACATTGGGACACGAATCTGACACGCAACCGATTATCACACCATCGACCTATCTTGCCCACCAAATGCTTACCTTCAACCCTGAACCATCGATTGGCACGAACGGGGTTTCGGCGTTTTCATGCCGTGTATCACGATAGGTGGAATGGTGCTCAACAGTCCGTGACTCGAGATCATGATACACATGGCGAAAAAAGAAAGCATGTGCCTCAAGTATTATTGGATCTGATCGTTCGCTACAAACATCAACAATAAGCTGACAATATAGCTTTGCGACGCAAACTGTGGAAAAATCGGCCTTCCCAACGCCAGACCCAATTCTCCGCATGACCTGGTTGCCTAACTGGTCACCATATCTGCATACCGCAGTTGATAGGCAGAATCACACCACAGGTACATTGTGGTGTCCAGATCTTACATACCTGTGATCATTGTCGTTAGGAACTACCATGTCCAAAGATACGACATCTGAATCTGCGAACCGGTAATCGAAATGCACAGCGAGGCTGAATCAACCTGGCCCTCTAACTCGCCGGTCATCTGACCGGTTCATTATGCGGTACTTTTGCCACCTTGCCCTTCTACAACTGTGAACGTGAAAGCTCGGCTTGGTCTGTTCTTCTGCCTTATTTACAGCATCGAGACACTAGGCTTCAGAAACCCATCCGAGATATACCGACTTTGGAATGCAGCTCATCTCTCACTCAGTATCTACGACTGCGCGTCGCTCTTTTCGTTGCGTTTATTGCCAGTGTCCTTCCTGCTTGATATAAACAGGTTCCATCAAAGTCTTCCAATTTGTTTGATTTCTCAGGTCTCTTATCCGCTCATAGCTCAAATATACGTTGTAATCGATGATGTCCTTCCATCTCCCACCATGAACGTGAGCTATCTCAAGGCAAGGCAGACAAAGGTCCGAGATAGTTGGGGATGTACTAGCTGGGTGGGAACCGATTCAAACACAGTATTTAAAAGAATTCAACGTCGAAATCCCTAGATTGCAAACAAGGCTTGAGCCTTGTCTGCGATAAGAGTATCCTGAACTGTCTGTCTTAGGGTATATGAACGGATTTTTGAGAGTATGAAGCCACGTACGGCCATAGAATCAAGAGACCACGAATTCCCGTCCGCTCATTCATAGTTAAGCTTGATATCGGCGAATTAGTAGTTGGGTGGGTGACCACCAGCGAATCCTCGCTGCTGTACGTTTTTGCTTTGGACTGATTTGTTTTTGTTCCATCCTGGATTTCTCTGGCGGATTTTTTTTTCCTCCCTGCTGTGGCGCTATGGCTGAGACGTGTATAGAGAAGGTTAATCACCTGAGAATTATCTATTTTTTAGAGAAGTAGTAGGAGATTTTGCATTTACCAGTCTAGAAATCTTATCCCTACCTACTTTGGGGCAAGAATTTTCGTCTGTGCGCCACTTGCGCCTCCTAATCGACTTGAGATCTCAAAGATGTTCTCACGAGTGTTGCCGTTTACGTTCTTGCTTTGGGCAGGTGTTGGCCACCTGGTTTACTATCTATTCTTTACTAGGATTCGATGATGCTCTGATTACCGGGTTTGAGGAAACGTGGATGAGATGCGATGCGATAAGCCGAGTGCCGTTCTTCCATCTGCGCCTACCTATGAGGTCCACGTGAAGCCATTCTTTTCGATGACGTGGTCGAGCTGAGAGCTGGGGGACGGCAGTTTGTCGCAAGCGATTCATCTCTGTGAGGCGTCTTGGACTTTGATACCGTGAAGCTACAGCGCCGTGTCTGGCTCGGTGAGCGTATATCGATGTCGATTGGTAGATTCCAGCATCGAATGTCGTGGCCCAGGGAGAGGGGCAGTTGGTACTTGAACTGTTTCAGTGTCTCGCAACGGTTTTTGTGCGACTCCGTGAGGGACTGCTGCTATTGACAGAAGTCGGTTTAGAGACCGTATTTGAATCCGTTTTTGAGCTTCCCTCGTTGGTGGACTTCTTTGTCGGTAAGCGATTCACGCTCTGAACGGTTTACCACTATCATTACTCGCGCACAAGGGTCAAATGTCATGATCTTGTAGTGCTAGAAGAACAACAAAGGGGTCGTGGGTTGTCACCGTTGTCTGGTGGAAGAGGGTTTTCGGACTATGAAAATGCTCCAAATGCAACTATGGAATATTGATTGCCGATCTGACCACTAGTGCTGTGCTGAGATGGAAGTCGGGAGGTCGGCCAAGCGTGCCTGGTGAGGTGTGATCCTGTTGATCTGGGGATTAGTCAGGGGTCAGCACACCTGCAAGACCCTGGGACGCCTTGTTAGTGGGGTTTCATTGTCGACGGCCCTGGAGCGAAGGCTGGACGGAAGCCGAACCTTTGGAACAAACTTATCACCATAAGCCATTTGGTGGACTGGTCAAGGGTTGATGAAGGGTTCATGAAGAGACCCAGGCAACGCAGAGCAACAAAGAAGAATTTCCCCATGCACCACCCTCGCTATGAACTCCTCACGGACTTGATCAATCACTCTCGATTGCCATGGCAATCATGAAACCTCACTGTGGCGGATGCATCCTGTACGGGAACCTGAGCCAAAACGCTAGGGGGTCAGATGCATATGCGGGCGCCCCCCAAAATAGACCTGCTATGAGCTTCATCGGGGAATCTCCTTTTCGCGAACGGTTTTATCCATAAGCACCTGTTATCAGCACGGCCTGGCCCTGCGCGTCTTTGTTTTTACAACCTCCCGTCTCTCTCTCTCTCTCCCTCTTCTCTGTCCAACGCTGCCCGTCGAGTCGACCATTTCTGCAGACTGGATTTTCCGTCGGTTCGGCTCTCCTCAGTGCCACGGCCACCATAACCCTCCGGAGGGACATCGAAAACGTTGAGATCTGCTGGCGCGTCGCCTCCCTCCAACCTCCCCCCTCCCCCCCCCTCTCTCTCCCAGCTGGCCTTTGGATTTATAAGACTTCCATCTCTTCCACGCTCTTTCGACAATTCGACAACAATCTACACATCCAAGGACGACTATCTGCAATTATGAGGGGACCATTATCGCATGCAGCTTTGTTCAGCTTACTTCCACTATCAGCCGCGAGCCCGGAAAAGCGTGTAAAGCGGGAAGCAGCCACCGAAAATACGTCGAGCAGCGTCGGTAAAACATTAACGCCTGCCCATGCCGATGCGGCTGGCGTACAAGGCTACAATCGTGCCGAGTGCTACGATTCGAACCTCAACCCATTCACGCAAGAAAAAGGCTCGAAGCAGTGGATACAGATCAATCAAACCGAGGTGGATTTCAACTGTGAGTCTCTCACGAGCTGCGCGACAGATACGGTCGCACAATCGGTCGCGTCCGTGTCACGTGTATCCCAGCTCAGCCTGCTAATCGTCCTAAACAGCGAACTCGAACGCCGGCCAGAACAACTTGAACGATAAATACGAACACACGAATTGGTACTACGACATTTACGACGCTTATTACAACGGCACGTTTGACATCAGACTCGAAGCACCGCCGGGCACGAACTCATCCGTCTGCCAAAATGTCATCAGCCCCATCATCCCCGACATGTATTTCCGAATCGGTCAAATGTCGAGATCAGGGGGCAAGTACAGCCGGAGCGACTACGACAAGAATCAGTACTACTTCCGCTTCGGGCGAGGCGTGCAGGAAGATTACGCGTGCGGCCTCACACCCAAGAAACTGTTCCAGAGTTTCGAATCCAGCAACTCGCAACTCGATACCAACCAGGCCTGGACGCTGGACGCCAAAAAATCGGGCGACGGCTTCGATATCTCCGGCAAGGTCTCCACGACGGTGGCGAGCTACAACAATTACTTCAATTACCTGACGGCCAATTCCATCAACACTGCCGACGAGTGTCCGGACCATTTCCAGATTTATGCTCTGACGGCGCAGAACAATGCCACCATGAGTGGCAGGGTCACACAAGGCGTCGCCAACATCACCTGGTCGTTTACAGATGTGGTTACGAAATGGAGCGTCACCGGCAGTTTCAACGGCACCGCCTTCGCCAAAGGTGCCAAACTGGTGACGTCGGGTTCGCAACCCCAGACCTCCGGCGAGGCGAAGAGAGTCGTGACCGGCAAAGACGCAGCCAAGGGCGAAGCAAAGAAGGCCGTTAAAATCGCAGCCGGTGTAGTCGTCGGAGTCGTCGCTCTGGTAAGTCTCAGCCCCGTCCCATCCCATCCAATCCCATCCCAGCAACATGACAGAGTCGCTAACATACCTAGATCGCAATTCTCATCGGCGGCCTCGTCTTCTTCTGCTGCCGGAAACGCAAGCAAAAGACGTCCTACAAAGGCATCGACGACGATCGAGACTGGGGCATCGATGACGACAGCAAAGGTCTCAAAACAAGCGCGACACCGATGGGTTACATGGACCCCAGAGTACCACGCCCTTCGCCCGCGTCGCAGGGCTTGCTGCTCAACCAGGACACTTCGTACAGCCCGCATATACCCCCAGCGGCGTCGCCTAACCTTCATCCTCAAAGTCCAACTATGCATCCCGGGTTTTGATTCGAATATATTTATATATGTTTGTCGAGGCGCAACGGGCAAGGAGTCATCTCAGGTCAATTTAACATTGTGTAAATAGCTGCGGCATTTGTAGAATATTTCCTGCATGCATGCAGGTCGGATCTAGTCGTCTTTATATGGGAAAAGCAATCTCGCGTTGAAGCGTGGGACAGATGGAGCATTTGCGGGGGGGCCTAAATAAGAAGTCATGAGAGCCATTTCCATTCACAAGCTTTCGTGCTGGAAGCACTACAGCAGTTTTCCTTGTCTCATGGTTGTCTTGGATATGTGCAAGGCTGAATGTCTTGGTGTGCTGATCTGGTTTGTGGTTGACACTTTGATTAGGGTTTGGTAAGACCCTTTAAAACGCTCAGCCCGGCCAATAGATCTATCTTCCGCTGCCGTGTTCTCTCGAACCCCCAATGCAATTATGCCTCTTGTTCATGCTCGAACGTACCTGTGTTTCTCTGCATATCCTTCATACTTGATAGAAGAGGAGTGTCCACGCCCAATACCTGATCACTCTCCCAATCTAGCAATCTTAGTGCCTCTGCCACAGCGACTACAGATCCACAGCCATAGCTTGTTCAAGTAAGAAGTAAGTCAAGGCGACGATGACTCGACCGAGATTCGCAGCGTTTCCGGTGAAGAATCCAAAGCTCGTGGACGACTGTAGTTGAGCAATCCTTTTCGAATTATACCAGTGAGCGTGCATGTATGTGGTCGCCCAGCTCTAGAACGCGTCGCTGTCTTCCTTGGTTCAACCACGCATAGAATGAGAATCTATCATCGTGATGCGCAGGTTGTCCACTTCCATGACGCCGGCCGAGTGCTTCTTTTTTCAATGTTGGAGCCTTGTATCGATCGTGCTTCGAAGAGGATCATTGCGTTTCCTTGGAGCACTTTTGGTAGCCCACATTTATCGTAAATCCGCACGAGACCTGGCAAGATGTAACACGGTGAGACTTGGACAAACTCGATCGTGTGTTTGAGTCCGTATGGCTGGCCAAAGAACGAGTCCGATATTTCCGTTCCTGACAACAAAGTAAAGACAAGCACGAATCAGTATTGAAGCCTCTGACAAAATCTCTTTGAGGAGCACCTATCCACCACTCTACAATCCACACCATTGAGCCTCAGGCAACACCATCAGCTTGATCCATGTACTGGAGGAGTCATTGTTTTGACGCATAATTAGTTCAAACAAAAAAGAAACGATACCGATGTTGCGGTATTGATTCTGTCACAAAAGAGTTTACAGAACACAGAAATACTCAGCGCGTCATAAATACAAACTCAGCGTTAGACCGGTGAGTCCTCCTGGACACAAGAGGCACGTACTCCGTCTTGGAAGGCCTAGGTGGTGTATGACAAGAGAGGGGCCGCCATTTCACCAGAGTCATATCTCTTCGACGGGCAAGCCCTGCTTTTTTCGAACATCGAGCCCCATCTAGAGCGGTGTTCGTAGCAGCGGTCAAACAGAGCCAGATCATTGGGTGACATTGGAGGAAGCCTGAAGAAGGCGATCCACGAGATGGTGATCAGGGTCAAGCGATAGGCAGGCCCAAGCCCCAGACTCTGTGCGCGACCTTACTAGAAGGTGTCATTGTCAGGGAGAGGGAAAAGCAGCAGGCCTATCGCGTGCTATGATGTCTAAAAAAAACGTAAGTGGAAGGGTAACACGCCATCCACACAATCATGCGTGGGAAGATATAGGCCACTACTGGCTCTGAAATACCCCTTGCTGCCGAAGAGTCAAGAGACGTCCCAACAAATTTGGTGAGTATTGGTTGCATCATACGTACGCGGTGAAGAGTCTTCAGTTCATGACAGCCATCATTGATGGTTGTATGTGGAGTCCAAGAGTGGAAGCAAGGGCTAGGAGGCGGTGAAAGTCAAGGTTCCCGGCTTTCGTGCACTGTTTCGTCTTCGAGAGGTAAGACGTGATCTTAATAGCAGAAGAAGGAATCGTCGAATGCCGAAGATGTACAAAGAGGCTCAGAGACATGCCCTTCCAGTGGGGAGCACCGACAACATACTCGCCTGCGATCCTGCGCATCGTCCACATGAAGTGAACCATTGGTGGTATGCCACAATTGCCTTCGTTTCGCCGCTGGCGTCTCTTGATGCGCGATGAGCGAAAAGACTTTGCATGTGTGCACGCAAGTTCAAGGGGGCAAATCCGAGGCTCTAGTTGCCCGATGGAGCAAAGACATGCGCCACCCCCATATGTGGCGAAAATGGATAATTTTAATAATTGAGCGACGAGAATGATCCCAAAAGGACGATGATGTTCTTCGCCACCATGGCCCGTATCAGCGTGATTTATTGGGTGTGAATATTGCGAGACGCAATTTGCACTGCCTATCGGCGATGCCGTGACTGGTGAGACTATTGCGAGCATCAGCACAATGGACCAGCTTCGGTGGAGCATCGCAGCTGAATCGATAGCGAGCTGGAGGTACAAAATGGAAGAAGCGCACCCAGGGGATACAGTCGTATATGATGAGCTGCGATAACGACCGGGCGGTTGACCGGCAAGTTTGTTGCACACAGCTCGGGGCCACGATGAGCATAAACACCAATAGCTGCGTTTCAGTCTCTCGTCGAGCTGATAGGTATTCGGTTGTATGTAGTTTTGAGCGGCCTAGATTAACCCAGGAGGAGGGATTTCACGTCGTGGCAAGAACATGTCCGCGGCGCGTAAAACGACCAGGGGCTTCCACGAGCTGAGTCTCCCTCTCGAATCTTCCATATTGCTGCAGAGCCCCGTGTCCGGGTAGTCTTGAGGCAATCGAAGAAGAGAACGGCAATGAAGCCAATGGAAAGTGGTGGGAATTCTTAAAGATGGGATACGAAGGCTCGGAGAAGCAAGGTGTTTTGCCCAAGAAGAAAGGTGAGGCTCGAGCAGTATTGGGTTGGCTTACTGGCCCTGATAGTTAGCAAAATGGAAGCCTGGTTCAAGGAGACAATGTTGCATGCTAGGTTCAACCGTAGAATAATGTCTGAATGAAGGTATGTCATGGAAGAACCAATCTGTCCCCCTTTCCATCCCTTGACTTTGCATGTCCAGGTGCGGCGAGCGGTGTTGGCGTGAATTGCACGTGATGACGCGTGAAGCCAAGCCTCATGAAGGGCGGCATGATCCAATTTGGATCTCACATTTGGTTCGGAAAGGTGTTTCGAGGGGATCCAAGAGATTGAGGTTGTTGTGGAAGTTGGTGTTGGTCCATCCTCCAAGCGACATCGCCACCACCTGATCATCCAGGCCCCCAAGGCGTCGAGCGCCTGCCAGCCTCAGCCCTACAGACTCTCGACCGAAATGGCTTTCGACCTCAGACTCACAGGACTTTTCTGCTCCTATAACAAGCTATATACGATGCCGAGTTTTCAAGAGTGATTTAAAAGCATCCTTTCGTAGTATGCGCACATATATGCTCGCTCAGACTACTTCTTCCCATCCACTCTCACCGTGACCACTCCAAGCTCCCCAACTCCCGAAGAACTTCTTCCGGCACTGACCTCTTCATGTGACACAGGGTCCTCATTGCATACCACTGGATCCTCCTCTACCACGACAAGATGGGCCCTTCTCCGATCAACTTGACGTCTCCATGGCTTGTAAAGCAGCACACTAAGCATACCGAAAAATGCGAACGCACCACAAATCGAACCACCTAATCCAATTAGCATGATACAAATAGCATGATACAAAACAAGGAAGAGGAGAGAACCTACCAACGATATCGTACCTCTCACCCAAAGCATCAACACCCTTCCAAAACCCCTTCTCTCCCTCCTTTTCACTGACAAGATTCGACGCCAGAATAAGCAATTGGACGACCCCAATGAAGATAGCGACAACAACCGTGATCGCTGTCAAACAGACAGAATAGTAGCAGACTGCAATCTGATCTCTGGCCAACGTCGCACTCGAATAAAGACTCATCATCAACGCCCCATCTGTGGTATCCAGCAAACACATGCCCGCTGTGAACAGTAGTGGGAAAATCAGAATCAGCCACAAACTCGTTCCCTTGGCGGACTGGATCGAGGAGATGCCCAAGAGAGCGATTTCGGAGGAAGTGTCGAAACCTAGACCGAAAAGGACGCCTAGAGGATACATCTTCCAAGGTCTATCAATGAGTCTAAACATTTTTTTGAGAAGGTTGAAGAGGATGCCCCCGCCTTCGATATTGAAAACCAGTTCTTGTCCGGGTCGTGTTCGAATGAGGATTTGAAGTTGTCGGATGAGTTTGACGAGAATGTACATGTTCATTATGCCTAGGAGTAAGAGGAATACGGCGGACACCGAGGAACCAATAATGCCGCCTATATGGGAAAAATTGTCAAAGCTCTTGGAGACTGCAGCAGCTGTTGCTGCAACAATTATGGACGTTACGATCACGATGCTGGACACGATGTCAGAGCTTTCTTCTATCCTGAAGGATCTGGCGAATTACGTTGAGTGGCCAAGTGAGAAGAAGGTTCCCACCGTTACTGGCTTTTGTCCTGATGCCAACAGTCTTCTCGTCATCAGATCGATTGCCTGACATGTTAGTTTTGTTATCCGTTCAAGGGCACGAAAGACGAACGGAAATATGATCTGCATCAAGTGCATGCCTCAATCCTAGAACATATGCCAGCGCAGCCGTGGATATCAATCCTCTGTTGGTCACTGCGTCAAAATTCAACCTTCTTGTTTGTAAGTTGAGCTCAAACATACGGATGACTCCTCTGCCTGGTGTTAGCTCTTCTACAAATGAGGTCTGGAATCCCTTACTAATGCAATTATTGCGACGATCCATGTAGCAATATTTACCAAAATCAGGGAGAAGATTATCGCGACGGCCGAAAATGGTAATTTGTTGATATAGGGCAATTTTGAATGTGCTTTTGAAGCTTTCCTATGGATAATTTTGGTCCAAGGCTCGTTGCCTCCGTTCATATCCATCGGGATTAAAGCTGGAGAAGAAGACATGATCGAAGGAGTGATGGGTCCATCAATCAAAAGGAAGGTAGTGAAATTGCGGAGGGCGAAACCGGCGGAAATGAATTTGAGGAAGTTGGGGACGAATGGTGAGTGGGTCCGAGAGACTAATGCACCAATAGCGGGGTATTGATTTGACACACCATTTTTACTACATTCACGGTGCTATCGTGAGAGCTGGAGCTCGGTGACTGTAAGGTAAACTGGAACATGGAGAGCGGCCTTTTCAGTCATCTTAGCTCGAAGCTTGCCGTCGTTGATGCCCGTCGGTCCATCCGTGTTTCATAAGTCAAGCCAAGGCTGAAGCCATCATGGCATTAATTCCTTCCATTGAATTTTGTAAAGCAAAGAGTTGCATTTGTTCCTCCAAACCCGAAGCTGTTCGACAAAGCCACATCAACTTGTCGTTGTTGGGATACTTTGGGTATGTAATTGCAATCAAATTCTTCAGGCGGGTCCCCCGGTGTGTCTAAATTCAAAGTCGGCGGCAGAATATTCTGTTCGTGGTCAGTGACGTGCATACAAGCTGTTCCATTACGGTTGAACCCACGTTCTGGATCGCCATGATGGTGAAAATAGCCTCAACGGCTCCGGCAGCTCCAAGAAGATGCGCTATCGCCCCCTTCGTGCTGCTCATGTTGATATCGCCTGCTTTAGATTTTCCATCGTGATCTAGAAACAGAGACTTCACCGCTCTGTTTTCTGCTGCATCCCCAAGGGAGGTTGAAGTAGCGTGGGCGTTGATATAGTCAACGAGACCCGGGGCTATTCCAGCATTCCTTAGAGCATGCTTCATGGCTAACTTTGGGCCATGACCATCCTCTCGGGGTGCTGTCATATGGTGTGCATCGGATGAGACGCCATACCCGCTGAGTTCTGCATAAATGTGAGCTTTTCGCGCTTTTGCGTGCTCCAATTCCTATTCTTCATCAGCGATTGAGATAAGTTTGCGATTGAGCACGACTGCACCTCGAGTACGACGACTCCAGCTCCTTCACCAATAACAAACCCAGCTCGGTCTTTGTCAAAGGGTCGTGATGAACGCTCTGGATCCTTGTTCCAGTCTGTTGCCAAACTCCTTGCCCTTGCAAAACCAGCGATGGCCAGAGGATGGATGCACGCTTCGGATCCACCGGCTACTATCACATCTGCGTCTCCAAATGCTATCATTCGTGCAGAATCGCCCAAGGCGTGTGCACCGGTGGTACAAGCAGTTGTTACCGAATGATTTGGGCCCTATATTGATATGAATGACGATCCATTGGCACCCGATTCGAGTACTACCTTGAACCCATATCTCATGGAGATATGCCCGGCAGCCAAATTGATTAGTAAACGCGGCACGAAAAGAGGCGAGACCTTCTTGTAGCCGCCTTTGTCGTAGTCTACAGCGGTCTTGACGATGTCATCTAGGTTGCCAATTCCGGATCCGATGTATACTCCCTATTTCGAATGTCAGTACCCATTATGGCGCGTTAGACTTGATGAAATGCTCGTTCTTATAGCGCATACAGTAGCCTCAAGATCCTCCTCCTGACTCGGTCTCCATCCCGCATCATCAAGAGCTTCACTTGCAGCAGCCATAGCATACTGACTAAAAAGTGCCATCTTCCTTTCATCCCCCGGTATCAACCATTCTTTGCTCGTCCATCCTCCCTCCCCTCTACTCCCAGCCGGCACAGTCGCAGCTACACGACTCGGCAAATCGTTGAATCTGCTATCATTTTCTAATGAGCGAAGACCGCAGTGACCTTCGATAAGGCGATGCCACGAGCGCCGGACACCTCCAGGAGGTCAGCTTTGGCGCCGGGCAAAATAGAAGCAGTGATAGAGTACCTATGCCCAGTGGTGTTACGGCGCCGAGACCAGTCACGACGACTCTTCGCATCGCATTTTATGATGATTTGATTGACAGTTCGATGATATTTCGGGATGAACTTGAGAAGAGATGTCACGGCAGGCACGGGCCAGTGACCCTGTTACCCTGTACGCACTCGAAGGCTCAGCGGCGGCATCCTCACGATGATTTGCATATCCAATCGGCTGAGCGCCTTCGTCTTGAATAGAAAAAATCAATCAGAGGCGAAGACAGTACCTCGTCTGACACGAGGTCCAAGGCCAGGCTATTCAGCTCTACAAATCATTTACTGCAACTTCCCAATGGACCATGATCTGATTGCACTTTCCCCAGCCCAACTCAGCTCTAGATATATATCAGAAGCCAGACGATGGAGACAGCCAATCACAGAAAATACTCGACATGGAACAACAGCCAACATGTTATGAAGCCAAAAAGCGGGATCTCGAGGATGAGGCCGCCGACCCTCGCGGCACATCAGCTCCCGGTCCCCACATCGGCAACTTAGGCTCGAATAATTCCTCTCCTTCCACCCTCAAATCAGACAAGCAACCCGAAGACCTTCTCAGCCAGGCGGGTGGATTCGAGCCCCAGAAACCCAAACCGACAGTACCTGCAGGTTTCAAACTCGTCAAATCCAGAGGCAACATGTCGGACCCTTTCGCCGTGCGCATGAACTTCAAGCGCGCATACCTAGAGAAGCTTACCAGCTCGCCTGGCATGCAGGCAAGAGCTGCAGCCTATGCGCTGAAGTACCGGGAACAGGATGAGGATCTACATCAGTGTATCCTCGAGACCCTCGATGGTGTACGTACATCTCGGGCATTAAGTGCGAAGACAGCTAATAGAATTAGTGCAACATCAATCTGAGAGCCAACATCATGTTCTTCATAGAACACCTCTGCGACCTATCAAGACGGGAGGGATATCAAGAATATATCAACATGGCCCAGCGCGACATGCCCAAGATTATCAACCTCGTGGCCCCGGGAACAAAAGCAGGAGCTATGAATATTAAGGTCGTGCGAAAAGTGAGCCCTCTTCAGCCTTTCTTCCATGTCACTTTGTGCTTACGGATGAACTAGGTCCTCACATCGCTCGAGGAGAAATCTCTCCTCCCACCATCCCTAATCCAATCCCTCCTCGTATCTCTCGCCAACCGCGAAACCCTCGCCCTCACCTCAATAGCGACGCCGGTCCCAGTCCCCCATCCTGAACGCCCAGACGGCGTTCACGGCCTCGGAGAAAACGACATTGAACAACGTATGGAAGAAGATCGCGACCGACACAAGAGGTTGAGAGAAGAGACATGGGCTGTTGACCCTGATGAGGAATTCGACATATTGTGGGAGCAGGGCAAGGCCGGGTTGACAGAAAAGCTCTTGCAGGATTGTAGAGACGATGCGAGGGAGTTGGAGAAGGCGATCGAGTTGGATAAGTTGTTGTATGCGAAGCTGGTAGAGAAGAAGGAGAATGATACCGAGATGGGTGGTACTTGAGATGGCTATGATTGCGCTTTGACTTTTAGCGGCATTGGCGTTTACAATACGGGATGTGGCATTTTTCTGGCGTTACTGCTTAGAAGGAACATTACCAGCGCTGGTGTTCTTGGATACTGGTGATTCGTCTTAAGACGATAAGAGTACTAGAGTGGCATCGCCATACCTACCTTTCAGATGCTTGCACATACTGCCTCATTGGAGCAATAGGAACAATCTCTGTGTTCCATCTCTTACTTCTCGCGTGTGTCTCGTCCTCACTTCTCGCAGGTGTCTAATTGTAGTTCGCAGCAAGTTAATCGTGACCAAAGGACACCATTAATTACCACATCGCCTCCACGTCGTAGCAACTGCGAGAATGCCAAACGATGTAGCCCATCTATTACAACGGCGAAGATCGCACAACTGGATACCATCCCCTTTGATCGATCAAAATTGAAGGGGGGTCAATACCTCCATTGACTGACTGATTCAGTACGGATTGTATAGCTCGGGGTTTCTTACGGGGCATTTGCTTTTCCTGCCGTTGTGGAAGTGGTAAGGGACTTTTCTCAATTCTTTGATCCGATGTTGCGTGATAGAGTAGACTGTTTACCATTCTCATATCGCGGTCTTACGCAGTCGTTCTGGTATTTGAAGTTGGGCAAGGTTAGTGGGGAGTTGTGTCAGCGAATTGCCTACCGTCGAGTACTCTATTTCGGCAATATGCTAGTAGTGTGCATAGACTGTTTCCTGCATACGTATATGACCCTTCCACATAATTTCTACGTTGACACAAACGCCCATTTGATGCGATTCCCAATGCCGTGTCTCTTCTCTTGCTTTGTCATGCCCACCAACTTCTACTCCATGACGACCACCGCACCCAATGCCTTGAGCGTCTCCAAAATCTTCTCCGCCTCCTCCTTTGGCACACCTTCCTTCATCATTTTGGGCGCACTTTCAACGAATTTCTTCGAGTCTACCAACGACAACCCCAACATCGATTTGATTTCCTTGATAACTTTTGGCTTGCTCGCGGCTTCGAAGGATTGTAATTTGAGGTTAAAGAGCGTCTTTTCTTGCGCGGCTGGAGCGGCTTCGTCCTCTTCCTCTACAGGCGCTGCTGCAGCAGCGGGTGCGCCTCCTGCTGGACCGGCGGCCATGAAGCCACCCATTGGCATATCTGGGAGGTTGAGGCGGGTCTGTATGATAGTCAATGCTATGCGTGTAGAATTGGGAATTGACATGATTGAACATTCTACATTGTTCTGCTCAAAGTCACAATCCAGACTATTCAGGATAATGGCACCAATTACAGCAAAGTACAGAGGTCATGATATCCGTGATGTCCTAGAATATTGAACGTCCCAACCTGCGCCAGAAACGTACCTTTAGCTCTTTAATCAAATCTGCCGTCTCCAGTAACGTCAATTTGCCAATCTCTGATACGATCCCT
This sequence comes from Venturia carpophila, assembly GCA_014858625.1. Classification (NCBI taxonomy): domain Eukaryota; kingdom Fungi; phylum Ascomycota; class Dothideomycetes; order Venturiales; family Venturiaceae; genus Venturia; species Venturia carpophila. The sequence continues at coordinate 1,559,076 of JACTAK010000010.1, forward strand.
TCAATTTTTGGATTTGTAGCTGCTGCGGCTGGGGTGGACTGCCATCTCCTCGACTGGGTGCGGCGGAGTGGAGAGATGCATTGGAGGGTTTTTCGCGGATGCGATGAGCGGGCGACGCGTAGGCAATACCTTGCTGTGGATTGAGTAGGGGGAGACATTGCGGATGGCGATCAATGGATGGGTGTTGATATGTCGTGAGAAAGGAAAAGAGAGGACCTCGATTCCGCGTTGTCAGTTAGTCTGACCGGGATGTGACTGTCTATTAAAAAAAAGTTGAGTCCCGCCAAAACATTTCAACATGCGCCGGGTGATATTGCAAACACCAGCACACTCGAGGCTGTATCTCTGAGCTGTATAGCAAACATGGATTGTTCAGCGCAAATCGCCGTGCTGCTTTCGAAAGAGTCGCAATTACCACACGAACTCGTCGACATCATTCGCCATGCACCGAATACCACATTTCTCGCCGCTATTGCTTCCTCCGCCCTCGACCCTCGCTACACCGACACCCTCTTCACACATCTCGAACCGCTCTTTGCTGAAATATGCGCGCGGTGGAACGCCTCAGACGATTTCGTAAAGGCCGTCTCTGCCTTTGGCCGGATCCTACACTCTGCACCTCAATTTAGCGAATATGCTGAAGCTTTCTTCGCGCGACAGCATGCTTCTCAGCTAGCTTCCTGGACTGACCTAGAGGAGAGAACTTTGGTGGAGCTTCTACTAGGAATTTTCCGGATACTGGTCTTCGACCGCAAGAGCTTTGCAAAACACGTCAAAATCTCAAGCATCCACTCTGGACTCGGCCATACCTCTCGTGCCGTCAGGTACCTTGCAGTGCGGATAATATGTCTATACATGCACGCAGCAGATGCTGCCATGGAGGGCATGATATCACAGTACCTGGGCTCGGATGCCATTCTTGGGTTATGGGAAGGCAAATACATTGATTACAGATTCCTCAGTCTGTGGGAGGAGAAGAGATGGAAGGATATGGTAGGATTGAAGAACGAACTGAAGAAGGCTATAAGCTTGCAAAGTTTTCCCTCGACCCGGGTCATACATCGGACAGACCTGTCAGACTCGACGGTGGAGATATTTGGTAGGCTTATGCCTCGACTTGGTGGACCGCCCTTGGGCTCATCTTTGGCAAAATTCGTTCCCACGTCATCTACCCAGGAGAACGTTCGAGCCTTTTTAGAAGGTCTCCTACTCAAGGAACCGCTACTGCTGCTAGGACTTGCTGGAGCTGGAAAGACAGCAATCGTAAACTACTGCGCACAGCAATTGAATAAGCTGGACAAAATGGTTACACTTCATTTAAACGAGCAGAGTGACGCCAAAATGCTGATTGGGATGTATACATCCGGTTCTGCTCCCGGTACATTCGTCTGGCGAGCCGGCGCGCTCACCACTGCTGTTCGTGAAGGCCGCTGGGTTTTTATTGAGGATCTGGATCGCGCTCCAAATGAAATAGTCAGTACATTGCTGCCTTTAATTGAACGGGGAGAGCTTCTCATTCCAAGCCGAAACGAGACAATCCAGGCTGCCAGAGGGTTCAAAATAATTGCGACAACGCGAACAAATTACGACATGCATGGGAACGAGACCTTGCCTCGAAAGCATATGATCGGCAGCCGCCTCTGGCGACAGGTGCCCGTTAAGATGCTCGACGACGAGGAGTTGAAGGAGCTTGTCGATCAGATCTTTCCACAACTACAACTCCACGTTCCTAGTATTATCAGCGTTTATGGACGGCTAAAGTGGGCGACGAAAGATCCTGGATTCGCATCTGCTGTCAAGACTGGCTCCGCAAGACATTTGACTCCTCGAGATCTGCTCAAATGGTGCCATCGGATGCAATCTGCTTTTGCTCGAGGCCCCTTTTCAGAAACCCTTCTGGACCACATGTTTCTGGAGGCAGCAGATTGCTTTGCTGGATACCTTCAAGACGGTGAGGTCTTTCAACGATTCGTGGCGTACATTGCTGAGGAGCTTCATATTGACGGCATGAGGAGAGACCATCTGTTGAAGCACCGCGAAGTACGGCTAGTCTCATCAGAGAAGCTGAAGCAATTTTCTGTCGGTCGCGTCACCCTGAGACAGGTGATCAAGCAGCGCACAATGCGACAGCAGTTTGCCACGTCCCCTCATACATTGAGGCTGATCGAGAAACTTGCTTCTGCCGTGGAAAACCAGGAACCCATGTTGCTCGTCGGAGAGACTGGAATAGGCAAGACAACGTGTGTGCAGTATCTGGCCGAGCGGCTGGGACGAAAGCTGTTCTCATTCAACCTTTCCCAACAGAGTGAGAGCGGAGATTTGCTTGGTGGGATCAAGCCAGTTAACGTTCGAGGATTGATCATGCCCCTGAAAGAAGAGTTCGACGATCTGTTTGACCATGAGCTGTTACCCGCAAAGAAAGATGCCACCCATACGAAGCTCGTTGCCGTGCTTGGAAAGGCCACGGCTAAAGGCGACTGGAAGAGGGTCTGCGCCGTTTGGAAAGGCACTGCCACCCAGATATTGGCAACTTTGGCTACAAAGGCTGCAAAAGAGTCTTCGGAACCAACGATATCTTCAGCAATGGCTACTCACCACCCAAAGAAGAAGCAGAAGGTCGCAGCCACCAACGGCATCGGCGGTAATGACACGTCGGGATTCTATCAAGCTAGATGGAGGAAGTTTGCGGCCGATGTCGAAGATCTGGACAAACAGCTAGCAAGCAAGTCGGATGCCTTTGCCTTCAGATTCGTGGAGGGAACTATTGTCAAGGCTGTGCGAAATGGGGACTGGGTGCTTCTTGACGAGATCAACTTGGCAACACCAGATACTTTGGAGGCGCTGGTCGACCTCTTGGGAGGCGCTCTTGGAGCCGCTCCATCTCTGCTACTCACTGAGGCTGGTGCCATTGAGCGAGTTACAGCTCACCCGAACTTTCGCGTGTTCGCTGCTATGAACCCCGCGACTGACGTGGGCAAGAAGGATCTACCTCCTGGTATTCGGTCTCGCTTCACAGAGCTCTACGTGGACAGTCCCGACCAAGATCCAAGGAGTCTAGAAAGCATCGTGCAAAGTTATGTAGATCCTAATCTGGGCCGTCAACTTGTCTCCGACATCACGAACCTCTTCCAGAAAATTCAGGAATATGCAAACGGGAACCGTCTCGTCGACGGAGCCGGCCAAAAGCCGCACTTCAGTCTGCGGACCTTAACGCGAACACTGACTTACGCCAGAGATGTTGCGGCTCCTGTCATGGCAAAGGATGGTATCTATCGACGAGCGTTACACGAGGGCTTCCAAATGAGCTTCTTGACGCTTCTGGACAGCGATTCTGAAGCCTTGCTTACTCCACTGATTACACATTATCTTTTCAGACTGCACAAGAATCCGGACTCAGAGTTGAATAAAACACTTCCTAGGCCAGTCGATGGTCTCACTTATGTCCAGGAAGGTCACCACTGGCTGCGTCAAGGTCCATTGCAGCCGGAACCTCAACCACACTACATCATCACGGATTCTGTCCGTCGCAATCTGAACAATCTGATACGAGCAGTGTCAACGCATAAGCTGCCGATCCTCATCCAAGGACCAACATCTTCGGGAAAAACCAGTATGATCGAATATCTCTCAAAGATCTCGGGCAACAAGTTTGTGCGCATTAACAACCACGAGCATACCGATCTACAGGAGTACCTCGGAACGTATATGTCGGGGACCAATGGTAAACTCTATTTCCAACAAGGAGTTTTAGTCGAGGCTCTCAAGAAAGGCTATTGGATTGTTCTTGACGAGCTGAATCTTGCTCCGACCGATGTCCTGGAGGCTCTTAACCGACTGCTGGATGACAATCGTGAACTTTTGATCCCAGAGACTCAGGAAATTGTCAGGCCTCACCCAGATTTCATGCTGTTTGCAACTCAAAATCCCGCCGGACTATATGGTGGACGTAAGCATCTTTCTCGGGCTTTCCGCAATCGATTTCTGGAACTACATTTCGGTGACATACCGGACACGGAGCTATGTGTGATTTTGCACCAGCGCACCCAAATTCCACAATCTTGGGCTCAGCGCATTGTCAATACATATAAGAAGCTCTCAGAGCTTCGGCAAGAGAATCGTTTGTTCGAATCAAAGAGTTTTGCAACGCTGCGTGACCTGTTTCGATGGGCATTGAGGAAAGCAGACAACCTTGACCAGCTTGCCGTCAATGGGTATATGCTATTGGCAGAACGTGTTCGGAAAGAAGAAGAGCGGCATAAAGTCAAAAGTGTCATTGAAGAAGTTCTAAGCCTGAGAGGACCTCGAGTTCGCATCGATGACCAGCTACTGTATGCGCCGGAGAACTCCGCAGAGATGATCCAATATATGAATCAGCGACACTCTTCTGGCGTGGTCTGGACCAAATCCATGCGAAGGCTCTTTTGCCTTGTCTCTCACGCCCTACGTAATAACGAGCCGGTCTTACTGATTGGTGAAACTGGATGTGGCAAGACCACAGTGTGCCAGATGCTGGCAGACACGTTCGGAAAAGAGCTATTTATTGTCAATGCTCATCAGAACACGGAGACTGGTGATCTTATTGGCTCGCAGCGACCAGTTCGAAATCGCGCAGCTGTTGAAGCAGCACTCAGCGATCTCACGAAGGCTTACGAACATGTTGAACCAGCGGCGATTCCTCAGGACGTCAAAAAACAACTCCAGGGTCTGCGCGATAAATCAAAGGCACTTTTCGAATGGAGTGATGGCGCTCTTGTAACTGCCATGAAACGTGGGCAGCTCTTCCTTCTCGATGAAATCTCTTTGGCCGACGATTCTGTCCTAGAACGTCTCAATAGTGTGCTTGAATCCGGAAGAGGCCTACTGTTGGCCGAGAAAGGCTCTATGGACTCTGCCGTCACTGCCAAAGAGGGTTTCCAGTTCCTCGCGACGATGAACCCTGGAGGCGACTACGGGAAGAAAGAGCTCTCTCCAGCTCTTCGCAATCGATTCACTGAGATCTGGGTGCCGTCTCTCTACGACATGGAAGATATTCTCGACATAGTAAGAGCAAAGCTTACGCCAGAGTTGAACTGCTATGCGGATGCCATTGTTAGCTTTTCCTACTGGTTCAACGAGACGTACAACAAATCGGCGACGTCAGCAATTTCGATACGTGACACGCTTGGCTGGATTGATTTCATCAACAAGTCGCAATCAGCGGAGCCCATATTCGCAATCATGCACGGCGCAGCCATGGTATATATCGATACCTTAGGCGCCAACCCAGCTGCCATGCTATCGATCGCTTCCGATACCATTGAGGCTGAGCGGCGAAAATGTGTTGCGAAGCTGAGTGAGCTTCTTCATATGGATCTGGCCCCCATATATTTCGCTACTCCAGACCTTAGCGTGTCGATCGAGGAATTTGGGATTGGCCCTTTCCACTTACGAAGATTGGCAGGGGCCGGGACTGATTCAAGCTTTTCTTTCACGGCCCCAACCACTCGGTCCAACACTATGCGTGTGTTGCGTGCTCTCCAGCTGGTCAAGCCCGTACTCATTGAAGGGAATCCTGGTGTTGGAAAGACCACTCTTGTTACTGCCATTGCCAACATTCTTGGCAAACGTCTCGTCCGCATCAATCTGTCGGAACAAACAGATCTGATGGATCTGTTTGGCTCCGATGTCCCAGTGGCAGGAGCAGGCGTCGGGTCGTTCGCATGGCGAGATGCCCCATTCTTGTCAGCCATAAAGAATGGTGACTGGGTGCTCCTTGATGAAATGAATTTGGCATCACAATCGGTTCTCGAGGGTCTCAATGCATGCTTGGATCATCGAGCTGAAGCTTACATCGCAGAACTAGACCAGACCTTCAAGCGCCATCCGGACTTCCGACTGTTCGCTGCACAAAATCCCCATCATCAAGGGGGAGGTCGAAAGGGGCTTCCTGCTTCATTTGTGAATCGATTTTCTGTGGTATATGCTGATATCTTTGGGCAGGAGGACCTCCTTCTCATCTGCAAGCAAGTTTTCCCGAACACACCAGATGAGGTTATCAAGGCTGTCACTTCATTTGTAGACCAGCTCGAGCGCGACGTTGCGCAGTCGCACAAGTTTGGGGCACAAGGAAGTCCTTGGGAATTCAATCTTCGAGACACACTTCGATGGTTTCAACTTTTCACCAACATTCAAGGGCTACTCCCCTCCGGCAGACCATATGATTTCTGCGACATCATTTTCCGCCAGCGGTTCCGCAATGTCTCTGATAGATCGGCCCTTGATCGTCTTTTTGCATCAGTATTTAAACAAACTCCTGACCAGCGTAGCTTCTACCACAATCTTGCTGCAGACACATATCAGGTTGGCCTTGGCCTTACAGCTAGGAATCAATCTTCAGTGGTGCTTAAGCCGACAAGACCGCAACTGAGACTTTCTCACCTGCCTGCTATCGAGTCCTTGATGTTGTGTACGCAGCAAAATTGGCCAGTCATTCTTGTAGGTCCCACCGGCTCCGGCAAAACTGCGTTGCTCGAGCACTTTGCTGCCGTCGCTGGCGCAAACATGGTCACTTTTCCTATGAACGCGGATATCGATGCGATCGATCTTGTCGGTGGCTACGAACAAGCTGACCCTATGCGTCGAAAGACTGCATTCATATCTTGGGCAAAGAGATATCTTCAAAAGGTGTATGTTGGCTCAATACTTGCTGATGGCGTTGTCTCCGAAACCACACAAGCATTTGAGGACTCCGAAATTTGGCAACAAGAACCTTCACGACATGTTCTACAAGCGATCGGGCATTGGCTGCATACCCAGTCAGCAACTCAGACCACCTCAGAGCTAACAGAATTGTACTCCACTTGTAAAGCACTGCTAGAAGAGCCCAATCAGATTGAAAAAGCACAATTTGAATGGGTCGATGGGCTGTTGGTCCAGTCTTTGAAACGCGGTGACTGGCTTGTGTTGGACAATGCAAATTTGTGCAGTTCGTCAGTTCTTGATCGACTAAATTCATTACTTGAGCCCAATGGCTACATTAGTCTCAACGAACATCCTATGGACAATGGCCAGGCACGGATCGTAAGGCCACATTCCAACTTTAGAATCTTTCTTACTGTAGATCCCCGTAACGGTGAGCTGTCCCGAGCCATGCGTAACAGAGCTATCGAGATTTTCCTGTTGCCTGAAGAAGGCACAGACACTACACTTGCAGACAATGAAGCAATCTTTGGTTTAGAGTCTTCTATGTATCGTTACAGAAACCTTGTCAGCTTGGAGAATGAGCCCGTGGTCGGTCCATTGCTGGGAAAAGTCGTTGAGATTGCCGCCGATCATGTTTCTTTTCAAGACCTGGGATTGCAACAGCGATTCCAGGAGCAGCTGGACCGGGGCCTCGTCCAAGAACCTCCATTGCAATCCGCTATCCGAGAGGCAATGCACAGTCTTTCCACCATCAATGCTGATTGGGTCTCGAAAAATTTCAGCTCGCAGCGATTACTCCATCTGCAACTGCCCGGACAAAGTCAGGTCAGTTTGCTGACACTCAATCAAAGTGGAGTATGTTGAACTGATCACGTAATTTTGTATATAGCCGATCCATCCTATGAATAACAGCGTTCTCGTTCGCGTTCATGGAGAATCCATTATGAGCTCGCATTGGCTAGCCGATGCTTTTGGCGCCTTGCTGGAGATATCGAAAATGACAGATGCCATTACCAAAGCCCGAATTGAAGCTCATCATAAACGTCCTGTCACACTTTTCGAGCGCTCTCTTGCTTCGGTACATTTTCCAACAAAGATAAACGACGCCACTAGCCGGGTCTCGAGCTTTTTAGACGATTCGCTTGGCGCTTTGAAGAATTACGTTGCCAGCCTTCTTCAACGTGTTGATATTTCGCCGGTAAGTAACTAGTCTCTTTCCTCAATGGCGGCATAGAATCACTAACACTCCACTAGAATGCCTTTCAAGCTGTCAAAGCCCTGCAGCGTTTTTGGTGGACTCTCTTTCATCTCGTGCAGTCAAATAGTCTTGAAGATGCCGTTTATCATGTTCATGTCAGTCTTGCGCAGAGTGATATGAACCGGATGAAGGAGACATGCCGTGATAGCGAGGAGTTCCTAGATTATCATCTCGGATCGTTGAGGAAAATGAACGAAGCCACTGGTCTCACGACTGGAAAGAGTATGGAGATCATGTGGAAGCAGTTCCGACCACAGACTGTCACATCAATGAAGAGGCTGAGCTCACTCATGAGTCTCGAAGCGTTGGCAGAAAGATTTGATAATCAGGTCTTCCCACTCAAGGCTTCTGTTGCCGAGCTTTGCAACCTTCGAAATGTCTTCGGTAAAACCATACAGATGGCGATTGAGAAGGACGCGGATATCGATGATTTAATTCAAGAGCTGGAGACATGCATTTGTGCGCCCATGGAACTCCCTGATGGCGAAACTTGGGAGAAGGCAACCCCTTACTTCGCCGCGGAATTCGAAGCGATTTGCCAGTACTTTGATCTGCCGAGCGAAGCCACACGTGAAAAAGCTCACCAGATGCGAGGACTGCTTTCACAGCTATCTTTATTTGCTTGCAGGCCTACAATTGGAGATCTATCATTCTTGTCAACTCCTTCCAATTGTTTCCAACAGATCCTGGCGTCCATTGACCGTTATCTCGGAAGCGATGGCGCGCCAGATACTCCGCGGGCGATTCGACGAAATCTCTCCATATCACTAATTCAACGCATGACAACTGTTGAAAAAGTCCGCCTAGCAGACGTGGCTCAAATCCAGCTCGAACTGGATACACTTGGACAGGCCATTTCTGTTGGCTCGGATACTGTTTGCGAAGATCAGTTGGAGAAAGTATCTCTTATTCAACGCGCCCTCGCTGCGGAACTTGAGAAAATTAACATTCGAGCTCCTAATGTCCTTCAGTCAGGAAGTTCATCCACAAATGTTCTGGACCAGTCACGACTCTGGGTTTCTTTTGCTCTGACTTGCATCTTTGCATATGTTCCCGATCGTCCTTTCGACCCTGCACTCAAAGAGACGATAGAGCGAGAACTTCTCGTCCAGCGCAAGGCTGGCTTGCGCAACCAACTCCAAGCTCTTGAATTTTTCGAGCAATCTTTCTCTGGTCAACGTCGCAACCTCCGCTACGATGTTGCTGAGCAAGAGCTCCTAAGCCTGCCCGCCGATGCAGCTGAGTTACAGATTCCACGACCACCACGATCACAGCTTAGTGTGTTGCAAGGCGAGTTCAATGCTGTTCTTCATATTGCACGCGCTGTCCAGGACCATTTCAAGGCTAGCCAAGGTCCCTTGGACGCAAGTGTTAATCAGAATATTTCGCAACTAGTCCATCGATTGCGCCACAATTATCGCGCTTACGATGACATAGTGGTTCCTCTAGTTGGCTTCTTGCGATGTTTGACAGTTGGTTTGACATTGCTGGAACTGGCCAACGAATCTGACGATAGCGAGAGCTCGAATCGTGACAATGTACTCGTTGCGTTGAGGTCTCTCAGTGCCTCGACCAACAAGTACCAGATACCGCAATACTCTACAACCTTGCTTCACAACCTCACTCTGCTTGCGACAGCCCAAAATGTCGAAAAGATCGATGGTGGAAGACCCCGCTTTACGGATGAGGCTCACAACATTTTTTACAACCTCTATGTGGCTTGGAAAGATAAGATGGCTGATGAGCGCAGCAAGCACGCCCAGAGCTCCAGCCTGTACACCTTCCGAGGCGGCCAGGAAGAGGAAGAACAGGTGGATGAGGTGGAGTACAATGAACTTTTCCCTGACTACGACGCTGAAGAAACGTCAGTAGCTGATGGTGGAGAGACGATGCAATCACCTAGGGAAGCAGCAGTCAAGATCTCGGCACTCCATTCCCAAGTTTTCTGCATGAACGCAGATCCTAAGGAACTGGTGACCCAACTCGTCAAAGAGGATACCCAAAACACTGCTTCTGGCTCTGAACGTCCAAGTCGACCAATGGCTGGCGCACTCCCATCCATATATCTCTCCATTCAACGTGTCAAGGAGACTCTCATATCCGGCAGTGCAGTGAACAAGGCGTATAACATTTACACTGACGCCAATGTAGCAGAAGCTCGAAAGTTGGCGTTGCTTGTACGACGGATTCAAGCGCGGTTCCAGCAACTTCAATCTATCTATCCAGAGCATGTGACAATTCAAGATGTCCACCGTATTGGACACGAACTCCTAGCCTTTGCTCACACGGAACCTATCGCCAAATTCATTACCAAGCTTGAGAAGTTCTATGAGACAATGAACGAATGGGAACGAGTGGCCTCGAAAAATTTGAGTGCCGCGAGTTTGTATGACGAAGTCACGAGATTGATTGTTTCCTGGAGAAAGCTCGAATTGACGACTTGGATGCGCCTCTTTGATTTGGAGATGGACAAGTGTGTTGAGAATGTCAAGACTTGGTGGTTCGTGGCGTACGAGAACATCATTGCAGTTCCCCTTCAGCTTATGGAATCGGGCATTGATCTGACGCTGCATGCCACTGAGCTTCTAAGATCATTGGAGGGCTTCTTCAGGACTGCTACTCTTGGTCAGTATCAAGAGCGACTGAGATTGCTGGTGCAATTTCGAGAACATTTGAGGGCTATGCTCGACACGCTTCCCAAGCTGTTGCCAGTGTACTCCTCGTTGGTTAATTTTATCGCCTACTACTCCCGTTTTGTCAAGCCTGTTGAAGACACGTTGGCCAAGAACAGAGAGGTGCTGGAAAAGAAAGTCAAGGAGGTGGTGCAGCTTGCCAGCTGGAGGGACGTTAACATTGAGGCTCTCAAGCAGAGCGCCAAGATTTCTCACAGGAAGCTGTTCAACCTTGTCCGCAAGTTTAGAGCTCTACTTGACCTATCTGTCAATGGAATCATCGAGGAGGGACCGCCTACCGAGACTGAGTCGCCAAGCTTACAGATTCAAGACAACCATGCGGACTTGCAAGCTAATTCACAAGCCTTGGAATTTTGCGAAAAGGCCTACTCCGATTGGACTGCCGTTCCTCCCCGTTTCAAGAATACAGCAGCCACAGTCACGTTGATGCAAAACCTGAGCGCGCCGCCTCCAGACACCGTAGATGGCGCGGAGGAGATTCGAGACTTTCTCCAAACGCTTGAAGACGATATGACATCGCTGGCAAAAGCTACGCCTACTATCTTGAACGAGGAGACAAAAGACAAGGTCAAACATCTCAAGAACCGAAAACGGGTGCGCTTTGCCGATGCCTTGAAGGATTTAAAGAGAATGGGCTTCCAGCACAACCTCTCCAGTGCTGTACTTGCTACCCAAGACAGCGCTGCGCTTGTTCTTGCATCTACTCCACCTTCTGCTGATATACGTTTCAGCCAAGATGCAGAATACCACTTCCACAAGACTTTGAGTCTCATGCCGAAGGCGCGACACATACAGAGAGAACATTCTGGTGACCTCACACCTGCTGAGGTGACAAGGAGTACTGGCTATCTTGAGGGCATTCTTCATCGATTGCTCAAGCAGCGTAGCGTCCTTATTCCTGCTATGGCGGATTGTGACGAGTTGGAGCAGATCCTCTCCCAACTTGCCGCACTTTGGGTGCATGGCGGTATCAAGGCTTGGGCACAAGCTAGTCATGATGGAGATTTCGCAGACATGTGGCGGACTATGTCTTGGCTGAAATCTGTCGCTCAGGTCTTTGTCAAGATTATCTCAGCCCAAGCTGAGCTTGGACAGTTCGACGCGACAACAGTCATTTCTGGGCTCACGGCACGCGTGGACCAGATCGTCAGGTCTGTTTCTGGCTTCGTGGACTTTCCCAAACTGCCTCAAGGAGTTTGGACTTCTAGCAAGGAAGAAATAATCGAGCAGGCACAAACGATTCTTAATTCTCTCGGTAACGATATCCAAGTATGGGTCATTCAGTTCCCTATGCTTGCCCCTGTTCTCAATCAACTACTGCCATGGACAGAAAAGCCAGCAGCGCGCACCAACGGCATACATGGTATCTCCCAGCAGATTGCAGGTGATATTCGAATAAAAGTCTTCGCATGCATCGACAAGGTTCTGGCATCTATCCAAGACTTTCACAAATCACGAGTTTCCATATCGGTGGAAGAGGCATCTTGGCTCACCAAACAAGATGTTCAACATGCAACAAATCTAGCCTTGCTGCGCGTCAAGGAAGTCAACGCATCAGTCTCATCTGCCATGGCTGACCTCCGGGATTCGTCCCCAGAAGAGATGGCTGCGTCAGTCTCTTTGTTTGCCGCCGTGCAGCCGATACTGCAGCAGTACCTCAACATTGCTCAAGACAATCTGAACCAGTATACAGCTTTCCATGTCTCGACAGCCAGGCTTTCGCATGCTCTTTGCAAAGCTTTTATCACCATTGGCACTCGAGGATATTGTACGCCACCCGAGAAATCCGCCAATGACGAGAAAGGCCATGATGAAAAACTTGAGGGAGGAACCGGCCTTGGGGAAGGCGAAGGAGCAGAAGACATTTCCAAAGACATTGGGGATGACGAAGATCTTACTGAGTTGGCACAGGAACCAGACGCCAAAAAGGAGGATCGCGACGATATCGAAGACGAAAAGGATGCCGTTGATATGGCAGATGAAGAGATGGACGGCGAACTTGGAGATGTCGAAGAGAAAGAAGAAGGCGAGGATGAGAAAGGTAGTAGGGATGGAGATGAAGAGAAGGAGGCCGAAGATGAGGCTGCAGAGGTTGACGATTTGGGTCCTACGACTGTGGATGAGAAAATGTGGGATGATGGGGAGAAGCCAGATGCCGAAAAAGATAAAGAGGGAGAACAGGGAACTGCTTCAAAGAATGATGATCAGGTTGCTGGCAAGGATGGTGATGAAGAAATGGAAAATGAGGAGCGTCAAGAGGAAGAGGGAGAAGGGAGCGAAGAGGAACAGGATGTTGGTGCGGACGAAGATGAAGCTGTTGGCCAAGAGCGACTGGAGAAAACGGACGAGTTCTTGAAGCAAGAAGAGACTCTGGAACTCCCTGAAGACCTGAACATGGATGGTAGTGGTGATGAGAAGTCGGACGACGAAGATATGGGCGATATGAGCGACATGGAAGAAGGCGGAAACACCGAGGACGCCCCAGTCGAAGAAGAAGAGTTTGACTTGCCTGGCGAAAAAGACGACGGCGGCCCCGAAACTGAAGAGGTTGACGACGACGAAATGGAGGATCAGCCTCAAACCGGCGCGGAAATGGGTGAATCAGGTGATAAAGAAGAAAATGAAGACGCTGAAGAAGACAAGCCGGAGGACAAACAGGGTTTGCTCCAGTCCGATGCCAAAGCCGCAGAAGATGCTGTACCCAGCGAAGACCAAGGCCTAGGAACCGACACAAACAACCAGCAGGACGACCAATCTGCATCCAACAGTGCCGCAAAACAAGACCAAGGCACTACAGGTGAGGAAAATAACAACAATACCGGTGCTGCTGGCGAACAAGGCGCCAAAGGTCAGGCAGAGAACCAAGAGGCAGTTGGGCGCAACGAGGACCTGCAAAACTCGGCTGATAGCCAGCCCTTCAAGAAACTTGGCGACACGCTCGAGAAGTGGTATAACCAACAGCGACAAATTCAACAGCCTACAGAGCGACCTGACGCGTCGGAACGCGAACGCAAACGAGATGCTGACATGGCTGACGTTGATTTCGAACATCTGCTCAATGAGGAATCAAAAGCTGAGGCTCAGGCTCTTGGTGCCGCGTCCGAGGATCAAGCGAGGGCTCTTGATGGCGAGAATGCTATGGAGACGAATGATGAGGATCTACCGCAAAACAGTTTTTCTGATGAAGAGGAGGCGACGGCCGAGAATGCAGATGTGGAGATGCAGGACGTCGAACAACCTGCCGATGGTACAGCTCAGAATAGGGATCAAGCCAACTCTAGATCTTTTATCGGAGATGCAGCACAACAGGATCGACAAGAATACAACGGCCCGGAAGCCCCAGAGGCAACCTCTGAAGAAGACGTCAAACAACAAGATGTCGAGCTCACTGCATCCACAAAGGATCTCACGCTTCAAGATTCTGTTGCCCTTACAGAAGTTGAGGCTAGACAACTTTGGAGTCATCATGAAACCTCCACGCGCGCCCTGTCCGCCACTCTCACAGAACAGCTGAGATTGATCCTCGCTCCTACTCTCGCGACTAAGCTGCGTGGCGATTACCGCACCGGAAAGCGTCTCAACATCAAACGCATCATCCCCTACATCGCATCGAGCTACAAACGCGACAAGATCTGGATGAGACGCGCTGTTCCCAGCAAACGCAGCTACCAAGTTATGATCGCAGTGGACGACTCAAAGTCCATGGGTGAAGGTGGGTCCAAAGAACTCGCCTTCGAGACCCTGGCGCTCGTGTCCAAAGCCCTCTCCCTACTCGAAGTCGGCGAACTATGCGTCGTGGGATTCGGTCGAGATGTCAAGATAACCCATGCTTTTGACAAACCCTTCTCTGACGAAGCCGGAGTGAATGTCTTTGGTCAATTCCAGTTCAACCAGGAAGGAACGGACGTCGGGAAGTTGATTCAACATGGGACGGAGATATTCGCTGAAGCACGAGCCAAGGCGTCGGGCTCGGCACAGGATCTCTGGCAACTCATGCTCATCGTCTCCGACGCCATCTGCGACAACGCCGACGAAATCAAACGTCTTGTCCGGAAAGCTCAGGAGGAGAAGATCATGATTGTCTTTGTGGTCGTCGATGCGCGGGCGGGGGAGAGGGTCGAGGGAACAGCGAAGAAAGTCCAGAGTATCATGGATCTGGAGAAGGTGAGTTTTGAACCGGATCCGGCGAGTGGGGAGATGAGGGTGAAGAGGTACAAATACATGGCGGAGATTTTCCCGTTTAGGTGGTGGATTGTCGTCAGGGATGTTAGGGAGTTGCCTGGGGTGCTTGCTACGGCGTTGAGGCAGTGGTTCGCTGAGGTTGTGGAGAGTGCATAAAAGTCGTGAATGGGTGGTTTTATGGAGTGAGGTGTTTTGTTTGATCTCGCGTTAGAGATTGTGTTCTGTACAGAGATCTGGAGTCGTAACTTGGTACTTTATTCGTCGCTAGTCCTCGAACTATTCTTGAGTTTTCCGCTTTCCCGCTCTGTATCAGCCGTGTACATTTCTCGTGAGATATGGCATCAGAGTCGACAGCTAGGACCGGGGAGGCAGTGACTGTGCGGGCAGAGAGCTCTATGTGGTTTCATATTCGAGATCAGAAGTGTGCATTGAACGAGAAGATTCTTACAAGCACGGTTCTTCAAGGAAGGAGCAGCGAAAGTTTTATACCCCCTAGGTTTTGAGCCGAACCATCAAGCCCTATTTCGATCCAAGCGGAATGTGCAATTATTTATCGCGCTGGTGAAGTCTGAAGGTAACACAGGCACTCGTACAGAACGTAAGGCTACTTCAAGCAGGCGACAACGCTACTCCATGATACGCTGCATGATCCTCTCATACCATTTTCTAGGTTCTCGCTCATTTTGGATCTCAGAAAACGTGTCATAGATATCGATCGCCCTTTTGGTGTTTCCAAGCGTCAGATCCGCGTCCCCTGGTCTGACATATTTCGTCTTCTTGACGAGCTTCCATGAAAGCAGCGCAATAGGGAAAGCAGCAAGCATGCTGTAATCAAGAAAAAAGTAGAGCAGACTCCATCGAATAGAGAAGAACAAGTCGTAGCCGAGTAAAAGTAAGAGCAAAACAAGTCCACAAACGGCGGAATGTGTTGCGTAGGGTTGAAGGCGGGCTTTGAAGGCGGAGGTGTCGCGGGAGACGCCTTGGACGTCGCAGGCGCGCCGGAAGTGCAGATAGATGATGCAAGTTCCAAGGTGGTTGAGAAGCTGGCAGGCGGTATTGAGATATACAAGCCATGTGAGGACGCTGGAAGAGGAGTTTGATACCTGTAGGAACGCGAGGAGAGAGAATGATAGCGCACCAATGGCAGCGATCCACGGAACACCACTCTTAGTTGTCTTGGTGAAGATTCTTGGGGCACGACCTTCTGTTTCCATGCCATGGAGAGATCGAGCTGCGGCGTACGCGAGCCCAATTCCCGAACTGAATACTGGAGTCAGGATGAAGACGATGACCAAATTCGGCAGACCTGGGATCTTTAATCGCTGCATAGCGATAATGTAAGGCGAAGCAGCACCGGTGCCAGCACCAGTCGCCGTTCCTCCAAGAATTGCAGCCAAAGTTGGGTCGTCGTACGGGATGACGATACCGATTGCCAGTGCGCCTCCCACAAAGAAGAAAAGCAGTCGGAACGGAAAGGACTTGAAAGATGCAGGAAGAATTCTGCGAGGACGTTTTGCCTCCCCTACGACCATTGAGATGTATTCAGGACCACATATCGTGAAGGACGCTTGAACCGTTGCAGATATTATGCCGAGGAACTTGTCAGTCGGTCCAGGGACGATGTGTTCGACAAACGCACCTGGTTCAGTCCAATATCTGAAGCCGTACATGTCGTGAATTGGGTTGACGCCTATCATGGTCAAGAAGGTGAAGAGGAAGAGCATGAAAATCAAAATGACTTTGAACGTGCTAAAGAAAGCT
Source organism: Venturia carpophila (assembly GCA_014858625.1). Lineage (NCBI taxonomy): Eukaryota > Fungi > Ascomycota > Dothideomycetes > Venturiales > Venturiaceae > Venturia > Venturia carpophila. The sequence continues at coordinate 1,575,651 of JACTAK010000010.1, forward strand.
TCCGAGACTCCAAAAAACCGGACCGCTAGCAGATTGAGGAGTCTAGCACGTTTGTCGAACAGGCAGCCTACACGGATGAGCAATCACTTACGAGTAGGCTATGAAGGCGATGGCTATAACAGCCTCCACTGGAATCTTGTCCGTCCAGAAGGCAAGCATTATATCTAGACGTGCGTTAGCTTTGCATCAGCACGAGACCTCGACGCGCTTACTGAAGGCAATTATCTCATACAGGATCAGCAGGGCCCATGTTCAGAAAAAAATTCCATCCCATCGCGAAAGACAATGCATCATCCTGTGGTTTGAGCTAGTTTCGCTGCATCTGGAGACATTGATCTTTGTACGTACGACCCAATGCCCTGTCAACCTGATGAAAGGTGATTGTACTAGGAGATAGCACACCATCTCGGCAAAGCAATCATTGACAGGCCAGATGACCGTCGCTCATAGTGCGAATCCGATGAACAATCCAGCTGGTCTGCTCTTGGGCAAAACGGAGCCCATCTGAGCGAACAATGAAGTCCTAATCGCGCCGCCAATCGCGAATAGCTGAACTTGCGGTCCAGTGACCTTGCGGTGCAAGTTATCGGATCCAGCCGTTTCGGTGGCATCGACAACATCACCAAGCGTCCTGCTATCGCTTTCGACAGCGGTGGTCAGCGACTTCTCTCTAATGCTGTCGCCGTACCCTTTCTCGACTGGGGCGCTCATTGTGTCTAAGGAGCAAGATACGCATGGCTTGCACGAATGATCAGATCTGACAAGGGATGAATTATGGTTATCAATGGTAAGCAGGTACAAGCATCAACTAGCATCGGAACTGTTGGTCCATATATCGGTTCCGGTCATGTTAGTCACTGTCAAAGCTGAGTTCGACGTGAAGATAGGTCCATGAAGCTGAGATGCAGGTAGGCCCACGAAGACCGGATCCAAGAGCGTGTTTGTATCTTTAGAGTGGGCTCGCCAAAGGCATCCTGATTCTTCTCTGCGCTGTTCCTTGTGTCGAGATCCGCGTGAAGTCTACTGTTGAGGAGTGATCGACGATAAGAGCTGCCTGGGGGAGGCTTATGATTGTGACTATGTAGTGTGATGGTCGAAGGTCAAGTTGGGAGCGAAAACGGGGTCCAGCTTGGGCCATCCCCTTATCTTTCGCGGATACCCGGCCATCATTCCCCCCCCCCCCCCCCCCCCCCCCTCCGCCCCCTTTTCTTTTCAAAACTATGGCGGCATCGCAGTTTGCTTTCCACGAACCCCAGACAACAAAACGCCCTCGTCCAAAGATAGTGGGCAAGTCAAGATCCCTGCTTTGGCCGTGAGACACAATTGAGATTGACTCAGCTAGTCGAACACTGGAGACGTGAGACGGGTTTGCCAACTCGGTCGTTATTTCAGCACCGCAATCCAACTTCTTCTTTTTCTTGTTGCGTCCGTAATCATATCAGAGTTCCAAGAATTCCAAGAATTCAGCTTCCGTCATGTGGCGACTTTTCAGCTCCATCCCATCAGATACACCTTCAAAACCAGTCCCATCGCGAGGACTAGCGGCATCATGGTATCGATCGCCCGAACTCAATCGACTTGAACGACGTGCCATCTTCCTCCGGAGATGGATACTCGTTACACATTCACTTGGATTTTCCAAAGCGGGGGATTATCTTTAACTCCACATTGCTGGACTTTGATTTTTCCTCGTCAAGGATCGAGACAGTAACATCAAAGGGTTCCAACACTTGTGCCGTCATCGAGCATATCCGCTCGTCGAGTCTCAAAAGTGGTACCGCTCGTATCTTGAGCTGCCTTGACCATGGTTGGACTTGCTCTTTGACGGGGGAAATTGTCAAAAGCACCAAGGTTCGATACCGTCGAAGGTTCGACAGAGCTCAGTGCAGCTTGCTCCTTATCAATGTTTTCGTAGATTCAGCTGGGTTTGTGTTCGTCAATCTTCAAATCGGCGAGCTGGAAGTGCAATGGGATGAACATTGAATTATGAAGGCTGGAAACCAGCCTTGAGTAAAACTCTATTGCGGCCCAGTAGCTTCAGCTTTGACAAGGCGAGAGGGCCACAGCTTCAGCATCTGATCTCCTGAACCATGGAAAGTCGTGGACACCATCGAAGTTCGAGTCTGCTGCCGTCGCTGAGGGGAATCTCAATATCAACTCCAGATCCAAAGAGAATGCGCTCCTTGCCCATATACTCGAAGACTGGTGTTTTAGGACTCCGGATTTGGCTGGAATTCGATGTAGTGTAACTCGTGTGGAAGTACAAGCACTCAGGCTGTGAATAAGTTTGTCAAGGCTCGCGTCTTCCGCTACACAAAGCATGGAGATAACACTCTCCACAATTGCAATCTCGTTACCCGACTCTTATCATGGCTTGTGGCTATGTAAAGATCCCGGCTACGTGAATCTTCCGCCTAACGCGTTATACAGATTAATGTCCGGGATGATGGAGCATCACTTACCAAAACTGGGGTGTAGATCCCATGAGCGGAATTCCAACATCATGGTCACATTACACCTTGATTTTATCGGAATGGTATCAACAATTCCAAGGAACGGTTTCGTTTGTTCATCCGAGTTTACCAGGAGGATTCCCATCTCACACCTACCGAAGTATCAATTGCAACATGTCGAGTTTCTCGTTGAAGGGCCGTACAGCGCTTGTTACGGGCGGCGCACGAGGCTGTGGCCTTGCATTTGCTCAGGGCCTCGCTGAAGCCGGCGCAGATGTGGCCATCTTCGATGTCGGCGACCCAGCCCCAGCATTCTTCGAGATTGAAAAGCTGTACGGTGTCAAGACAAGCCATTACAGGTAAGCTTGAATACAATTTGCCTAGCCAAAACAAAAAGGCTAATTGCGGTTCAGGGTAGATGTTAGCAGTATGGATAACCTGCAAAAAGGCTTCGAAGCATTTAAAGCAACTTTCGGCGGCGAGCTCGATATTTGTGTAGCCTGTGCGGGAATTAATGCCAACATCCCTTTCCTTGAGACATCGATAGAGAAGCATACACAATTGCTTGGTGTAAATGTCCTCGGAGTTTACCATACAGCCCAGCTCGCCGCAAAATTGATGATCGAAAATGGAACGCAAAAGGGGAGCATCATCCTTGTCGCAAGTATCGCGAGTTACATGGCCGTCCGAAGTCAGACGTGCACAGCATACTGCGGCACGAAGGGAGCAGTTCGAGCTATGTGCCCGGCGATTGCAGCAGAATTAAGTCAGCATAAGATCAGGGTCAACACAATCTCCCCAGGTTACGTGAGAACGGAAATGACTGCCCCAGTAAGCTTTTATAGACATGGTCTGGGAGGCGTACGTCGAACTAATCATGTGACAGTTCCCGCATTTGCTCGAGAGTTGGAAGGACGAGATCATGAACGGAAGGGTGGCAGAGCCGGAAGACATCAAAGGAGCATGTGTATTTTTAGCCAGCGACGCCAGTTCATACATCACTGGTCAAGATGTGGTGGTTGATGGAGGTGTAACAAAGTGGTAGAATAAGGAAGAAATTGTGCTACAAATCAATCGAGTATCAACAATGACAGGAGCGGATTATCTGCTCTGATATTGATGTTCGCTGGCATTAGCGGTCGAGCAGCGGTTAAGATATCTAAAAGTCTGCCTCGGGAATCGTCATCCATGGTGGGCATATTTGGGGAGTGATTGGCAGGCACACCAGGAATGTTCGAAGCCTTCTCTCCGACAACATGTCTGATGCCGCGGTGCTGCTGGCTGGCTTGTGGGTATCCTGCTTTCCAATGAGATGAACGTCTTAAGATGAGGTTCGGAGTATTTTGGCTGCCGATTCATAGGTGCAGAACTGTTGACGTGCTGGGAAGGTTCTGGACAAATGGGTATGTGGCCTGACATCGTCTGTGGGTGACAAACCGTGATGTTGCTTGACAAAACATCCCACCTCATCCCATCATCCGATCGTGGCATTTCGAAGTCGGCAAACTTGTCCAATAGCGCGGACTTGCTCGTCATGACTTATTGATCATTTGCTACATTGAAGCCAATCGTCATCTCCATCGAGTGTGAAAGCATGTCCAGCCCGAGCGACTTGGCAGCCGTGTCCTCTTTGACCTCGGCAAGGGAATCGAACAACCATTTGTGATGGTTCATTGTCGTGTAAGGTATATTGAAAGAGCTAGCTGGAAGGGACTAGTCACGTTTGTCTGGCACTCTCCTCGATGTTCACTTGCCTGTATCTGGTCGGAACATGTCGTCCATTGGAGTATTCGTGTGTATGTCGATAGAGCTGTCTGGAACATGGCCCCAGGTCGAGTTGCCTAGAAAGTTGAAAATGTCATCTTGCGAGACCTGATGCTGCTCTGGTATTTGATGTGCAGGTGAATCTGCGAAATTTGATCCAAAGAATCAGTGCTCAACAATGTCCCTGGAGGAGACAGGAGCGCAGTATCGAAATCTCGGTCATGGTCTTGATTGTAGCAACTGTCGCTGTCTTCTGATACATCAGTTTGCTTCTTCCGGACCTGTTGCTGGTCGACAGTGAAGTTCTGGGTAGGTCGTCTGGTGACGATGCGACCATCGGCATCGCGCCAAAGATTTTCTCTGGACTTCTCCCAATCCTTCTCCACCAGCTTCATCGTCTTTTCCTTGATGACGAACGAGATGTGTCTCTGCTCATTTGTCAGAGCAAGACGACGATATGAACTTCGGTGAATGGGCTTCCTTACCTAAACCGGGCAATGCAAATCATGGTGCGTTGTGTTTGCCACAAAGGTGGACTTCTCATCGACGCTCTGGAGAGTGATGGTTGAGGCGCGGCGTCGTTCTCGCAGGACTTTCCTTCAAGTTTCTCTCATACCTGTAGGGAGTCCTGAACTCGACATCGTGACTTGGTTTGTGGTTGTAGTCCTCGAACCATTCATCAGCCTTCCAATCTCCTGCTCTTCATCAGTCATGTGTATCTCTTGTGAGATTCACCGTGAGCTCCAAAAAGTGTCATGGGCCGAAGGCTCGACCAGCAGAACGTGAAGCTCGTATCACCACTCGCACAACACCCTGCTGCTACCTCTAGCTTCTCGCATCAGACATAAAGTAGCAACACGAACGTTGCGCTCGTGCGGAGTTGATACAAAGCCATAATGCCGTCGCATATGGGTGGTTTCCGAAGCCAGTTTCTCGCCGAAACTTACGAGTCCGCCACGTGAAATAGCCCATCGCCGGCCATACCAACGCGAATTCCTCACTGGTCATACCATGATCCGGACATTCTAATGGATTTCGTATGCTTCTCCGATGCCTTTCGCGGCTGGGACATGACTGATGGAGTTGTTGTAGTGGACTCGTCTCCTAGGAGGAGCTGGAGTCTCTGTGCGACAATCAAGCTCGAAGAACCCACAAGAACGCCTCAACCGATTCAAGCGCATATATGATCAAATAAGAGTCGGTACTTCAGGAAGGAATTGATGATGGATATGCTGACATGACCTCAAGACAACGTGCCAACGATCCCCTCTCCTCCAAAATGACAGCTCGACCACCGAAACGATCAAGACCTGCTTCCAACGCTTGACTACTATCCTCGAAGATGAATCGCGATCGCCTGCCCCTCACCTCTGCCTCTCTTTCGCCAATTCAGCTCAGATATACCAGACCATAGCGCGAATCGGTTCCGTGGCTCAGAATGAAGGCATTATCCACGAGGCCATAGCTGTCTTCGGAGCTTTGATTGACAGCGAAGAGGAGGAGTTCTTGTCGAACGAGAGATTCGCACACTCGCTCATGATCTTCGTGGATCGCACGTCTGCGAATCCATACGTGGGCGAAGACACCGAAAGCGAGATCGTGGAGCTTCTCTTTGGCATAGCTGCAAAGATCAGGTTGGATCCCAAAATCCTGCCTGTTTGGTTTATCAAAAGAGAAGAGTCCGGGAAACGGAAGGTGCTAAGCAAGGACACGAATGATTTTGTGGGAGTCACGTCAAAGGAGGATTTTCCACTCTGCTACCAGCTCATAGACCATGTTCACAATGAAGGAAAAATAGGCGACTTTGCAAGGACCGGTCTCCTCTATATATTTGAGTCAGCATCAAAATCACAGGAGTTAGAGAAGTGGATTCTGGCAAGCGATCTTCCCACGCTCATGGCAAGCGGCCTCGGTGCCGTATACAGCCAGTTGAGCAGGAAGCTTTCAATCATACATCCTCCCGACGAGCTACCAATTATCCTCACGCTGTCGGACTACAAGGATCTCGTTCCGCCTATGGAAGCTGAAAGCATGTTCTCTAAAGACCTTCAGGACCATCTGGCGACCTTTGTGTCTTATCTGCGGTTTTGGCAAGATGTCCTGGAACACTGCCGCTCTCTCGATGTGCGACAGACTCTCCTCGACCATTACCAGGTCTTGTATCTTCAGCAGCTACTGTATGGCCATTGCGAACTCATCTCTTTGACCTCGCTAATCAAAATGCAGATATCCTTCGATGCTAGAATCGTCCGATGTCGACGGCGGCTCGTCAGTGGCTGTACTCACATACTTGAGAAGGATACTAGATGAGCTTAATAATGCCGAGCTGGTTCATCTGATCTTGCAATATCTCCTGGCCCTGCCGGAGCAAAGTCGACCTCGATCACCTACTGCAATCAAGCGACGCAACTCTTTGCTTCTTTTGACTCAACCTGAGAATGAAGACGATCGACTGAACCCAGCGCTTTTCAGTCTCGTTGATTTGCTGCATAGCAGTATCTCCTCCACCAATCCGCAAACCGTAGTCGCGGCATTCAAACTCGCCACGGTCATCCTGGGTAAAAATCACGCTTATGGCATCGACACTCTCCTACAAACTGTCCCATCACAACGGACCGAACCAGCAAGGACACATGGTGCTCTGGACGCAGAAACAGGGATATACTTGGCATTGGCTGAAGATATTGGAGGCAGTCAAGGGCTAGATGGGGCATACGAGAGTCATCTGCAAGATGCACTGCGACTTATTGAGTCTCATGTATGCTCTTCCCGCCTACTGACATTGAGTGGCCTGGGTGGATCTTCTGTGCCGCCAACGAGTCTACCCACCGCTTCAGCCGCCCCCAAAGATGTCAGTTCTCATTTCATCAATTTGGACGACACTTTCATGAATCACACGGTGTCAACGTTGCGGACTTTCCTGACGAATAACGTCGAAATTAACCTGGCGTTGACGGAAGCTATTATCACGATTGTGTCATGCCCGCAGGTACACCTTGAGGGCTGGGCTGCAGTGGAACCCGGGCACTACGACTTCTCGGGGTGTGAAGAAGTGGATTCTTCCACGCCAGAGCCTTTGCGGCTGTTGAAAGTGGCGCGACGTCAACCATCGTGGTCGACACAGCACACCCCATTGTTGCTTTCTAAGCTTCAGGACGTGCAAAAAGATCTGTGGGCTTTGCGGAAGCTGGAGCCAGATCTCGACCAATTAATTGCAACACGAAAGCAAGCATTCAAGCTGCACGAAGAGATATCACAAGAAATTCACACTGCTGCCAGTCGGCCCAGCCGTCCTTCAATAGACTCTACCCTTCCCTTCAATGCCGGATCAACGCCACAGAAGCTGGCTGCAATCCCTCAGCGGTTGTACAGCGGAAAGACTCCTAGTACCCCGTCGAGATCTCAGTCTCCGCGCGGTAGAGCTATACAGACTGATCGGAGGACCGCGCCCACATCTTCACCAGCGCCATCGATATTAGGCCAGTACGCACCAGGATTGACGAGCCCCAGGAGCGGATCTCCTTCGCGATCTAGGCCATCTGGAGAGATACGACGTATCTCAAGTACTGACCCTCGAAGCGCTGAAGTGGCGCCTGAGGAATTGTTGAGAGACGTTATCGAGACTGCCAATTCGGCTGCGCTTGCTAAGCGGATCAGTTTCCCGCTCAAGCCATCGGCAGTGAGCAAGGAAGTTGGTCAATTCTCGGCCGGTGAAGTTGCTGAAGATGGCGATGCGAGTTCTGATGATGTGAATGAACAAGCAGAAAAGAGGGAAGCAAGTCTCGGTCACATTCTTACGAACGCTGTGATACTGCAGGAGTTTATCTTGGAGCTGGTAGCTATCATGCAAGTCAGGGCTAGCATGTTTGGAGAGGTTAGATTTGCTTGAGATGTGTTTTCTTACAATACCCCCAATACACTAGCTAAAATCTGAAGGACTGCACCAAGCTCTGTATGGCCGGGACTTCTCGCGATGTTTTGTCTGAGCTTGTCCTGTACTTGTTCGTGTTCTGATACTACCAGTACTTACTGTCGCAATATCTTGATGTCACCTGTCGTATCGTTCAATCCCATTCTAAGACCGGGGGCCTTCTTTGCTTTCTTTTCCATTCCCCTCCTGCTGTACATTCCTATCGTCAGGAACTTATCTATGGCCCTCTCCATCGTCTTCCACGCCAGTGAATGGGCTTTCACCGATTTCGTCCCGTCGCCTAATCAAGTGCGGCTAGCACGAAAAGCCTCTGCATGGTCTTGAAGGCGCACCGTGAGGGCTTCATGCCGATTCGAGATGGCTATGAAAAATGGTAGGGGTAGCAGGAGAACCGAGAACTGTAAGCCGATGCTGCTGGATCAGTGAGCTAGCAACTGCCATCTCCGCAGATCGCGTTGCCGTCAAGTATTCCGAGTGAACAAGAACACCACATACTTCAAAATGAAAAGAGGATCCAGAAGCACGTCGCATAGGAAGCCGACGCCGTCATTCGAAAGGTAGTTTAACCTCATTGCTTACAGGCTAGTAGGTAGTTCCATTACGACCAATGACGCCAAGTCATGATAATGCCTAGAGCTTGTTGATCTCCGAACCAAATTTCCTCTTTCCATATATAGAGCCTGGGAATTTCACTTTGTCACGCAAACCGTAGTGCAGCATTTATCCCCGTCCCAGCGCTCCTCGAATCCATCCAGCATGTCAGCTAAACGAACCATCGTTGTCTTCGGCTCCGGCCCTGGTATCGGTCGATCAGTTGCCCAGGAATTTGCTTCCAACGGCTTCAATCATGTCATCCTACTTGCTCGACAACACGCCCGACTACATCAGGATAAGACAGCCGTGGAGAAGAGTGCCAAGGATGTCAAGGTCGACGTCTTGACAGTCAACTTGGCTGATAAGGCTTCACTGGAAGAGACTTTGACCGAAATTGACTCTCTTTCGAAAGACATTGAATGTGTTCTCTACAATGCCGCTCGCGTGGCTCCGAGCACTTTACTGGAATTTCCTGTTGAGGAGATAGAGCTCGACTTCAAGGTATATCACCCAACTGTCTTCTGCCATTCCATGCCTGAAGCTGAGCATATGGATGTAGACAACGAACTCCGGGCTGTACACCGTGGCACAATGGTGCATTCCAAAGTTCCAAGCCCTTGCAATATCAAACCCAGCCGCAAAGCCCTCGTTACTTGTCACGAACAGTGTTCTCTATAAATGTCCTGTTCCGGCAGTGTTTTCTTTGACTCTCACAAAAGCTGCCCAGAGGGCTATGGTAGAGTGCATGTATCAGACTTATAAGGACAGTGGTGTGCACTGTGGGCTTGTATCGGTCGGCGGAGAAGTGTCTCCGGAGAACAAAGTTATCAATCCCAAAAATATTGCCAGGAGGACTTGGGCTTTGTTTAATCAGCCGAAGGAGAGCTGGGAATTGGAGGTTGAAATCATGGAGGCGCACTAGTCGATATGACAACGAACAAACCCATGAAGATTCTTCTTATTTGTTCATATTCTCTTCCCGAGAATGAATAACTTATCGGTCAACTGTATAACACTGGCAGAACCTGGCTTCATCCCGTATGTCTTGTCAAAAGCGCCACCATGCTTACTTCCTGATCCACTCCGGGATCATCTGCATCCCTTGCACCACCACCACCAACCAACGGAACCGCCCATCAAGCAAACCAGAACGCTAGACGTTTAGCATCCGGCCACTTTTAGGTTCAGGCGTCCTTCAGGCAGCATGGCTTGGCTTTTGCCTGCGGCGGCCTCAGTTGAGGGGTCAAAAACAACTAAACACGTTTCTCCCTCTCCCTCTTTCCTTCTCAATTACCGCTAGCCTTTCGACTTTTCGCCATATCTCTCATCCTAGTGCCCTCGTTTTACTTCTCAGCTGTATACAAGCCCTGCACTACAAGTCGACTGAGTAGTCCAGCCTACTTGTTGCTCACTCGCTCCTCCGCAGTGGGTTTACCAACTGTCTTTCCTTAGAAAAAGCTTCAAGCTGAATTAACACGCTCAATTCGAGGTCGATATTGAGTTCAGAGAACTCTCAGAACCAACGGCATCCTTAATTTTTCCGCCGTTCCCAAGAGCAGAGCGAATTGACCTCGTTGTGCCATTACCACAACCATCCTCATTCAGTATGACGCAAGACCCTCTCGAGAATCCTGGATGTGCTGTCGAGACACTCGAAGCAGATCTCGACGGCGATGACATCCCTAAAGACGACCTATGCTGGGGTCGCCTCAAAGGAGGGAGAAGATGTTTGAATCGAACGCGCGCCATGAGCCGCGACTCAACCACAGCCACGAGCGGTATGTAATCCCGCTATACGAAGGCAAGCTTTCCCATGTCGAGATCTGAAAATGAAAATGCCAAAAGAGTCATGGATCGCGTGTGGTGTCATGACAGCTCTTGGCTTCACTTGACACAATATACTAATGTTATGGTCCAGAATATACTTTTCGCCCCATGCTTCCAACGTGCAAAACACACACCAAACAGCAGTTCATAGCAGGCGTTTGCCAAGCTCGCCTCCAATGCGGCACCCAATGCAATGCCAAATATCGATGGGAGCCTCATGGCTTCTCGTTATGCTCCACTCACGCCAAAATTGCAGGTTTCATGGCATGCTACTTTCTCAGGATACCCACAGAAATCCGGTGTCGAATATACTCCTATCTGCTTCCAGATCAGACAATACTTGCTCGGTTCTCCAATTCTTCGATGCTGCGGTCCGATAGCGAGCCCTGTTGTCCACAGATACTTCGCGTCAATCATCAGATCTACGAAGAAGCTGCGATTGTTCTCTACGCTCAAAATACATTTCAGATTGAGATTTCTGGAAGTAACAGTAGTGCCAATATTGACATGTGCAACAGCTCCTTCGGCGTTGACTCGTTTCCCACTCCCAACCAAGGCAGACCGTTCTCGGTTAATCATATGTCTCACATACAAGGACATGCTACATCTGGCAACCATACTCTCCAAGATTATCAAATGCAGCTCATGCTGTTGGAACGACAGAACAAAAAGCGATTGATGATGACTCGACAGGAAAGGGATAAAGTTGATCGTGCCTATGTTTCTCCATCACCTCCTTCTGGGACACCTTTACCGCGTTCCAGGCTTGACGATGTTACGTACCTTTCATCCGTTCCAAGTTCGCATTTACATACCTCAGCTTGGCATCCAGGTTGCCTGTCGCACGCTAATATTGATATGATCCGGTCCTTCCAAGTCAATGTAATGTTCCCGATTGTCACTCAGCCGACTTTAAATCAGAGCGATAATCAACGGCAGCAAATGCTAAGACAGCAGATGGCATTTCAGCAACACCAAGCGCAGATGGCAGCTCAACAGGCAGCACAGCAGCAACAACAACAACAACAAATGCAGATGGCAGCACAGCAACAAACACTCTTCCAGCAGCAGCTTCAAAACGTGCTGGGGAGCATTCCAACTCCAACAACCGCCTCCATGAGCATACCTCCTCCTTCTACTGGACTGAACCCCATGACCCAAGCATTGTTTCCTCCGCCCCCGGCTTCTACTTCTCTGAGCTACAATCTGGCTCCTCCTGTTCCGCCTCCAAACTTCACAAACCAGTTTTTTACCTCCAACTCCAACCCAGCCTTCGCCCAGCTCCATAGCACATGGATCTCAGTCCATGGGGATCATGCTTCCTCAACATGGACCAAATATTACGCTATCACTGCCTCCTACTGGTCCCTCGCCACAGAGATTACCATGGGCAGAGGGGTGTCTTGAGAGGGCGAAATATGAGGTATGTGATGCTCTCAACCAGGTAGTCGAGCGTCTCCAACTATTACCACTTCCGATCCTTCGCTTGAACGTTGATGTCCATATCGGCCAATATGAAGCGCAAGAACCTGCTCTCGCTGCTGCGCAATTGTTTCTCAACACATTCCGAGGGCTGAGAAACGTCCTTCGACCAAACGTCGGTAGAACCATATGGGTGAACCAATTCTGGCGCCACAAAGAGATCCTCTACAACCCCCAAGATATTTCGGTCATCCCAAAAAGAAGCTCCGAATTCGTCGATCAATGGAGAGCGGAGATTTCTCAGCAAGGACCTGCACCTGGTTTGTCCCCTGTCGTGTATGCTTATTGGGTTCTCCACTATATCTGTTTCGATCTCCAGGCTCACCACGGGACCGCAAGTGTTCTGGGTTCCAACACTGATATTGATTCACTTTTACTAAGAGCAAAGGTTGCTAGAGAGGAAGAGGACAAGCGCGTATTGAGAGGTCTCGGCGAGGAAATACGAACCATTTGGCGGAGGTATATTCTGAAACAAAGAACATTCGAAAACAGAGTCTCAAGAGGAGTGGCTTTCCTGGATGGCTTGCTTGGCCCGGATGATGTCCATCCGCCTCCTGTACTCCCCTCTTCTTCTTCAACGCGAATTTACGAGGGCAAAGGAAAGGGCAGGGCTGAGGAAGTTGACGATGATTATGGGACAATTTATTCATCCATCAGAGAAGAGGAGGCGGATAGTCCTGACACGGATGGCAATCGTTAGGATAATACGCAGGGACAATGGTAAGAGTCTCCTGGTTCCCTCCTTTGAAGCACTTGATGCTGAGATACTTTTCAGACGGGCGCTTCTGCGAATACACCCTCAGTGTTTGCTTTGCTGGTCGGGGTCATGTTTGAACACTACCTGTCGTCCTACCCGGGCAATGCAAAATAACAATCAGAGTGCGGGATATCTGGATGATTTCTTGTCGGGAGTGTTTGCACAGGCGTCCACTGGAGACGGAGCTTTTTGATAGACTGGGAAGTAGATTCGACTAGTTTTGCATCGTCTCCATCGAATAGAAAATCGAGTGATGGTTTCTTGCTTTGTAAGTGTTGAAACAGCTGTTGTAAGTATGCTTTGTCGAAGAGCTTGTGACGACTACCTCTCCGGAATGCATTCCTCAGCTTCAGCCATGGAAAACATCGATCCCCGACCGCGACGGGAGTCTCAACGACTGATGGCAGATCAAGCGGAGCGACGACACTAGTCGCCGTCCTTGAAAGTTTGGGGGGGAAAACCCCGACGACGGTTTCGGTAGTCTCCTGCACGCATAAAAGGCAGGTTTCAATGTCAAGGGCGTGAGGACGCATTCGCGACGTGGATTCTTCGTCGCGATCCTGGGGTTTGGGCAGTCCGGAATCGACCTACAAGCGCTGCTAGAATGTAGGTATGGTCTGGTACCTAGGGTGAAGCTCGGTCCGACTCGAGGGTAAACCGACCTAGAACCCGCGATGGGGTTTCGTACCTTGGGCGGTGTGGAGGGTGTTTGTGGGCGAGGGTAGCCTACCCTAGCTAGTCCGTTGGCAGGATACCCGCGCAGCTCGTGTTCTGGTAGACGATGGCAGGGGCGATGGAGTCTGTCGCCGATATCTGGTGATGAGGAATAGAAAAGTCGGACGACGCTGTTCACTATTAACAACGACAACAGCATTCTGAAGATCGGTACCGAATCGGTCAAATTCAGAATGAATACGGAGTGAAGAATTGGTATCGTTCAAGAGGTATCTAGCGTCTAAATTCCCAACTTCTACTCGTTATACCTGGGCTTGATTCCCGTCGCCGACTGCGTATAACCAATCCCAAGAGATGGTTACCCGTTGTTCATGAACCCGTTCCTCACGTTCTGTGTGGCTCAAAGAGAAGCAGAAGGAGAACCGATCGGTAAGCCTCTTTTGGGTGAAAGCTGAGCTGATCGCATGCGATGGTTGATGATGGCATCTGTCTCGCCACGCATTTTCCATGCATCTCCATCATCCCAGCGTGGGAGGATGAAGGGAAGGTTGTCGGGGAGTTGATCGGGCCAGCAGCGTGCAATACATTCCATGATCCGGTTGTAGAGGAGCTGGTAGCCTAGTGGTGTCAAGTGGAGGCCTAGTGAACGTGTTAGACTATACCAATCGCTTGACCAACCGCTTGAGGAAGGATGGGACTTGCCATCAATGAGATACTTCGCAAGGACATCACTGCGTGGAGCATCCGTACTACCAGGGAGCGGACCGTCGAGCCCGGGATTCCAGCCAGCCTTGAGCATGATGGCAGACCACAAATCAACAACAGGAACGCCAAGCTCTTTGCCTAAATCGCGAATGGCATCGGCGTACTTCTTGGTGTTCTCAGCCGTACGACGTAAGGGATAACCTTTCGCTTTGTCGAGGGCATGCTGCATCTCCTCGATGACAGGCGGATTTGTGATCAAGAACATTCTTGCTTGATGTCCGGACGAATTAGGATACCGCAGGAGCTTGATCAAATTGGACTTGAATTCGGGCAGCGGAACACACTGGTTGTTCGCATCTGTTGGGAAGCATGAATCATTTGCACCAAAGAAGAGTCCCATGAGTCTAATGTTGGCATCTGAGACTGGTGGGATTGCTTTGTGCATTACTCGAAGGGCGAGGTCGGTATTGTAACCACTGTGACATCGAATAAGCTATCCTTTTTGTGGAGCAGTGGTCTTGATCATACCTAAAGCCGCGATTCACTACATCAAGTCGTCGAATGTAGACTTGTGAAATGTCTTAGCACTGCAGTTTTCATGACAGATTCTGACTGCGCATACCCTGGCGAAGAGCAGCAACATAGCCGATCCCTGCTCCATTGCATGTTTCCCCGAATTCGGTGATAGAATCTCCAAATAGCAATAACTGATCATAGAGAGGGGCCTGTCCATGTTCAGCTCTCCATCGCGGTCTTCTCGAAGATGCATATTGTTCTCACCATCTCAAAGCTCGCGGGTCCTGATCGATTTCGGAAAAAACAGGATCGTCCTTCAAAGGAGGTTGAGGACGAACAAAATGAAAAGCAAGCTCAAGGATACGATTTACCAAAAGTCTCCACAGCGTATGGATACGCCAGTGACACAAAGGAAGCTCAAGGACACGAGATTACCAAAAGTCTCCGAGTCGAAGGTATAACTTGAAGTAGGAGACGAACCCGCGGACGTCAAGCAGATTAAAAAAGAAAACCAACAAGCTTGCCTAGAGCTCAGCACACGACCCGACCACAGAGGACGAGGGACAGATATATCAGGACAAGGGATGTCGTTTGACGGGGAGATGGGGCAGGAAACCAGTATTCGTCCGCAACCGGCACAAAGTCGGATGCTACGTACGTCCCTCGATACCTTGTACATAGTAGACATGTTTGCTTTGTTAGATTGACGCAGCGGGGCGTCAGTCACAGGGTGTGCTTGTTCACGCGAGCGCGGCGAACGAGGATAATGCGATGTTGCCATTCGAGGGGAAACATGCGGGTTGGATTGATTGCCCGGATCAGACGCCACGGCCGCGAGGGGCTACATGGTACTTGGCGACGGGGCCACTCGTTTGACCCTCTCGCGGGTGCTTGTCGAGCAATCAGTGGGCGGCGGGGCCCATGCAATCAGCGTGTCTCAACGCCATTGATGATGCGGGTCGGCGTTCAAGCTCTGAAGTGCGTCAATTTCCATTCTACCGTGGTAGGTTCTGCTAGCTGTCGTTCACGTGATCTATTCGTCTTCGACATCTTCAAGCGGGAGATCGTTGATGCCCATTGGCTGCGCTTCAAGTTGAATTGATGATCCAAAATTAGGTCTATTTCTAAGTATCCATGCCCGAGACTTTCCCAGTCTTCATATCGTTCAACTCCGGCCCATGCAAATCTGCTCTATGCGTCTAGTGGTCAAGTCCGACCAATCCTTCTTTAGCATTAGGGTCTACCGAGTCGTCTGGTAGGTAAAGCATGCCGGATAAAGAGTCAAAGTCACTGCGCAAGGAGGCGGGCCTCCTTGCGCAGTCCCGTAAGATTTTGAGACGCTCTTTGTCGCTCATTCCATCCGTATTTGTCCCTCTATCGAATGATACATCGCAGGATTTGAGGTCAAGCTGTCTTCGAGCAAGGCCTTGGTTATAGGACCAGAGGTATGGTGCAGGCTCCGCTGTCGGGGCTGTCCATGTAATGCTGCAAAGGTCAGAAGAAATGCAGAGAGCCCTCTACTTGTACTTCTGGCATTTGACGCTGACAATCTTGTCCTTTCCATTTTGGTCGACGATGAAAGCAGTGAGCTCTCCGCCCTTCACGCAGCCGGAGTCGAGGCCCTTCGAATATTTGTTGATGTTGAGACCTGTCTTTGAGTCGTGGCCGTAAATGACGGTCTGTCTTTGCGAAGGTGGGTGAGTATGGGATTGATGGTGATTCCACAGCTGTTTCGAATCATCAGTCAAGTATTTGAGGCTGCGAGGAATACAGACTCACCTTCTCCCATGGCTCTCCCTTTCGGTCCTCGCTAGGTACGCGTGTCATAACATCAATGCTCCGCATGTTCATAACCAGGAAGGGATCTTGTCCGTCCAGATCGATGCCTGGTGCAAGTCCACCATGGACAACCACAATCTCAGATCCTCTGTTAAAACCAGAGATGACTCCGACTTTGAGAATGACAGGGCAGTTTCGTAGCCACTCAATGTGCTTCTTATCTAGCTCTTTTGCCATTGCGCGATCCTTGTCGTCACCGTGTAAGAATGATTCCTCATCGAGAAAATCCTCTTTGGTGTTTGGATCCTCTTGAGGACCCGGCAGGGGGTGTACTTTCGCGACCAGGGAGTCGTATGCAAGCAGAGTGCGATCTTCCCAATTTCCGCGGACGGCGTCCGCACCCAGGGCCATAGCCATGTCTAAGACACCGCGAGAGTCAGGGCCTTTTGCAATCATGTCGCCCGCCAGAATAAGGTGATCCTTGCCCTTGACGAATTTGACCTTGTCGAGGAGTTTCGATACTGTCCAGCTTTAGATCTGGAGGTCTCCCACAAGAAAGACCAAACCTACGCTCATCTTTGCAACCGTGGACGTCTCCCACAACAATTAACCTCCGGTCGTCTTTACTGCCCTTGCTCCCTGGCAACAAGTCGACGTCCAAACTCTTCAAATGTATCATGTCCGTGAATTCTGGCCGTATGTTCGCGCCAAAGCTTTGCTCTTTATCACTCAATGCAGCCAGACTAGCATCATACAACCTCTCTTGGGCCCAAGCAGGTTGCAGATAGTATAACCACGCGAGCCAACACGCCAGCAGAAACACGGCGTATCCCAAAAGATATCTCTGAACTCTCCTCGGAAAGGAGATTTGCCGAATCCAAGAAGGAAGGCTACCGGAAAGGCCTTCCTTTTCGCTCGTGAAATATGCGTGAGAATACGAGTCTGTGGACTCAAACGAGGAACTCCGGTACGATTTGGAAGCCCACTCGTTTGTTACGAGGTCTATCAGGTGCCGGCCTTCTCTGTTTGTATGGTAGGAATTGTAGGCTGGTAAAGCCGATTGTGAGTCTGACGGGTGGTAAAAGCTAGACCCGTGGGTGGGAGAGGACATGCCTGTCCCCAATTTGCGATAGGGGGCCTTCCTGGAGCAGGAGTGGTCGCGGAGAGGTGAAAGGACGAGGGTAGAGTCGGTCTCGAGGGAATCTTGCGGCCAGCGCAAAGGTGAGGACGAGGAGTTGGTAGGCGAAGCTGGAGTAAGGAGAAGTGGGCGAGATGTCGCAGGAGTTGACGAACGTTGTGGCGGGTTTGGCGGATTGGAGACCGGGATGCGCAGAGTGGCGGGAGGCGGGAGGCGGTTGACCAGGTGTAGGACTACGATTACATGCACGACAGTGAAGATACGGGGTGGTATCCAGGCTGTCAGCACTTTTGTTTCTTCGCTGCAGCCGGCGGCCATTGCTGCTTCTAATCACCGAATGCCAAGTTCTGCCCATAGCCTTGGATCGCCGACTGGGAAGTGATGCTCGCAAACACTCGGAATTCGGCAAGGGGCCAGGACAGCGAAACAGGGAATCTGGATTTGGCAGTCTTGATGCCGTCGGGTAGCTTGTACTGTCTGCTCTATACATCATATTCTACGCTTCAGATGTATCACAGCACTATCCTCTCCGTACTGCTTATGTACGCTGTTGTTATGGTATGGCAGCTATAATATACAGCGAGAACGAGGCTGCCCCGCGTGGGCCTGTATTGTCATTTCTAATAATAACACCGACTGAGGCGAGATCGACTCGGCCTAGTCAATCCATTTGCCAGCTCCTGATTCAGTGTGCGAGGTATGTTTTCGTTCTTGAATCATATTTGTCTCCAAGGTTATCTGACTATCGAAAGACCCCGAGAGTTTTAGCAATGTATTTCAGCAGATCGTCTGATAGAGGTAGGGGTATCATGACAATAATATTAACGGACGATGCAGCCAAGCCAAGCAGGCGACGGACCTCATCATCGATGGCTGCGGGACCGAGACATACCTTACTGCTCAACAGGCGTGTTGTTGACCGTCGAAGAGCAGATAGACATGCAGAATTATATATACAAACTGAATGAGTGAAGACACATCAACAAGCGGGTATAGCTCAGTTGGGAGAGCGTCAGACTGAAGCCAACTTCAGTACACAAATTGGAATCTGAAGGTCATGTGTTCAATCCACATTAGCCGCAGCTTGTGAGATGCTTTGCGTCTGCGAACAATTTTGTTTTGATTTTTTCTTCATTCACATTGAATTCTTTCGAGGCTTTTTCTTAATCTCCACTTTTGCTCAACTCTATGTGCCATAGGACTGAGACAGTTGACACAAGAACTTGAAATTCTTGCAGATTCTCATGCCTTGTTCTGAATTCTACCTCGCGCCAAACCAGCGCAATAGCGATAGCCCGATGTTGGTCCGCCAAAATTGGCAGCCAAAGTTTGACGGGACGCGTCTTTTTTGTCTTTTATTCACTCTCTTTTTCCTTTACTTTATTGAGTCCATAAAGTCCATGTGAGCCATGGCACTGCGTCTCTCAAGTTACGTGTCTAAGCCCTCCGTAGCTACATTTTTAAGGTGTATCTCTCAAATCTACAATACTTCCATTGGTTGCAGCACTACCGTTATCAATCCTTCCCCAAACCACAAAGGATCTAACAACAAAGGAAACAAGCAAAGCGAAAGATCAAAGAGACCTTGCGCATCATACCGCTCCATCAAAAAGACCAGGCTCGATGAATTGCTTGATCCAATCCGCAAAGACAACGAACTCCAACAAGCAAATACAGGGCAGGGTAAAAAATGTATCTCACCCGCTTCCGCATCCACATCGCCCACGAACAAGAATTTCCACCGCGACCCTGAAAATGGCTCCTCCCCTCCTTCCCCCAACTCTGGTGCAATACAATGCCGCTCTGAACAAAGCCAACATCCTCAAGGCCATCTCAGAGGACAGCGAACTCTGCGCAAGAATTATGCTAGACAAATCCCACATGAATCAGTTCAGAGAATTGACATATGTCCTGGTGAGAGAGTATAAGGCAATTGACGGCGCGTACAGACAGTTGGTTATTGGAAAGGACAGTATGGAGAGGGAAAAGGATAAGAAGATTGGGGAGTTGGAGAAGGTGATCAAGGAGAAGGATTTACATATTGGGGACTTGAGTCAGAATATTCTTGGGTTGACTTCGGGGAGAGAATGAGAAATCTGGCTGGAATGTTGACACTTTAGTTGTCCGCGTTCGAGCTGGTCGACGTGTACTTGGCTCGTGTGGTTCAATACTCTCCTCGTCAGGAGCTGATTCTTCGTTTTTGAGTCGCTCTCATCTATACTTTTCGAAAGCCCTTATGTCTGCCAACCTCTCCTCCACCAACTTGAGAACTTCGGGAGGGTACAATTCTTCTGGCGTCTTGTCTCCCCTTAGCACCTCTTTGTCATGAACGGCTGCCTCTTCCTTGGTCATAACGACCAGATCTGTCATTTTCATCAATGAGTTCTTCTGGCCTGGATACTCTTCTTCTAGAAAGCTCTTGTGTGGCTGTGTCCACCTGGTAAGAACCAACCGGGTTGGCAAGCCTGTGATGACACTCTTGCCTCTGAAGATTTCTTCGACAAGATAGGCGACGTCGTCTGTTGTGAGAGGCAGTCTCAGACCTAGAACATCTTTGCCCATCGCTCTTGCGAGTTTCTCCTCTTGACTTTGGAGTTTGGCCAAGATGGAGTCGTACATTTTGTCTCTGCTTTTGATGACCAAGTAATCGTGTGGGTATCCTCCGATTTCAAGTATGATGTGATTTGCCACGACGAGACCAAAGACAGCGGGCATTGTACCTAGCACGGGCAGTATCCTTACTCTAAAGTCCTTGAGCACGCTTAGTTCCTCGACATTGCCCTTGGCGAATTCCTCTTCTGATAAAGGTAGCAGCTCAGCCTTTCCAGGTCCCGGTTTCTCGGATGAGAAGACGACAGGAATGCCTTCTTTGATGCCAGCTAAGCGGAGTCTGCGGCGCGTTGAACGTGAGAGAGGATCGTCTGTGCTTGCGGATATGTCACCAATGCTGACCCGGGTAGGATCTGATTTGCAGCCTGCCCCCATGGACGATATCACTTTGATCTCGTGTTTGTAGCAGTATTGTAAAAGCTCCACTTTGCTGCTGATATTGTCAATCGCGTCAATGACATAGTCGGCTACTTGTCCATTGAGTGGCGAGAGTTGCGATTCGGCGACTGATTCTGAGAAAAGCTCGTTGCGACAGTCGAAATGGATCCATGGTGCGATTTGCTCGAGTCTTTTACGGATTGCATGGACCTT
Organism: Venturia carpophila; assembly: GCA_014858625.1. Classification (NCBI taxonomy): domain Eukaryota; kingdom Fungi; phylum Ascomycota; class Dothideomycetes; order Venturiales; family Venturiaceae; genus Venturia; species Venturia carpophila. The sequence goes on from JACTAK010000010.1 coordinate 1,596,473, forward strand.
TGGTGTACCAACATCGGCCAGCGTTGCCACAGCATGTCGATTCAATGAGGAGAGAGTGACCTGATCGAAGTCGATGAGGCGAATCTTGGAGACTCCCGAGCGAGCCAATGCAGAGACTGCATGCGATCCCACACCACCACATCCAACAACGATGATGAATGCTTCCCGCAATTTCGCGAGTCCAGTATCTGTGAGGAAGACGCGGTTTCGAGCCAATTGTTCCAGTATCAATTCTACCACCCATTAGGGATATGTCTGAGTAGTCCAGCGAGGAAAACTTGCCATCATCGTAGTCACCCTGCCTGGCCCTGAGAGCGAGAGCAGCACTCCTTTCGTCCTCTTTGCTCGGCGCCAAAATGTCCGACGCACCGCCATATTCGGTGATCTGATTTCTATGAATGCTTGCGCCTGTTACTTGTATGAGTCACTCACGGTATGTTCTTCAGCAACTTCCGGTATCTCATCTCGAATCCGCCGTATTCTTTCTTGCCTCCGGACTTGCTGGAATCCCACTACGGCACACGCTCCGACGATGCCCGCCACCACGGCAGTCACGCCAAGCTGCACGTTGTGCGAAGGCATCTCCCAGGCTCCTACACGATCAAGTCTAGAAGATGCTCAAAGAAAATGCATGTTCAATTGATGAATTCGAGGAAAAAACGTGACCCTAGCGGTATCCCTGGTAGCGCTTTGACCATGTCTTGGTATCAAGCTATCATCGCGAGCGCGTCCTCCGCTTTGATGTTTCCCTTCTTCAATGCATCCACGAGCAGGTGAGTCAGTCAAGAACAACAAAGCACCTTGCTGACGTACTCACAACTAACATTCAACAGTGCGGGAATGATGGATAACATACACAGTCGTAGACCCGAAGCCCACGCAGCATGGGCTAATCACTCATCGCTGGCCGTTCATTGCACGAAGGACAGGCGGCACTGATGGACACAAAGATACAGATATCTGACCCGCAAGCTCTTCGCATGTCTCATCGAGTGCGTCCACATTCACTGTGGCACTCCTCGAACCCCAGCGCGACCTCGTACCAGCGTAGTCATTTGGGTCAAGTCACACCCTGAGCTTCGTTCTCCCCTTTGCAGCTCACTTACCTAGTCACAGACAAACGTTCAACTCGAGATCACTTGTCCGGGCCACCCTATCCTTACTGCCTTCCTCGTCTGCCACTGTCACGGACTCACTGTTCCAGCGCCATTGCCTGCCTTTGCTCTACTCGCAATTCACAGTCGTCAAAGCATTGTTCTGGCGCGGTCGTTCGAGACGGTCGCACGCAAACCCAAACCTCCCTACGCCACAAAACTCACTTTCCACTCTGGTCTCTCAACACGCTCACCGTCACCTTACTTCACAGCCTTCCCACACACGCTTGCACATACAGCAAAACCACGCAATGACGATACCCAAGCATTACTCGAAGCGCCGTCACTAGTCCTGACGTTGACTGCTACTGAGACGATATACAAAATGTAGTTTTCAATCGGAGCGCTGGTTTTGCTGGCGGCCTGGTACCAACACTACAGTGCCGGGTGTCTTGCAAGCAGAATCCGAATAAGTCCGGTGATGAGATACGAAATGTCAAAAGCCAAATTCGAAGTAGGCAGCCAGCGGCTCTGATGTCTCCGGACTGACGAGTGTCGGCCGCGTTGTCGGTGAGAACCAGAGAGCTAATCTGAGGACATTCATGGGAACTCTGCTTGCTTGCCGTACGTTCACAAAGACGCTCCCCCTTCCTCCTTTATTGTGCATGGGGGCGTGACATGTCTATATTCAGAAGATTGGTAGAACCGTGTCTCATAGAACCTTTAATAATCCAATCAATATCGTTTTTTGCTTCGACGTGTCAGGAATCCGTCCAGTACACGAAACTTTCATACCGTTGATAAAACAATCATGCCACTCACCTAGACGTTGTCCAACGGCGACAAGAGAGAATGATCGACTTTCAGCCCATTGCTCACAGGTTATTTGGGGAGTGAACAAGAGTTGCGCGGGAACCGTCGACACAGCTTATTAATCAACGAGTGCCGATACTATCTAGAGCTCACTCTGTTCTGAACCTGACAATCCTCTAGGCACCTCAGCTACCACCAATCACGCGCGCGGAGCCTACCCTACCCTCCCTCGCCTCCTGTCTCTTCCTCCACCACTTAGAACCATAATACCACAACACTCCAATGACCAACTCACCGACCAGCACCGCGAATTGAACCGGTGCAAATACGGCACCTCTAACCACCACGAATCCACTCACAATACAGAAGAGAATCGGCAGAACTATGGGAGGTTTATAGGGTCTCGCTAACTCCGGTTCTCGGAAGCGCAAGATGATGTCTCCGACCACGGTGAGGAAGAAGAATGTATATTCTGCCATGCCGTCGAAAGTGAGCAAGGCGCGGAAATTTCCGAGGAGGATGTAGAGGGAAGTCAGGACGGCGGAGAGGATGAGGGCGTTGAATGGTGCGCCATCTTGTTCGCTTTCTTGGTCTTTCTGTTGCTGGGGGCGGAAACCGCCGACTGTGCGGAAGAGGGAGGGGATGTAGTTGTTGCGGGCTGCTGCTACGGTGAGGCGTCCAGTTACGAAGATGTTGCCATTTAGGGCCCCGGCTATGACGAGGCAGATGAGGATGGCGAAGGCGATGCCTGTTGCCTTTCCTAGAAGGTTCTTGATGGCGACCTGGGGTTGTTAGGAAGGTATTTTAGACGAGATATCGAAAGGACTCACCACGGCTATGGCATCTGTGGAACCGACCTCGTTCCAGGGAAGGAGAATGTAGTAGACCGCGTTGACTAGAACGTAGCTGACAATCACTGTTGGAAGAGCGGTATTGATGGCCAATGGGAGCTGCTTCTTCGGGTTTTTCAGCTCTGCTGCCACGTAGTTTGCCTGTTTAGTATTAGCAATTGAAAGGTCTTTGAGTGAAGGATTCATACCTTATCCCAACTTGCATATCCCCACAGCGCGGCATACAGGGCAGTAGAGTAGTGCCCAAAAGCTTCCCACGTCCCAACCTTCGTCCAATCGATAGTACCGTCCGGCGTAACACTCGGCCTCGATTTAAACCAAGATCTCTCATGCCAATCACCACCACCGAAATCTTTGCCTCGATTCGCAGCAAAGATGAGTGAAACGATCAGGCCCGCAAGAACGAGCAAAGCAACAGACCCAAGCTTAATCACCAAAAAGAAATTCCCCAATCTCTTACTAGCTTCCGTCCCGATTGAATTGGCCAACCCCATGATGGCCAGAACAAGGATACTCAAGAACTTATATCCAACCCCATCAGCCGTGCCTCCAGGACTAAACGCCGAGTACAAGCTCTCCACAAAGACAATACTCAAGATGGACAAGGTGGCAGGCATAACGGCAGTGACCCACGCCCACGCAGCGAGAAACCCGAAAAGATCGCCGTAGATGTAGCGGAGATAGAATTGGATGCCGCCTTCGCCTGGGAACGCAGTGCCCAGCTCGGCCATTGTTGCGCTGCCGGTCCATGCTAGGAGGCCGCCCACGAGCCAGATCACGAGAGTGGTGCCTGGGGACGGGACGTTCGTGTCGACGGCCGCTGGAGAGGCAAAGATGCCGGAGCCTGTGGGACATTGTCAGCGGTTCAATTCCTTCTGAGATTTATATGAGAATACTGACCTATGATCACACTGATAAGAAGCGCGAAGCCATTGAAGGCGTTGAGCTGACGGGAGAATGTCGGTGATGTAGCTTCCGGATCACTCTCTTCTGTGTCTGTTGGACCATTGTTCCCGGCCAGTAATGGCCTTTGTTCATCATTTTCGGAAGACATAGTGCTTGAGTATATCTCCCAAGACGCGATGAGGGTTTGCGGCTCGGGAATCAGAGGTTGATATGGGTTGTCATGTAATAACGCAATTTTGACGCGGCAAGGCGTGCAAATGTGGAAACAAATCAATTGAGCAAATGGGCAGATATTCCGAAGATCCCGCAGGAAGAAAGCAGGAACAATGAATTGATTGCGAAATGAGGTGTTGTTTGCGAAGGTTTGGTTCGAAAAATGGATTGGTCGTCCAAACTATCAGCTGATGACTATCCCGAGATAGACATAGGTATCGCCTATTGGTATAGAAGTAACCGTGAGCACTAAAATACATCGATCGTTGAATTCCTCCGCAACTATTTCACCATGTGTTACAGATACAAAATTTTGAACTCGCACGAGAAACACGAATCAGATACATGACTGATCATCTCCATCCTACATATTCCCCTTCCACTCCCGAACGCACCATCGTTCCCCCCAACGATGACAACAGGCCAAATCTAAATCCCCACAACACCCGTGCTCGGTCCACCCTCCTTCGGCACAGTAGGCAAGCTGTGCGCCTTGCAATTCGCCTCCATCCTCAACCCATGCCCCGCCCCGTAAGCCTCCACCAGGTCCAAAACTTTCGCCGGCGCATTGATCGATAGTCCTCTGTTACGTCAATCAGTAAATGGCCCTTACTTCCACATCCTCACAGGGTAGTAAGGAATAACTAGGGGGATGTGCTTGGACTTACTTGAACCCCTTCATCCCATACCTCTGCCCAACACTACCTCCACTGGCCTTCACAGCCTCTCCAATCATATCTAGAATATTATCGCTGATGTCCTGCGTCGTCGTAAACAAGACAGATTCCTGCGCGAAGCCCGCACACGTCTGAGATATCTGGATGGACGCGCCCGCGGAACTGCAGGTACGTGTGGATTGTGTTGGTGCATTCGTTGGTGGGTTGGGACCGGCGGGAAAGGCGTCTGCGAGTGTAAGGAGCGGCGAAAAGAGGAAGAGGAGCGAGGTTTTGGAAAACATGGTTGGTCGACGTTGAAGATTGGTATGTTGAGTGGATGAGGACAGAGGTTGCGTGTGATTTGAAAGACAGCCACAGAGAGTATAATACGCGCTCGTCTTGGTATAGAGAACTGAGAGAAAAAGTAGACAGGATGACTGTAACCAGCAAAGACAAGGACTTTAAGAAAACTGAAGGTGGATACTTCAAGAAGAACCTGGCAAGAAGGGCTTGGTGTCAGCTCGTCCAGGACCAGTGCGGCGCTGTCCGGACACCTTAACCTTCCCTCCTCATTACGCCAAAAATAGCCCTTGGCGTCACCCGCTGTCAAAAGTCTGACCAGAGATGAAAATCTCATCAAGACAAATCAAGCCAGTAAGGTTTGATATTAAACAACGCGCAAGGCCTATCCATGTGTCGATCTGCCGTGCATGGCGATGCAACATTGTCGTCGGGACCGTGGCGAGAACAAGCCACAAAGAATGCTGATAGGATAGATGGTCGGTCATATTTTAGGTTTCAGTCTGCATGTGGACCAAGGAATTTTTCGCATCAGGATCTTGCATACGGTCGAGAAGAGATTCAGCTGTGGTGGTTGGTGGAGAGGAGAAGTTAAGATTGGTCATTCGCCTTACCCCAACCCTTCTCGACTCCCACGTTCGTCGACAGAACTCTCATCGCCGAGTAGTCCTGTCGTATCCTCGTCCCCCCGTCCTCTCCTGTCTTCCCTCTCACCGAGCTCCACTCCCTCAGCTCCGTTGAGGCAAAGCCATACATCTTTCTTAGTCAAGAGTCCTTTTAGTCCTCCTCTTTCCACGAATATCACGTATCGTAAACCTAGTCTCATGAACATATTGACACTTAATTGCAAGCTCGCTTTTGAGTTCAACATGATCGGAGTCTGGTCCATCCACGGTCGCAGATCCAAGGTTGTTGTTGGGTCGGCAAGAGGCTGGTGAGCGAAGAATGCTTCCGTGTCAAGGGGCAGAGTGCGAGGAGCTGCAATGGCAGACTGCAGTGCGAAAGCCAATTCTGTGCGAGAGATGTATCCCAAAAGCAGTGCGTCGCGCGGGTTATCGATGATTGGAAATCCACGAAAAGGGTGCTCGTCAAGCAACACTTGCAACGTCTGAATAGTGTGCCCGGTCGCCTCGATGACGACCAGATCCTCAATTCGGGTATACACCTGACTCGCAGGCACATGCGGAACAGTGGCAGCATCGTCGTCTCGATTATCCAAAAACGGATAACCGTTGAAATGAATCCAGGCTTCGTAGATTCCTTTGGGCTCGATAGCATCGCCTATCCATTTCCCAAGCATGACCGCGATCATGATGGGCAGAACATAGGTAAGAGCACCGGTAAGCTCGAACATGATGACAACTATGGAAACTGTCATCCGAGTGGCTCCTGCAAGCGCCGATGCAGCACCAACAATAGCGTATGTTCCTGGGGTGATGCACGGTATGTCCGGTTCGCAATTACGGAAAACTATCCAGGTCGGGTGTGCAGCCTGCCACACCTCGAGAATGAGACCTACCGCGCGGCCGTAGAGAGCGCCGATGGCAATTGATGGCAGAATGATTCCAGCTGGAATTTGGAGGCCAAATGTGATGGATGCAAGAAAGAAGCCCAATACTGCAGCCACAATCAGTAGCGCAATGACACCGGTATTCGCTCGTCCAGATTTACATAAACCGAGTTGATCATCAGTAAGGTCAACACACTCAGCAAAGAGTGTATAGACAAGCTCGGAGGCCTGGGCCCGCATGAATTTGATGGGAAAGTTGATCAATGCTGTAACGATTGCGATGACAACAACTTCAAGGACCGGGCCTTTGAATATGGGACGAGACCTTCTCCGTTCAGCGACGTACATGTTCATTTTGATGAACAGCCCGCCATAAAGGCCTCCCAAACTTCCAAGAAGTGCGAAGGGAGCCATCTCAAAGCCATGCCAGCCACTGTGATATGTGACTTGATATAAGACAAGCTTGCCAGTCCTGAACGGGTTAAAGGCTTGGAGAGTGACAGCTGCAACCATGGCACATACAAATGATTGCCACATGGTCTTGTCGGGAAAGTAATACGACAATTGTTCGAGGCTGAACAGAACACCGCCAACAGGAGATCCGAATGCGACAGAGATCCCGGCAGCAGCTGCTGCTGAAAGCACCTCTCGTTTCCGAGCCTCGTTCTTGTTAATATTAGGAAATCCTTTCGCGATGAGATTCGCGCAACAGCAGGCGACATGCACGAGAGGACCTTCTTTCCCAAGCCATAAACCAGATGCAACGGCTAGGCACTGCTTTGGGTTAGAGACCAATATTTGAAATCAAAAGGGGAGATATTCTTACCAGACCAATCGACTTGATAACCAAAGTCCATGCTCCCATAAATCGCCTGATGACAAACCCACCAAGAACTGTCTTGATCTCAGGGATTCCAGAATGTTTCGCATATGGAGCATATCCCCAAACCAAAATACTTGCACAGGCAGCAAATAGCACCGAGAAACCGACGAAGAAGATGTAGTCGACCACGAACCCTCCTCCTGCCGATGTGACACCGAGCAGTTGTCCCCAGCTCTTCCAGTCCAAACATTTGTCCAGCTCATCATTGCCCCAGCAACAAAATGCTTTGCTGAGATAGAACTTGCCTCCATGCTGCACATTCCCACACATGCCGCCCTTTAAGTCTGCGAGCCAATCACTGGCCACGTCAATGAACGCGGCTACCAGTCCAGCAGCAATACCGGTAGCTATGAGTATGATCCATATTTGGGAAGCGTCTGCGAACTGTCGGATTTGCCCCAAAAAGCCGGCACAATTCGATCTGAGCACGCGTAGTCTTTGACGCTCCTTGGCATACTCGAAAATCCAATCTATAGCCGTGAGGTCATCGTACCCTACGCGGCGACCCGGCCCTTCAACATACCAATCTACGCCGGTCGGGTCTTTATTGTCAGCGTCTAGGGGTTGATCGTCGGGAGCAAGGCCATTGAACGTCCGCGAACCGTGCCGGCGATGTCCAGTTTTTAGGTTTAGATTTCGCGAAGGCTGCATATGATTGACGGAGGAGGCTTGAGGAGCAGATCGGAGGAAGCCTGTGAGGGAGAAAGCGCTTGTCGAGGGAGCTGTTGTCTTCCGCTTGAAAGTAAGACTGTTGCATCAGTGTCAGCAAACGACTCGAACCTGTGTCGTGGGACGGTGGACTGTAGTTACTTGGATCCTATAACTGATTCTAGGGGATCAGAAGACAGTAGATCGGCTTCGTCCTCACTATCCCCTTCCACGACAAAAGGTTGCCTCTGCGGGCTACGACTCGAGGATGCTTCGGCACGGACATCTTGTGGTTGAAATGGTGAGCTGGACATGCTCATGTAATGCACAGTGGGGTCGGGCAATCATTTCAGATAGTCTTTTCTAATTGTTGGCATATGGGACTGTCGTGTAGACTTGGAATCCTGACTTGGCAGTTGAACCAAGTTCTAGAATTAGACGGGTACTTCTCAGCACGTGCATCCGCGCTTGACTGAGTACATTTGAGAACGTTTTTTAGTGTCTTGAAGTTTATGTAGAGTGAAATCCGATTTTCCTCACGAATCAAAGGAAGCATGGAGAGTAAGCATGGGAAATCGTTCCTATCATTATCGGTACTCCTGTAGCTAATGCGAAACGTCCCCTAACTCCATGCACAAAGACCACCGCAAGACCTACAAGCAAAAGGCGAGCCGACTCGCTGCAGGCACTCCATACCAACTCTTAGCCGAAAAACGCAATACAATATCATAGCGCATCGTGAAATCTGTTCATACCCTTCTTGACCTCTGCCACAATCTCCTTCGCTTCTGCCGCCGTTGTTGCTTCGAAGTCATAGCGCTTCGTTTCTCGTTCCTTGAAAATATTTATCTTGAATGCCTTTGGATGCCTCGATGACACTTTGCTTCCCACCACCGAGCTGAAATGCACCGTGGTGACTTTTCCTGGCTGTTCGAACAATCGAGCCCCGGGAAGATTATGTTCGCCAGAAGATGGCATGATGTGAAAATACTCGCCATCTAAGGCCAACACGCGCGATGATGTAGATGAGAATGACATGGGTTGTTTCCGTGTGACGTTATACCGCTTATAGGTCGAACCATTTGCTGCTAGTGCAGCAAGAGAAGCATATGGCGCGTTGCCCGTCCCCTTCTTGCCTCTCTTTGGTTGGCCACCAGACTGAATTAGTAGTGGGGCATTCGGTGAACTACTCCCTGGCGAGCCACTAAGACCTAAAGCTCCATCTCCAATAAATCGTCGACGCTGCAAATCAAGATCTGTCCGAGTACCCAAGGCTTCCACTGTCCGATCTGAAGGTGCAACTGTCGAGGTGCCCGACACCTTGAGAACATAGGAAGCTTTGTCGACTCCCAAACGCTTGCAAGCTTGGTCAAAAACTTCGGCGATATATGTGTCTGTCGTCACTTCGATGACAGTAGTGCGACTGAGAAGGTCCTCGCTCATGAAATGTATCGTGATACTCTTAGGCGCTCCAGTGCGAGGTGTCGCAGTGGTTGTTGGAACCGCCGGCTGATCAAGCAGCTGCTTGCTTTCAGTCCGCAAGGTCGAAGCGCTGAAAGAAGGTCCAGTTATAGGATGGCGAACGTATGATGGCGTAGGTGAAGAAGCCAATGTTGAGGCTGCTTGGGGAGGCGCAAGAGCTGCGTGTGGTGTAAGGACAGTCTCTTGGGCAGATGCGAGAGCTTCAGCCGCCTGCTTGCTGTATTCTGGCGTCAAGATCTCATTCTCTTTGAAGCTAGCATCTGAGGCTTCGACGAGGCCAAATTCGTCCCAGGGTTTCTCCCGAGACCTCGCTCGAGGCGGCCGGTTATTGTTAGATGTGAAGTCGTTCATGTTCTTTGTACGCTTTAGGGCAGGGAAGTCGTCTTCGACTTCGCCGTCATCAACCATGCGGAACTCCCAGCGGTTCACGTTCATTTTGGATAAGGGAATCGCTGGTTCGAGCTTTTCTTCGCCATATCTGAACAATGCAAAGCCGACCGCTTCCGCCACAGTCACTGGTCTTCCTCCATCAGTCGTTTTGCGCAACAGTATCTCGAATGGTTCTGTAGGCCTGACAGAAGAAGGCACATATACTTTGATATACAAAGGATCTGGATCTCCCTTGCCAGAGACTGTTGCAAATCGGTCGAAAGGACTCTCTGGGGCTTTGTCCTTCGCTTTCAAGGCCAGCGTCAGCGCACTGACTGGAGCCACCACACTGATGGGTCTTGGTGGAGGAAGGGCTTGGAGCATGGCTAGAGCTGAAGGCTGGGGTTTCCTCCGCGGCGAAGAAGCATGAGGCGTGTCTGCTGAAGGCACTCCTGGCAGCTTTGTTGGTAGCGAAGTCAGAGGATCGGCGTCCCCGAGCATAGATCCCGTGTCAGCTGTACCGGCAAATTCTGATGACATGGTGCTATCGGATTCGGCGCCCTCGTCGACACTACCTAATCCTAGAGCTAGTTCCATATCATCGTGGTCTTCGCGTTCATCTTCTTGAATGCGCTCAGAGAGCAACGCACTAGCCCTCGCAGCCCGGCGCGGATTTACCGTTTTTCTTTGGAAATAGGACGCATCTAGCTCATTATCAGAGGACATTTCGCTACTCGTTGTAGTGTCTTTTCGCGGTCTGCCTCTACTTCTCATTGGCTCCACCGCACCCACTGAACCACGTCTGAGCCGGTTGTCCTCAGGCCTGGAAGGGGATGTTACAAGTAAAGCTGGACCATCTGTCAGATTTCCGCTTCGCAGAGGGGAGGATCCAGCACGAGACCTCAAAGGCATCTTGGAAAACTTGATCTGCTGGACAGGCCTGTCTGGTTGTTAGACAAAATGTAGCATAGTAACAGCACACATCTCACCTCCCATCCGCATCTTCATCACTCTCATCACTTAGGTCACTGCTGTCCTCCTCCTCTAGTTGTTCTTTCCGCCTTCGTCTTCTGGTTCTCATGTCTGGACCGACAGTGTCGTTACTCCCTCCCCCTCCGGTCACCATTCCGCCCTCTTCATCGTCATCGTCTCCAAAATCAGCGCCTCTCACACCAACTGATCTGGGGGCCTGGAAGTAGTCGGAGGTTATAGCAGTAGGTATGGGTGGGGAGTATGTACGCTTGATGTCTGAAGCGTTTGGCTGCCAGCCTGCGGCGCGGAATGCGGGATCGTTGAGGACCGAGGAATTGACGGTTATTAGACGCTCGCCAACACCATCCTTAATATGCGCGAGGTATGCGGTCCGGAGTTGATATAGAACGAAGCTGAGATTGTCAGTACAGGTGCGTCGAGGTCGTGAGGAAGGATTACTCTTCGTTCTGCAGCAAGGACATCGTGTTAGTCTGGTAATTGTCTTTAGTGTCATCGTATACGTGTCGAATAGAACCTAAGCAGTCCAGCTGCGTTCAGAAACAAATTGGGTATAACATGAAGAGTGACTTTCAGCTCGCTTGCAGTGGTGGTGGAGTCCGCAGACGGGGCGAGGGAGGGCTGTAATCGATCAGCGGGTGACCTTCTAAAGATAGCAGGGGTCTCGGGACAACGTCACCACGCTGACTTATTCTACTTTCTTCACCTCTGCACCTGACCCCACTCAAGAGCTGCCACCAGATACAATACCAGCCACGCCGACTCAGGATGAATCTAGTCGCCTATTCAGACTCGGAGTCGGATGGCGAACCAGAGCCAACGCCAGCCCCAAAAGCACTCACCAAAGCTGGTCCGAAGAAACTGGTCAATCCAGGCACTCACAAAGTCACCATCAGCTTGCCCGCCTTGCGAGCTGAAAATCACGAACTACAAAAGGATGCACCTCCAGCGAAGAAAGCAAGAGTCGGTGGCGGCCTCAACATCAACGCGTTTCTCCCTGCGCCCAAGAGACCAATTGGACGGTTGGGCAAAGGTGTCAACCTCAAGACTGGAGCAGAAGCAGCCTTTGAACGAGCACCCAAGATCTTTGAAGCTGAGGGGGAGAACCAGGATATTAAGGATGTGATCGCCGAACTCAGGGCGAGGCCATCACAAGCAGTCAGCGACGAAAAGAAGGCATCGCCAGCACCAGTACAGAAAGAAGTAAAGTTGGTCGGGAACGCCATGAGGTTCAAACCTTTGTCGGTGTCGAGGAATGCCCAGAAGAAGAGGAAGCTTCCTCCGCCAACAACAGCGGCATCCACTCCAGCTACTAAATCAGCTCAGACGACTCACAGCCCAATCCCAGCATCTGCACCTGCGAAAGCCAAGGTGTCTTTGTTCTCCATCGGCCAAGAACAGACACAGCCATCGTCGGGTGCGGGATACAGCTTTTTCGGCGAGGATGAGGTGGATGATGAAGAGGAGGAGCAGGTTATTGAACCCTCAGAGGAACAGACCTACGCACCGACACCAACTGCACAACCGGGAGCGCAAACCCTCATCTCTATCACGAAAGATATGAATCTGTCTGATGCAGATATGCGACAGTTATTCGGCCGGCAGGTTGGAAAGGGTGGTAATATGCCAGACTTATCCAACATGAAGGTCGCCAACTTCAATATGGATGACGAGTATAGAGCCAACAACGAGTTGATCGCGAAGGGAGAGGTCATCTCACACAATCCAGTCCGTGCCATTGCACCTGGAAAACACAGTCTCAAACAGCTCGTCAATGCTGCTGCCACTCAAAAAGAGGCTTTAGAGGAACATTTTGCGAAAGGAAGATCAAATCAGAAGGAGGCTTCAAGCAGATATGGATGGTCTTGATGAATTAACCATCCGATGGCAGTAGGTGTTGTTGTCGGGCAATACCATTTCCGCCGCGAACCGTAAAGCTCCAAGTGCGTCGTCTGAATTACATTTCTTCGATATCAATGGCTGATGGTAGTGGAAAATACTCATCTCCTGCATTTATGGAGACAACCTATCGGCAACAGGAATCCGCAACCAACAACAAATTCTACATTTCAGGGGCTGAACGATTTCAACTAATATTACAGAGTATCCCATCATCATCCATACTCCCTTGCAGAGACCGCAGTATCCTGCTACATCCTCATTGGTCCAACTCCCATGCATTCGGCTCTCTTTGCATACGATTGACAGCTTTGATTTTCTCATCGTCTTCTTCCGTATCTGGGAATGGAGGTTCTCTAGCTGGAGGTAGACCGGACTTGGATTTTGATTGTCGGGCATTTGGTGGATTCCATGGAGCGCTTTTTGGAGGCGGCCGACTTTCTTTTCTGAGAGCGGATCGACGCCTCAATGTCCACGAAGATGGGCCATTGCCAGATCCTGCTGCCTGTGGACGTGGATCTGCGCTGAATTTGAGAGTGGGCTCGAAACAATCCTCTTCTGCGTTATTGCTGTCTAGCTTGTCATGTAGAGGTAGGGTTGGATGAGGTGGTGATGAGGAGCCGTTGGGCGCTGAATTCGCGGTTGTTGATGGTGGCGCACTTGCTGATGGCTTTGATACCAGTTTCTGAGAGGACTTGGGGACATTTGCAATCCAGGCCGGATCTTCCTCTCCATCGATTTTATCGTCGCTCAGCCCTCCACGACCTCTGAGTGGACTGAATTGCGGAGCGCGAATAACGAGCGCACTTGCGACAGAAAGGTCACGATAATTTGGCAATGGGAATGCCGAGACAGAAAATGCCAAAGCGGTAGCGATTATTGTGGAACGCATTGTGACCTGATTGAGTTTTTGAAAAAGATCAAAAAGAAGGACCGATGTGTACAAAATTCGGGAGACCATTCCAAGTTATAACAGTAGTCCAGGAAGGGCACGACGAGCCTGGTTCAAGTGATGAACTTACAAGCATGCTTATAGGAATAGGGTATGAGCGCATATCGTTCAGCTACGAGATGTCGCTGTTGATGGGCCAACACCCACAGCTTGCGGACAAGGCCAACGCACTGGAGTCGTATACCTATTTGGAGAAATCCAATGCCCATCATAGTTTTTCAAATTCCCTGGTTCAAGGTCGGATGCTTCATGCCAATCAGAATTAGGTCGCTGCTGGGGCTGAATATATTCCAAACTCGATTTGTTCCAGTGAAGGGCTGCTACAACATTTTGGGACCTCACTCTTCTCCTGGTGAAGAGGATGGTCTTTGGTCTAAGAGGCAGAGCTTGTCGCAAGTACGCGTCCAATTTTCTTCGAATTCGAAGAAATCATAGTGAACATCGCTTATGCGTCATTTAGGACAGAATGCTCGGTGAGTAAGCTGAGATAGTCCTGCTACACGGACCGTGTGCAGAAGTTTACGGAACACTATTTTTTCGTGACTGGTGCATGTGCGATGACGGATTGGCCTACTGTTAAGAACGCTCTGACCTTACTCCGTAGCACGTTCATACCGAATGGAAGTCCAAAAATATGCTGCCTCGGACCGGGTGGATGGATCGAAGCCATAGAGTCCGTGGGTTGACAACATATGAGTGTTTCATGGATCACCTTCACGAGTAAGAGGGCAATGGGAATTATGCATTCTCTTTGGGGCGTCGCCAAGTACGTTCATTGGCATCTACATAGCCTGGTGCTGGGGATCCACAACAAGAGTCAGGTTTTCCCATCTCTTCGAAGGATATCGACGTCGCCAGACCTTTCAAGAATTGACTTCGGAATCGGATTTTCTTCTAATTTGGTTCTTTCCTACCCAATCTTGATTCCATTGTCAATGCCTGGCACGCACTGGAGCTCTTTCACGTCCTGGCCGTTAATACTTCTGATGGCGTGGTCACATATGCCAATACTTTGCTCTCCGCGATGGACGACACATCTACGCAGCGGGCCACAACTGGGCGGTTGCCAAACGGGCCTTCCGAGGCTGCCACCAAGAAACGTATCAGTTCACACCAGTATATATGATTCATCAAACGCGGGACAGGTATGACCACCGATGCGAGAGCGACGTCTCATCTTCTCCTGTTGACAAATGACAACCTTATTCCATACTTGTTCAGTTTGGGGCCCAAACTAAGACTCGGAACACGCCACTGTTTAGCCTAATTTAAAAAAAGGCTACACACATACAAGGATTATGTATGGCCTCAATTCAAAGCCTACCTCCCAGGGTTGGATCATTTGCAAACCAAAATTCTTACCTGGGCCATCATCCTGCTCTTCAGTATCCATAGTGATTGTGTCACTAGAATCTCGCTAGCTTCAATGGGTCGCAAAATACAGCGATAACGATAGATGTGCAGCGATGATTGCAATGTGACAAAATCAGGAAACTGTGATTCATTGAAACTTAACCGTTTAGAAGGCAAAGCAAAAACCCACCTTCTTGAATTGATAGCGGCGATTTGATCGTACTGTCCAGCGCTCTCATTTGTACGTCATCAGTAGCATGTCCAAGACTTCAAAATACTTTTACGTATTGATTGCCTGGACGCTTCTTCGGTTGCTGTTTTCGCCTAATTGAATCGATGCGGTGATTGAATTGAGTCCTATGCCGCCTCTGCAAATTCTCTAGAGCAACTCGAGGACATGTGAAGCTGCTACTACTTATGACTTTGCCGACTCGTTCCGATTTCATATTTGGATGAGACTATCAGAGCTACCAATCAGTATACGACACAACAGGTGATCCGCCTACAAGACTTGTATGTACTTGTAACAAGGCCGATTTTGCAGCTACTCAGTTAGCCACATTCAAATGCTCGGACCTGTGTGACCTTGAGAAAACAGACGGGAGTCGAAGAATTAGTTGTTGATTTTGCTTGTGTCAGGAGGGAAGAAGACAGTACTGACACTAAACGGTACAATTCATATCTCTTTTGACTCGAAGACCACCTCTGAGTATCATGGTGAGTCCATTTGCAGTGAGACTTTGAGATTGGAGAGCAAGCCATATTACATCGAGGCTCTACCAGCCTGATCCAAGACGACACATTTCTCATCTGCTACCTTTTCCAAATCAGAGTATTCTCACACCTTCACCGAGCTTTCCTTGAAGAAGTGCCATGCCATCACCCCATGGCAAGGCGCACTCCAAGCCCAGGTTCGACACTGCAGACAGCCGCCACGCCACCATTCCAATTCCGGTACTCCCCACACCATCTTCTCGGCTTCGCCGCAGAGTTGCAGGCACGGATAGCCGGTATTCAGAGGATAGGGGAGCTCCAGGCCGGTGGCCCATGGGCGTGACTGTGGAGAGAAGCCTGTGACGAAGTTTATACCACAGTAAGCGAGGGTGAACGCATGGGGAAACATCCCAGATCGGACCATGAGGACTTGCTCCGGACATTGGCGCTCCTCTCTCGCACTTCCTTACTTCATAGCCCTGATGGCGTATGTACTGGCGATCCTGATTGCAGCAGTACGCGGGCGTCCCGGCGCTGTGCCTGGCTTTGTGGAAATCACTTATTCATGGGCAGTGATTGTTGGATGCATTCTTCTGCAAGCAAAAGCAACACGTTAATGATAATGAATCGGCGGTATGGAGTTGGAAGATGTTGCTTGTTGGTGGCGTTCTCGAGAGGGAGTTTTCTCCTTAGCAACAACCCCACGTCACTCGATCAACACTGTTTTCATGTGAATCTGAGCATACAACAAAATCACTGCTGTTGATTCGAGCCGTACTGTTCATGCGCATCAAGTGTATTGCCAGTATCCGCAATGTCCACGCCCACAGCAGCACCCCCGGTCATTCGCATCAAGCGCAAGAGAGACGAGGCGCCGCTCGAAGTGCTCCGTACGACCATCAAGACACCGCGGGAATGAAGAGCTGGGGCTAACCACCACGTCTAGACTTGGAGAGAGGTCAGGCAAAGAGAAGAGTGACAGAGGACATCTACGTGTTCCGCCGCTATCTGCAATACACCCAGCCCACTCCACAGCCGCCTGTAAACGACAATGGCATCCCCACCGTGAGAGCGACCCAGCCGGGCGAAGAGAAGCGGGACCCGTGGGCTCTGAAGAAAGGTATTCAGCTCCCCTTTCTATTGGCGAACAGTTGGGTGGTTGTGCTTCCAGAAGCAGGACAACAAGCTGCGAGCCAGGCACGGCAGGGACATTCAGAAGAAAGATACTAAGTCCGTTGGATCACAGTAGAAACACCATACAAGCCCTTCTCGCGTTCGCCCGCGTCCTCGTCTACTCCTCGCCGATTTCACCTCTCGAGACCCACTACACCGTCTTTTGCTTCTCCTGCCAATAAACGTGCCAGAAAAGCAGATGTTGCAACATTTATCGAGCGAAGAATTGGTACAGGACATTCGCGAGAGGTATCAGCCGCTGATCAGGCGGACGCCGCGCATATATCGCAGCAAGGCGGAGTGACGGAGGTAGTCGCAGCCGAGCGAAAGCTGAAGCGACCGAATGCAAAATCACGGGTACCCAATGCTGGGTCTAAAAGCAGCGAGGATGTGCGAGGCCAAGACATAAATGCTGAGAAGGATGTTGAGGTGCTCTGTAAGATGGCGGCGTGGGCAGATGAGGCGGAGAAGAGCGAGTCATCAGACAACAATGTTGATTCGCGAAAGCCACAGGTCCCAGGTGCGGAGACCAACGATGGTGGAGGGGACGAGATGGACATTGATAACGAGGGTGACTATGTGTACGATACATACGTTCGCCATCTGGTGGCTGCAGACACGGAGCTCGAGATTGTAGGCGAGGGCGCTATAGGGCATCTCATTATTCCCGAAGAGGATCAAGATCTCTGGGAGACGTACATTGAAGACGGAGATGGTTCTGAGAAGGAGTTTGATACGGATGACGAAGATTCTAATGGTTCGTTCTACCACCCATCACCCTCCTTCACCTACATGCGTCCATCCATCCACCAATTCATCATTCAATCACACACTGACAACACACCCTCACACAGCGGAAGATTATTACGGTGCCGACTACCCCGAGGACGAAGTAGCAGAGGACGACGAATTTGACCGGGGCGCCTACGAAGAATACCGCAAGTACGCCTCGGATGACGAAGAATGGGGCAGCGGCCTCGATCTAGACGACGAAGATGAAGTTGCTGGCTCTGGGGACGAGAACGGGGAATTCTCGACTGGTCAAGTATTCGTGAGAGCAATCAGGAGAGACAATGCCAACAAGGCCAGTGCAAAGATCCAAAACGACGACGACGGTGGTGGTGAAGAAATGAGCGAATGACCTCAGCCTATCCCTCTCCTTTGAAGAGAGCGATATGATTGGTCGGGTCGTTTAGATGGATTAAGGGCTGTGGGATCGCAACGTGGGTTATGCATGCACGTAACCGTTGTTGGCAGGCCATGTGGCTTTGTGCATTTTCGAGAAGGTTGATTTTGCCTCAAGAATGTTTTACTGTTGTGGAATGGCTTGGTTCCCGAAGCCACGCTGCGTCCAGCCTGCCAGGTGGTGGAGAAGCCTCTCGATTGGTCCAATGGCGTCTCAAAATATCAAAGCACAACCGAACGAAAATCACGCCGCCGACCTCGTCTACTGCATACCTCTCAACCCTGTCTGCTCATCTGCTGCCCATGCTGAGTGAGGTTCTCGCGAATTCCCTTGACATGTATCATGCGAGTATCGGGTTGTCTGCTTGTAAGCTAATATGCTGATAGATCATCGCTTGCTTGGAGAGCCGTCCCGTAGCAAGGGGTTTTCCAGTGGGTACAGGTGGCGCGCCTAGAGATGAACAATCGATTTGTTGATGAACCCCAGGTCTTCCCATGCTGTCGAACAGAAAACACCGGTCGACGGAACTTTGCGTCTGTGATCGGATCTGCTGGCCCCATGTATTTCTGTGTAATCTCATCCTTGGTAACCGCGAAGGCGGGTCGCTTTGCCATGGACCCGGCTGTAGGGAAACTCGACGTTGTGCCCCGTCTCGAGGAGTCGAGCATTTGGTGGTGGTTTTACGCCTGTCTTTTGTTTTCCGGGTACATGTACGTTTTTCGATTGGTTAGCCTCAAACAGCTAGCTACTTGTGTGATGGTGAAAGGTGCGTCTATCTCACGGGACGTTCTGGGGCTTGATGTTTGGCCTTACATGCTCCCCATCCTTCAACGGTTCTCATGGGAACTTGCTTCTTTGATGGTTTGTGTGTGAGGTTGGAGGAGGGATGGGACGACACGGGTGTGCGATGGGTACTAGGATGCTGGGACTGCCGTCCGCTTCTGTTTTGATTCGTCGAGAAATCGATGCGAGATGGGTTTCTATGCCTGTCTGTGTGTGCGTGTCCAGGTTCTCAGGAAGGTCATGAACCGAATCCGTGGGACCCTCGCTCTGACCGATGGAGAGATGGAAACACACTGGGGCGGACGGAAGTGACGTGCATCCTCATCCTCATCCTCATCCTCATCCTCAATCCCATCCATTCGGAAACAAACAACAAGACGTCTGCCAGCAGAATTTGATAAAAAAAAAAGAAAACAAACCCTCCCCCACTCGAACCAACCAACGGCCAACATCAAATGGGAAAACAGTCGCACAAGGGCAACCCAGCTATTTTACCCGCGCCAAACCTGACCTGGCACTGGCAGACCAGCACTGCTGCTGCCTGCACCACCCTCTCCTTTCGGATCCCCCCCCCGTGGCGCGCTCTAGATGGCGGTCTGTTGCACCGGGGGGGCGGGCGTGAGAAAGGGACCCCGCCGAACCGTGATTGGGCGGTTCGTTTCCAACGTCAATCAGATCAAGGGTAGGTTACGGGCTGTGTATACTATTACATATAGAAGGCCGGGATTGGGATTGGGATTGGGAGGGGCTGGCAAATTCCCCGCGCCCCACCCCCCATCCCCCAAAAAAAAGAAGAAGAGAGAGAATGAGAGATGTCGTTGCGGAGGGGGGAGGGGGTCTGAGCTGAGCTGACCTGAGGGAGTTGCTGTATTGGTGGTAGGTAGGTCGGGCTGCGTGTGAGAGTGGTTGGATTTGTGATGTGTGACGCTTTTTTTGGTTTCCTTTCGGTTGTACCGATGACTGGCCCGGGGATCGGATGGGATGGGAGGGAACAGGAACAGGTAGGGAAGCAACAAGGCGACACCAGATTGTCGAAACGAGGCAAGTCAGATGCGATGTGCACTTTGACGGTTCGCCATGGACAAGGTAACAATAGCAAGTCTCGCTAATTGACGGGGTATCTACCGAATATAAACCTAAAAGTACAGAAGATACAACGCTTGCCACGATGAGAGGCTGAAGGATCGCAATGGTTTTGTAACTGGACTGACTGAGAGAGAGAGAGAAACATGCGTGCTCGCCATCAATTACCGTTCCACTTCTAGTCGTAAAAAAAAAGGGCCATACATACATATCTCCATAAATACATGTCTCCATAATCATAAAACGAAATCGGGCGTAAGAAACATGGGTTAGTACATGACAGGAACCTGTTGGGGGAAAAAAAAAACCCTCGGACAAAGGAAAAAAAAAGGAAAAAAAAGGGCAAAGGAGGTAGAAGAAGTGCGTGTCCAAGGTGCCAAATCGTAGCAAACCTGACAAGGCCTTCGTGTCGGTGCCAGCCCCCTGTCCAAGCCGTTGCTAGTCAAGGACGGCCCTGCGCATGAGCAATAATGTCGTGTGCCATCTTTTGCATTTTCCCAGATCGCTGCGAACCCTGTGCAGATATGCCCCTAATCATGTTCCCGTAAATCGTATCGGTCGACCCTCATGTCATCCTCGAACCCCGCTGCAGCGCACCTCCCGTCATATCGTCTTCTTCTTCTTCTTCTTCATCATCTTCTTCTTCATCATCTTCTTCTTCATCACATATCGTGGCGTCGTGTTTTCCTCAAATGCTCATCCGAGGATGGCGAGGGAGCATCTCGTTTGGCATCTCGGCGATCGCGTGGACCTGGTCGGCAAATCCGGGACCCAGCTCCCTTTCCACCTTCATCAGGTCGAGGACGTCCTCCACCCTGACCCGGTCTCCTCCCCGGCCTTCGTTCCTGAGCTTTGGCAGGTTCTCTTCGTCTCTGATGCGGTACCACCGACATTGCAGGCCTTGAATGTTTCGTGGTGGGTAGTATTTGGGCAGTCCTTTCAAGTCGCCAGAGCTTCGACACCGTCGTTGTCGGCCTGGTGGGAACAAGTAGTTGAATCGGATCAGTACATCCTCGTACTTGAGAGTCTTGAGACCACGGAGGTGGATGATGGCGTACCGCTCTTCGTCATCATAAGGAAATCGTTCGGCTCTGGCTGGCTGGTTGCTACCCATCCCACCAGGAGATGTGTAGAGCTTGTTCTCAGCATGATGATGGATAGAACGCCTCTGTAATCTGTTGACGGGAATGTGAGGTGGTGTGTAGTG
Organism: Venturia carpophila; assembly: GCA_014858625.1. Lineage (NCBI taxonomy): Eukaryota > Fungi > Ascomycota > Dothideomycetes > Venturiales > Venturiaceae > Venturia > Venturia carpophila. The sequence continues at coordinate 1,617,538 of JACTAK010000010.1, forward strand.
ATAGGTCATACCCCTGGGCCGTGTTCCGAACAACGGGAGCATGTTTGTGTGGACCGGGGGTGGAAGCATCGATTGGTGCGGAAATGGCGGCTCGATGTGGTACACCTGCGAGTCTGAAAGATCCGAGTTGCTGGATGACCACACTGGGCTTGGTAGGTTGGAGGTGCGGTAGTCATGCTGCTCTGGAGGACTGGGTAGGTTCACGGGCGATCGGTAACCGTAGCTCTCGGAAGTATGGTAAGGTGTCTCCATCTGCAGGGCCCGTGGCTCAGGTGGAGAGTAGCGAGAAGTCATGACTGGCAGATCCATTGGTGTCGAAGGTCTGGATCCACGGTGAAGGGCTGCTGCAGCACTTAGGCAGTCGAGTCCCGGCAGCGTGGGTTTGTCGCTACTCGAGTCGTTGGAAGGAGCAATGAAATCGAGTGCCATCTTCCGGGTATGGGTCTGGCTGTTACCGAGAACCGCATGAATGGAAGGTAGTGGACTGTCCGGTGGTGTAAGTTGACGGGTCCCATTTGGGCTGTCATGCTTGATACTCGAATTCGAGCTACCGGTATAGGTCGAAACCATTGTGGGAAGGGGATGTCTCGAGGTTGGACGACCTTTGAGACGGTTGACAATATGTTGTGGAATGGCAAGGCTGAACAAAGGACTGAACCGATCAACGTCTTGTAGTCTTGGTACAGGCAACAAAAGTAGGGGACCGCGAGTTCAAAAGTCGGGGCGAAGGGAGGGACTGTGAGTAGAGAATGGGTGGTTGAAGGAACAAGCAAGGCAGAGTAGTGTCTGGCTATATGCCAAAAGCCATCCGTCCTCATATCGAATCATTCCAGACTCGAGATTGTCGATTGACCCTGGCTAGGCTCATGCAAACAGACTCGAAGATAATTAGTAACACTAGGCTGTTCGTCACTTTGTGATCGTGCCTGGTTTGCATCCTTTGTCCGCGCAATGGGCCGTTTGTAGTATCCGTGTCATTCAATACGCTGACATGGGTGCCTCCCTGCAGGAGCTTCAGCCATCGGGTTGGCGCGCGAGGTTGGCGGAAGCTGGACGATCGTGGATGCCATTCGCAAACGACCGACTCTGACCAGGTCTATTCCAAAATCGGGCTTTTGTGAGGGATCAGTGGCTGTTGAGATGCTGCAATAGCGGTCGGCAGCGAATCAGCTATTTCTGCAACATGGCAGGCTGATTCGTCGGCGAAGAGGTCATGGACCAAACGGGAAACCGTTTCGGTACCAGAGAACGACTCCAGCTATCAAGAGGTAGCAGGGTCTGTCCAAGAGTGTGGAGTGTGGACACTGTGACCGCATTGGAGCGCGGAGATCGGGGACATTGTGCATACACCAGGCGCCAACGATGAAGGTCAATCGAGAAGGGCGAATTCTCCGGTTCTGAGAGAGGCAAAATTGGGGAGGGGGGGAGGGGGGGAAGGGGGCACAATAGGGCTGGCTATTGGAAAAAGGCCGGTGCAAAGGAGAGAGTGTGTTTCTATAAAAAGGCGCCTCAATGCTCAAAGAAGGAAGACGATGCTACCCCTTGCCTCAGTCCGATATGCTCCATCGACGGAGCGTTGGTGTGAATAGTGAATGGTGAATAGCGAATAGCGAATAGTGAATAGCGAATAGTGTATGGTGAATAGTGAGTACACAGGAGCGCAGGCAAGCATGCGGCTGTGCAGACGAAGCGGTGGAGAGCAGGGAGCTGCTGCGGCACGGGCGAGCATTGCGTCTGAACAAGCCAGCGATAGCCGCACGAGAAGAGGGCCAGGTCACTCATGTCCAATGTCCAAGGCGCGCCTGGTGAGGAATGCAGCATTCAAGGATACTTCCATTGCGGAGTTAGGGCGGACGCCATACAAGCCCCAGCTCGAGGCGAGCCCCCCCCTCATTGGCCGGCCCCCGGCCTTATGCAGCACAGGCGACGGGTCACAGAAGGCCATGAAATATTTCCCTTTTCGAGCCATTGTTCCATTCTTCAAGATAATGCCGGCTTCGCGGGAGCGAGTGTCCCGCTTCCGCTCGATGTTGGAATGCATGCAGAAATCCCATCGCGCAATCGCAGCCTCCTCCTGTGCAGGTGGCAAGGTGCACGCCCAGCTAGCCCTGTTTGGCCGTCCACCTTCTGAGCCTGCTCCCTGACCTAGTGCATTCTGTCTGAGTAGTCGTTGACTTGCAGCCATGTTCGCGCGAGATGCATCTTGTCCTTGCATCATACTGAAGATATTCACCCCCAGAGTCCCCTTGCAGACTCATGGTCGATGGCTGTCCTGGCATACTGCAAGCCCCGCTAAATGCTGCTCCATCTGCTGTGTGGAATGGACATCTGCATACCATCATAGCCTTCGTCTTTGCACATCGCTCGGGCTGCTGGCTGGTGCTGTCATCGCTGAGTAGGGATTTTGCCGAAATGAGGGTACGGAGAAAAGCGTTCGGACGCAGGCCGAGTGGAGTTCAGGTCTACTGGTAGCCATGGAGCTCGAGCGGAGAGTATCCGAGCAGTGAGATTCACCACCCGCACGGATGGGTCGCTCAAGCAGCAATCCCCTTTACCACCGTGTCTGAGGGAGGGCTCTTCGGAAGTCTTGGGCTGATCTTGGTTAGCCTTTGCCCGACTAACTTGGTTGCTTCGGTGCTCTTTCAGCAGCGGGTGGTGATTGGCGATTTTAGTTCGACATGAATCCCTGCGCTTGAGATCAACGTCGGTGAATTTCTGGTAATTTTTGATCTTCAAATAGCCAGAACTCCATCGACATGGATCTTGAGAAGATTCACTCCGATCTTGGCCGTCAACGACGGGGCATTGGAATGACGGGCCGCTGCGAAGGGAAAACTTACCGTAGTCCAGGACCCCTCCGCATTCGGACTGGCTTCTCTTCTGCTCCGCTTCGGGGAGCCATTCGGTCAGTCTCGCCACCCGATGCGATGAAGAAGGATGTGTTGACATGAATTCGGGCGGTGCTCCCTTCTCAGCTTTCACCATTCGACCCCAGAACGAGATAGCTCCTTGCGGATCATAGCAGCTTCGGGCCATCATCATGAGCCCAATGTAGTCAGCCTCCGATTCCTGTGCTCGTCCATTTGGCAACTCAAAGGCTAGCTGGACTGCAGCCCTAACGATAGAGTCGCCAATACCGAGGGAAAACGCAACTGCCACTGCCACAAGCGTGAGAATGTTGTATCGGCTCAGCTTTTCAGCTGCATGGTGAGCCACGTTATGCGCAATTTCATGGCCGAGTACAGCCGCTAGTATTGGTCAGCTCTGGACAGGAACCTGTCGGACTCGCTCCTTGAAACATACCAATGCCATCGTCGTCTTCACACAGCGGAAGAATGCCTGTGAAGACGAAGACTTTACCCCTGAAGACTTCATCAGCAGATGTTCGTGCCTCTCTAGCTATGCAAGGGGGTTATGGGGCCAACATACCCAGGGATGACAAAGGCATTCTGCTCGTCGCTCTGCACGACAAACACCTCCCAGTTGAGATCCTGAAGACCACTGGCGGGTATCAATCTAGATTACAATCCAGTCAATCTTCATGCCATTGAACCATGATTCCAATGATCGGTCCGTACCTATTCAGAATCTGCCTCACTTTTCGAACTTGCGGAGCATGGGAAGGGAGGATGCGGCCTTTATATTCTTTCAGTATTTGAGCGCATTGACCTTTACTGATGCTCTCCTCCATCTCTGGACTGATGAAATTGAACCTCCTCCGCCCGCTTACGGGCACTGTCTCCAGATTGTATGTGTAGAAACCGCCACCAACAAGCGCAATGCCTCCAACTTGGTGGTAGAAGTACGGGGACGCAGCCCAGCGTTGGAATAGGTTCTTGGTGGCCGCATAGCGAGTGTAACGATACTGAGGTCCACGTCGGAAGGATTGTTGGGAGAAGCCGGAGGATTGTGTGAATCGCAAAGGTGGACGAGGTCGAAGGAAGGGAGGCCGAGCATATGCTCGGAACGCGGACTGCGCCGCTTGTCTACAGGAAGACATTCCGGATTGAGGGACTAGGCTGGACTTGAGATCTCATGGTGTATGTGGAGTTGACTCTTCCTTCACCCACTGCCTGCCGTCGATTCCTCGGCACGAGTCAGACTCGTCAGAAGTCGCGCCCAGACTTACTAGAGGCGCCTCCCGGACGGCGAAGTGCAGACGGTCAGATAAGTATACTCCGACGTGGATTCTCGATACATCGCTCATGCTAGCATGGTAGCGGCTAATAGCTTTAATTTCCTATCTGAACTTCAACTCTCCACCCACTTTCTGTTTTCAGGCAAAGTCTTTTTATCAAGCTTCACGGGCTTGGTGTTTAAGGCTGAAGCCTTGTCGACGGGAAGGCTGCGGCTTTACTGGTCCAGCAGCATAACGTTTCAGATGTCGCTACATCAGAGATGTCTCTTCGACAGGGTCTGATTGCTAACACGCAATTGATATTAATGCCTTCTGCTAAACTCAAAAACGAGATTGCCACAAATTTTCGCGAAACTCATGCTATCTGAATCAACCCTGATCATCGTCTTATTTCAAATCATACAAGCCACTTCTTATGAAGGTGGAAGGAAGGTCCTCGAGCCCTATTGGCAAGAGCGGAATTCCAGCTTCTCGACAATCGGCATTCAAAAGAGGCCTCGATGCTGTTTGTCCTGGTAAAAACAATATCAGGTCTTTTCCTCGCTCAAAGCAAGGGCATTGATATTCAAGAGCTCCTAAGAACGCCATTGGAATAAGAGAATAGGATGCATTCCAGTTGACTTCACTCACACCTTCTTTCTTACATGCCGCCTCTCGCTTTTGAACAGGATAGCGCTTCACGTGTCCAGCTCCAATCGACCCTTTGACCGCCGAACGAATCTGCCACAGTCAGCCTGCTTAAATTACATGATTCTGTCATCTTGAGCGCCAGAAAGGTCATCAATCATCCAGGTATGTCTCCAAAAAGGCAGGTGAAGAACGACTTCAAATCGAGCTGTATCAGCTTTGCTACATAGGTAGCTTTGGTTATCAGGCAGTCAGTCTTGCTTGCGTAATAAACACCTACAGACATTTCCAAATAACCAAAAAGTGTACTAGAATACCATCCAGTGTGGTAGGCGGTGTTAGGGTAGGAGGGTAGGAGGGTATGAATATGAAAAAAGATACAAGACGCGATTGTTAGCATGAGGAAATTGTATTGCTGTTGACCCATCTACCGGAGCGCAGCCTATTCTGGTTTTGCAAGTAGATCAAAATTGACGAGCAGCCTATCGGTGTAACAGTTGCCACACCAACCAGAAGTTCATGCAGCCCACCCAGCGAGAAGTCCCTAATTCGTCATTTTCAAGTGAATGAAGGTTTTTCTTTGTGATTTTGTTGCCCCAGAGAAGAGATGCCCGCCAAATGAAATCGCACACATCAGCATCTCATAAACTTTTTCCGTCTCTGTAAACTTATAACGTTCATTCAGATACAACCATTTTGCTAGTTCTGCTCCGCTATAAGAAGCCAACCTAAGAAGCCAACCAATGAAGTTCGCTTCCAGGAGATATTGAAGGATGGAAACACAGTCGGCAAATCAGACTGCCACTCATTAAAGATGAGCAATAGCATTTATTTGCTATGGATGCCACTGTGAGACGCACATGGGTCCTCGCCGAAGCTGATGGGACACATTTCCCAATCCACGTCACGGTGGAGCTCAGCCTTGAAGATGATCGCATCAGCAATCTTTGCGAAGCGGAAGTCGACAACGCGGCGCTGCAGTCACAGTTAGTAAGTACACAAGAACAATGGTACACCGATACGATGCCGCATATTTCATGCCAAGGATCAACTTACGCCTTTGGGGCCCACTCCAGAGACGACACTCTCGACAGCGCGCTTACCGTCCGCGCCAGCAGCGACCTTTGTAAGAGCAGGCTTGGACCAGTCATCAATAATGTCCAAGACACGCACGCAGCGGGTCATGCCCTTCTCTACGATGTCCTTCACATTGCCATGAGCAGACTCCGCCGGACATGCCTCCACCTCGATGTGTCGATCCTTGGAACCAGGAAAGATCAGGCCATTTGGCGTGGAGTCGTAGTAAGCATTGCAGTCGTCTGATTTGAGGAACAAGACCTCAGCCCAGGACTGGCCGGGACTGTAAACGAACTCCTGAACGTTGCCACCCCAGACGAGGCCGACGACCTGCTTTAAGGAAGCCTTTGATGGTAGGTTGGTCAATTTGATGCGACGAACTGCCAATCCTGTCACGATATTAGCAAATGAAGAGATGGACGAAAGCAAGTAGACAGACCTTCACGACCAGCTGCAACCTGCGGCCAGGCCTTGAAAGTCAATTTGCCGTCTGTCTTGACGTTGGCGCGTTCTTCTACCGATGGGTTGGCGTTGAATGGTTCATCGAGAGGCTTGTTGAGCTTCGCCTTGCAGTTGATCTGACCATCGGTCTTGGCCTTGGCCTCGACGTGACCATTAGCTTGACCATTGACGTGATTATGCTGGGAATTGACATCTACAGGAGCCTTAGTCTCGACTTCTGGGGCAACAACGTCGACCTCGCCATCGACCTGTTAACACATTAGCTTGATCATCGTTAGGACATGTAAAAGATCGATAAGATGCTGACCTTCTGGGCATCAACAACGTGGTGGGAGGTCTCGATGATTGCGAATTGTTTGACCAGATGTGCGAGCTGCTCAATAAGCTCATTCCGCTCAGCCACGAGAACTGCAAGCTGAGCCTGGGAATGCTTTTCTAAGTCATTGATATTATTTGTCTTGTCCTCGACGATCTGGTTGACTTCAGCCAGTGTGTCCTCCAACCCAGAGGCCTTCACCTCCAGATTTTTGACGACAGCTTGAGCCTGTTCTACCTCCGCCAATGCTTGGGCTAGGAAGGCAGAATTCTCCTCTTGGTCCTGTTTGATCTCTTCAATGAAAAGCTCAACCTGCTCAAGCTCTGCGTGGCCCTCCTTACGATACTTGGCGTGGTTTCCTTTGATAAAGTCAATCTCGGCTGCAAGAGCATGGCATCGCACCTCAGTAGTATCGATCACCTTCTGGAGATCGGCCTGAGCGGCGGCTTTCTCCTGTGCAAGTCGTTCGGCTTCGGCTTCGGCTTCGGCTTTCTCCTGTGCTAATCGTGCTGCCTTCGCCTGCTCCTTTGCTAGACGCTCGGCCTCCTTCGCAGCGATTTTAGCCTTCTCCTTCGCGAGGCGTTCAGCCTCTTTGACGGCAGCACGTGCCTTCTCCTGCTCCTTCGCGCGAAATTCGGCCTCTTTGGCTGCCGCTTGAGCCTTCTCTTTGGCGCGGAGTTCAGCTTCTTTGGCAGCCGATTGAGCCTTTTCCTTTGCACGAGCTTCAGCTTCCTTAGCGGCAACCAGGGTTTTCTCTGCCTCGATCTGTTGGGACGGCTTGCGATGTGCAGCTTCCTGCTTCTCCTGGGCAAGCTGACCGGCCTCGACACGAGCGGTGACAACCTTTTCTTTCTCATTTCGGTCAGCCTCGAAAGGTGCGGCTTCAGCTGGGCCCTGCTTGCTTTTTTCGTCGGTCTGTATGTCTGAGAGTGTTGATTTGTAGCTCCGCTTCACACGGGACAGGCGCGCCGAGATGTCCAAAGGAGCTCTGCTTGTGGTCTCGCCTTGCTTGAAAGCAGCGCTGCTTGATGGCTTGGCGCCAGCCATTTTGTTGATAACTGAAGCCTGTGGTCGCGAGCTTAGGCGCAGCGTGAATGGCAAAGCCGAAGCTGGCAGTTGGTTCTCCTTTGGCTTTGCTGGAGATGGAGTGGGCGGATTGACCACGTTGATATCTGGGTCACGTCAGTTTGATCGTTTTTCGATCTGTGTGCGCGCGAGTGGTAGGCGCATAACAGAAGATAATGCATTGAGAGCAAGGAGCAGGCAGCAACCACAATTGCCAGCTGGATAAGCTTCAGGTGTGCTAGTTGAGAGGGAATGCAGATATCTTGATGTTGCCACTGTCGAATGCACGATGCTGATGCGATGAGGATTTTCATGGAGGTGTGGGAGAGGAAGTGCGAAGTGAGAAGGGTGATGAAAGCGGTGAGGTGAGTGAACGGGTGGAAGTGAGGTGGAAAGTTGATAAAGTGGGCGGCATTTGACGTACCAGTGTCGTCCTGTAAGACCTCAGCGGCAAGAGCCACCTTGTGGACGCTGTTGAGGAAAGACTCGCGTCGCTCCTGAGTCTTGCTGGGAGTAAGAGCCTCGGATCCAGCTGGTGAGGACGAGTGGAGGGTGGTTGCAGTGCTCAAGGATGGAACCGACTCGGATTTTGGAGGAGGAGGAGGAGCTGGAGCTAGACCCAAGTTCAAAGAGGTTGCTAGGTTGGGGATTGTTTTAGGCTTTGCCATCATCCACGATTGCTGCCTGGCCGGAGCCCATTTGCTGGTCTCGAGTCCGCGTTGGTTGCCCGCCATAATGAACGTGTAGCCGTTCAGGCGTGCCAACAATTGGGAGCAAAGGAGGGACCAAGGAGAGAGCGAGTAGATGAAGAGAGTGGTGTGGTGATGTATGTTGTTGTTGTTGTGGTGGTGGTGGTGGTGGACAACTGGCGTGCGAGGGAAGGGATTCTGTGGAGGATGTCAATATTTGCGTGGCAACCATTGCAGATAGGAAGTCACCGACAAGAACTTTCTGTAGTCATCAACCTCGAAGAGCTCGCTCTTCGAGGTCCTCCCTCAACACTTCAAAAGCCTGCTTTATGCTTTGGAGACCATCGTCGCCTGCCTACCAGTTTCTCCATACCCATCACACTCTCCAGACAGTCACAAGTGGTTTTCTACTCATGGTATCGTAACATAAGAAAGAAACTCGCACTCGCCCAAGACTCCAAGTACTCCCGCAAGCATATATAATCTAGTCCTCCTCGTACTTCTCGCAGTGCACCCATCGCGATAGCTGAGATGCTGGATGGACTATCAAAACCGCGCCTTGCAACGCGCCATGCTTGGTAGTATGTTGATTTTACAAGAAGAGAGACCGCGGAAGTCTTACATACAGTCTTCCCAGTCGTATCTCGCGCCGCTACTCGTCTTTGTGTCTATTGTAGGTACCCTACAGTCAGTCATGGTCTCTCGATATATCTCTCGATTGCTCACGAAGCGCCTTCTCCAGCTTCTCTTTCACCTTTTGGATCAGCTCCGCCCGCGTCTCTACTAGCTCAAGTCCATATCGATGGCACACAATCTGCACGTTTCCGCGCCTCCAGAATCCCTGCGGACAGCAAACTACCAACTTCTTGCCCGCAATGCCCACCGCATTAGCATACATCCCTAGCTCGAGAAGACTGATGGGGCTCTTGGTCTCAGGTTGGAAATAGAGCGCAATCACATCTGCTCTGTTCAAGTGATCCATCTCCCAATCGACTTGCTCTTTGAACTGCTTGTTGGAGATATCCTGCTCCCAAGATCCGTCCCAGTCTCCGCGGCGAGGGTTGAGGATCGATATTGGCATGTGGGCAAGCTCGATTGCAAGCGCGGACTGCCAATCAACAGCCTTGCCCATCTCGATGCTCCCTGCGAGGAAGATGGCAGGTCCAACAAGCTGTGGCCAAACTGGAGGCTTGAAGACTTTGCACTTGGCATCGGCTGGGAGGGCGAGAGATTGTACAGGGTCCTTGACAGACATGGCGATATGTGTTTGGGGGGGTTGGTGAGGTGGTGACAGAGGTGGGTACTGCTTGGCCAAGGTGAGCTGGAATAGACAACAGTCATGCGTTGGCAAGCGCGGTCATGACAAGAAGATCTTACAAAGACTTGATAAGACTGAGCAGCGGGCTACTGTTGGGTAAGTCGCAGTGGAATATGATGTTCTAGAAGTAAGTCGCGAAGCGCGCAGCTTCTCTTGTACAGGGCAGATGTATGGCAGGATTGCAGTCATCCGGTAGCACAAACAGGCACAAAGAAAGGCTTAGACGCGGCTGTTCAAGGGAACTCTTCGCGCTCTTCTCCAGCACTTTGCGCGTTTCGAGAGAGCCGGCGGTGAAGGAAGCTAGCAGTGCAGGCTGTGCAGTGTGCTTGATCGCTAGATGCGGGCGCTGTTGTTTTCTTTATCACGGACAACCAGCCCCGACCTAGGGTGTAGTTAGGGTCGAAAAAAGCATGCTAAGACGGATGCAGCTAGGTATTATAGAGCCAGTAAGAAGGCATCCATTATTTGCAAGTCATCTTCCCTGGCCGGGCCAGGCCGAAGAAGATCCGTTAAGCTCCCCGATGCCATCACAGTACTTTGGCGAACGGCGGAAGAGCCTGCAAGAGCCTGCGAGAGCCCAGAAGTTGTTACTGAAGCAATTCTTCCCCTGTAAACTCTCTTTGCTCTTGAATCTGAGAATAGCATCAGGACCGCACCGCCGCAATTTATCACTGCTTGCACGGTATGCAAAGACAGCCTCAGACTCTTGCCCCATCGCTATACTATTACCACTCCTCCTGAAGCTAGGACATCGCCTGGACCGACCGTTCCACCGTGGCAACCATGGATAACGACACACGAGGATGGATCATGACTGGCCTCAGTGGCATAGGTGGGCGGCTCGAGAAGGACGCTCTGCGGACGCCCGCTAATCTGGAGTAGCATGCATGGTCGGAGCATCAGTCATCTGCGTCGACCTGATTATTCGACTGTTACCACGGCACCGGAGCTTTAGAATACAAGATAGCAATGCATTTCTCTCGTGTTCACTGTCACTCAGTTTTGGAGTCATGGTAGGTAACACATTTGCCACCGTCACTTGCGAGTCTGGGCTGCCCTGCTGACGATATCTCCAGCTGTATTCGTCACTATACAACATGCTGCCGAATTCGAAACGATCGTTATTGCAAGGCGGGTTTTCATCGAAGTCTGCATCGTGGACGATGATCGGGCTGTTTCTGGGCGGTGCGTTAGGTATCCAGGTACTGTCAAGCTGGCTGCACCGTTTTATTCCATCTCACATGGTGGACTGTGATCATAGCCACGAGGACGAAGAATCAGCTCCCGACCATGATCACAAGGAGACGAGTTTGCGGCCAGGCCCGAGTGAGCATTCCAGTAACGGGTCTTACAATACATTTGCGCAGCTCAATACATCAGAATCACATGATGTCTCCGAGTCGGACGCCTTGCTTGGACCAAAGCCTGACAGACCGTCGTTGGTGACAAAGGTTTCGCAGCTTGTGAGCGCGACCAAGCTAAGAAAGCTTTGCGACGGCGATGGACAATGTCATGGCTATTCAGACCCATGTGGGCAGGACTGTTTCCAGATTGTACAAGCAAGAGGAGGATCGAAACTGCCGAACCCGAAGCATCCAGGATTGGGACGAAGCACCTCGACTCCGGCTACAGCAGCTGACAGCGAAAGACAACCTCTTCTCATTCCAGACTTGGCAGCTGTACAGGAAGAAGAGCCACTTCAAGTCTCGAATCGTCGCCAAGAAAACTCAGAATTATCTTCGATTTCAACCGTTGAAAACAGCCATGGCCAGCGAAACAAAAGAAACCACCACCATCACAAATCACCAGAACGTTCGCAATCAGTCTCGTCTCACAAGAACTCACCGGATCACCATGAACACCCTGAAGGCGTGCCACCAGAACATCATCACCATCACGTTCCCAAAAACGCGTTCTTGAGCATCGGTCTTCAGACCTCGCTCGCCATTGCTCTCCACAAACTGCCAGAAGGCTTCATCACTTACGCAACCAATCACGCCAACCCGAAGCTCGGCTTTTCTGTCTTCCTCGCGCTGTTCATTCACAACATCACCGAAGGTTTCGCCATGGCTCTCCCACTGTACCTCGCCATCAACTCTCGAGGGAAAGCAATGCTGTGGTCTGCTCTTCTCGGCGGTGCGTCGCAGCCCTTGGGGGGCGGAGTGGCAGCTTTATGGTTCAGGCTTTCCGGAGGGGTTGGAGGAAACGAACCTGGAGAGGGCGTTTATGGGTGTATGTTTGCCATTGTAGCCGGTATCATGGCCAGCGTTGCTCTCCAATTGTTTTCTGAAAGTTTGGACATGACGCATTCTAAAAACCTATGCATCGTGTTCGCATTCGTTGGCATGGCGATTCTGGGGGTAAGCGGTGCTCTGACTGCATGATTAAGGAAAGATGCGGAATGGGGATATTTGGGTTTTCCAGCATTTGCATTGCATCGGTTTGGTTTGCCAGTCGCTTGGATATGCATTTTGCTTTTTACCTTGCACATGAATGTTATGTTTAGAACCATGTTGCCGGCGGTTAGCACATTTTGCTATTGATCCGTCGTTGGACTGTACAGGAAAAGGATAGAGGCAAAGAAGCGTTTTTGCATGCAAGCACTTGGGGCTTCTCGCGTTCAGGGTTTCCAAAGTAATAGATTGGTGTAATGTTATCCTTCTCCATAAATTTCTCAGTCGGTTGTGACGGAACGCAGCGCGGTTCGGAATTGGCTCTCGCTTCCCCGACTTTACCATGGTAGAGTCACATGGCGGTATCGTGAACGATATGCTTACCAGACTTGATCTCGTCAGACTGATGGAGGGGAAGCGATGAAGATGTAGTCTTTTGGGAGGGATTTGGGCCGGGGTTGCGGTGCTGAGGTGGAAGACATTTCTGGGAAATTTTCTTTCGCGGTGCTGGGGACGAGATTGACTGAAGAGGGGGTCAAGATTAGAAGGAAAGATGAGATAAAGCAAGCTGGGAAAATATCAGACTTGATAGTGAAGGGTTGAGATGATTGATCATCGAAAGGCTGACTGCGGAACTTGAGATTGACGAGAGATGGGCAAATACTCGTTGTTGACTGTAGCTTTGTAGACTGCCGAGTTTTGTTGTTGTCGGTTCATTGCTCAAATGGAAGTTTTGCGACAGCCGAGATGTCGACCTAGCCAAAACAGTAGTTTGAAAATGACGTGCTCGCAATGACCTTCAAATTGTTCAATATGCTGTGTAATCCACTCGCAACCATGGGGTCTGGACTTTTCAGAGCGGTTTCCTACAATCCTGGCAACTCTTTGTTCCGTATTCATCCTCCATGAAATCCACCAGAAGCCTTGCGACGTCTTCGCGCACTGTCGCGAATCAAATCCGGTCTCCACGCCAAACTTTTGCGTGTCAAAGATGGCAATCCACAACGCCGTCCCGTAAGCTCCACCAACAATCTTCACGAAAGGCCACTGCTAGAACAGCAGCTTCGCAAGACACATCAATAGCCTCGTCGAACCCTCCTCTATCCTTCCCCTGCCTCGATGCCGTCGAGTCTCGCTCCCAAACCCTCCACCGAAAGTCCCTCCAGGGAGGGCCAGAACCATCTTACACGACTGGAAAGCACCTCACGTTCCACTCCAAGAAGCCCATACTGCTGGACTGGGGCGGCGTGCTGCCAGAATACAAGATCGCGTACGAGACATGGGGGACTTTGAACAAGGATAGATCCAACGCCATTCTCCTGCACACAGGGCTTTCCGCATCGAGCCATGCACATTCGACAGCGGAGAACTCACAGCCAGGATGGTGGGAAAAGTTTATAGGAAGTGGCAAACCATTGGATACGGATCGATATTTTGTCATTTGTACGAACGTGGTGGGAGGATGTTATGGCTCCACTGGGCCGAGTTCTGTTGATCCTAAGAACGGGGAGCGATATGCCACAAGATTCCCCATCTTGACAATGGAAGACATGGTCAGGGCACAGTTCAGGCTGCTGGATGATTTGGGGATTGAGAGGTTGTATGCGAGTGTGGGGAGTAGTATGGGAGGCATGCAATCACTCGCTGCTGGAGTGTTGTTTCCGGAAAGAGTGGGCAGAATAGCCTCGATTTCAGGTTGTGCGAGGAGCCATCCTTATAGTATTGCTATGAGGCATACGCAGCGTCAAGGTTAGTCATGGACCTTTTCCTGAGCACCAGCAGCGTACTGATAGCCGACAGTCCTCATGATGGATCCCGACTGGCGGCGCGGCTTCTACTACGATACCGGCATTCCGCCTCACGGCGGCATGAAACTCGCGCGCGAGATAGCAACTGTCACCTATCGAAGTGGTCCAGAGTGGGAAGCACGCTTCGGCCGCCGACGAGCCGATCCCTCACGCCCACCTGCCTTATGCCCTGACTTCCTCATAGAAACATATCTCGATCACGCGGGCGAAAAATGGTGCCTCGAATACGATCCAAACAGTTTGCTCTACGTAAGCAAGGCAATGGATCTCTTCGATCTAGGCGCCGAGCACAGAAAGATGATTGGCGTATTGCGAGCGGAGAATGCACAGAAATTGGAGAAGTACGGAGAAGTGGAGGAAGACGCTGCGCTATGCAGTCTCACGCTCCCAGATACACCGTATGAAGAGCAGGAAGACTCATCTGCAGCAGCAATGGCAGATTCGGACCGCGGACCGGCCGCGCAACAGAATCCTCACCAGCCTCCCGCGGATCTTATCGCTGGGTTGCAACCTCTGTCGAGCACACCCACGCTTGTGCTTGGTGTGGCGAGTGATATCCTCTTCCCGGCATGGCAGCAACGAGAAGTTGCCGAGACGTTGAAGAGGACGGGGAATAGAAATGTTACGCACATTGAGTTGGGCGAGGAGAAGAGTTTGTTCGGTCATGACACCTTCCTCTTGGATCTGGAGGGTGTGGGTGGAGCTGTGAAGGACTTCTTGGATTGAGAAAACTACATCCATGTTTGCTAGAATGGAAGACAGTAGACGTTTGTCTTCCTTAGGTGTATAAGCTGTCCATAATTCATATGACTTGCCACAGTCTTACGGTTGAAGTGCTCGTAAGAATGTAGTTGACTGAGATTGAGGGAGTTGCAGAAGGTTAGTCGGTATCCTGAGAAGTACCATCGGGTGGGTTATGGTCGTTGACGCATACGGAGCTCAAGGTCACTAGTACACAGGAATAGGATGTAAGCAAGGGCAGAAAATTGGTTGAGTTGCTACCTGATTAGCGCGGTATGGAGTGGGAGCGATATGACGAGGTTCACTTGTAGGTACCTAGCGTGGGATGGGAAATGCAACTTTTCAAGTACCTCTACTTGCCCGCTGTGACATCTGCTGTCGATAATATGCATACGAGGGCCGGAGTCTGCAACCTTCCGGACGAGTTCTGTATGTGCTGTCCGGTCCACAGGCTTTGCGGGAGCCGAGAGCCAATGAATCGGCGGCGGTGGCTGTGGGTACGAAGTTGATACGAAGCCTGGCCGTGGAGAATGACGTACGGCGCAGCGCTGTTGACGAACACCAACGGCTTGCGACTGTATACACTAGGTACGTACGGTAGTTAGGTAGGTAAGCCGAATAAACGTTCCAGCATTGGTGGGGTCCGCGGTCATTTCGAATTCTACCACCTACTGTAACGTAGAGGAAACACAAGGTAACTGTAATTCTTATAACGCTGACCTCCCGCACTGGCCAGGACAGGGGGTCAGATTTAACGTTTATTTGGGCTGCTGCCGCAGTACAGTCAGAGCACGCTTTCTGCCGATGATGCGGCCTCGAATTCCTTTTGACAAGGACGGCCGGATCCAGCAAGGCACTTCAAGGTCCTACGTGAGGCTGCATGGCTGCTCCTGGCTCGTGTCTGTAGTCGGTGACATCAGGCTGTCGACGATAGGTACGCATCAGGTTCTCGACAAGGCGAGTGACAAGGCGAGAGAAGTGCAGTGGCATGGGGTGACGGTATTATTGACAGAAGGCTGCCAGTGTATCCAAATGGCAATGTTAATGCCTTGCTACGTCAGGCACTATGATTATCATCAGGCGCATTGCCCGCGTCTCGTTCGGGCTCACCCGTCCAGGATCAACTTGTTTGGCGGGCTCCACCCTACCACTATTTCCCGTGTCCGACTCGTCTGCACTGTGACTCCACAAGCGTCTCCTGAAGATCAGCTTGGACGCAAGATGCTTTCGCCTTCTCCCAGCATCTCAACATTATTGTCCACCAAACGCCTATGCAAGTCTGAGCGGCACGGTCCCTAAGCTGAGTAGTAATTCTCACAGATTGATCATCCTCACCGCCCTCAGCTGCATCTATACATCCAAAGGCATCCCGCGCGCCTTGCTTCCTCAACACCGCACTTTCTTCAACCTCCCTCCATGTCGTGTCTCAAGAGCATCCGGGACCCAGAAGTACAGGCTGTGCTGTCTGGCGCCGGCCGCAAATTCCACAGGTCGCCTGAAGCATGGGAGGATCAGTTGATGTACTTCCTACTGCCCGACCGCTTTTCAGACGGCAACGAAACAGGCTACAAAGACATTTCCAATCGCCTTGTCGAGACAGGAACGACGCCACTATTCAAGGAGTCAGACCGAGGAAACGCCGTCGACGCCAGTGAGCACGACAGGCACAAATGGCTGACCGCCGGGGGCAAGTTCATCGGAGGGAAGATCAGGGGCGTCATCAGCAAGCTTGGCTACCTCAAACGAATGGGCGTCACGACACTCTGGATCGGACCAATCTTCAAGCAAGTCGCGGGCCTCGAAACATACCATGGCTATGGTATTCAGGACTTTCTGGCCATCGAACCACGATTTGGAACACGAGAAGACCTCAAAGATCTCGTCAAGGCCGCCCATTCTGTTGGAATTTATGTCCTTCTCGACGTAGTTCTCAACCATGCCGGAGATATCTTTGGCTACAAGGACTATTCGGCGTATTATGATGGCACGAAACACGAATCCCGCGGGTTTTGGGCCGCCGAACGCAATGAGAACAATATGATTCCTTTGGGACCTGTTGACGAAGAAAAATTCCCGGATGCGTGGCCCGATGGAGCCATCTGGCCTGCAGAGCTCCAGAGTGCAGACTGCTTCGGCCTGAAAGGTACCATTCGCGATTTCGAAGCTCTGCCCGAATTTTGTGAGGGAGATTTCTTTGGACTCAAGAAGCTGGACCTGGGCTCTTACGATCCTGCGAAGTTCTCTCCCACCACGGCCCTCCTAACGTTGACTGAGTGCTTTAAATACTGGATCGCCTTTGCCGATGTCGATGGTTTCCGCATAGTGAGTCAATGTGGCAGTCCGTCAGTGTAGCATGCTAACAATTTACAGGATACAGTCAAGCATATGGGCGATGGACCCACTCGCTACTTTGCAGCAACTATCCACAGCTATGCTCATCGGCTCGGCAAGGAGAATTTCTTCCTTGTCGGTGAAGTTTCTGGAGAACGTGCCAAAGAGACTGTGGCCATCACCGGTCTCAATGCGGCACTAGGCATTGGTGAACTTCAACGAGCGCTGACGAAGGTGCCACGCAACCAGGAACCTGCTTCAAATTACTTCAACGACTTTGTCAATTCTCCAGATCTCACCAAGGGCTGGGCTCGCAATCAGATTGTGACCATGATCGACGATCACGATCAGATCTGGCAGCCGATCGGACACAAGTGGCGATTCTGCTCTGATGACGATGCGGCAAAGATGCTCGATGCCACACTTGGCATGAACCTCTGCACTATGGGTATTCCCTGCATCTATTATGGTACCGAGCAGAGATTTGATGGCACCTCTGAAAAGCCTGCTCCTCATTCCAAAGATCATTTCGCTGATCAGTTCATCCGTGAGGCCATGTTCGGCGGGCCTTTTGGAGCCTTCGGTTCACACAGCCGCCATTTCTTCGACGAGTCTGCACCCACATATCGTGTTGTCCGCGATCTGACCCAACTCCGCGCCAACCAAATCGCTTTGCGCCGAGGTAGACAATATCTCTGCACGGTCTCATCAGCCAGTATGGCTCAACGCATTCCTTGTTTCTCCGATACCTCATCTCGCCATTCCAAGTCTTTTCTTGCCTGGCTGCGTGCCTACGATGGAGAAGAAGTCCTCTGCGCCATGAACATCAATACTGACGCCGAGGCGAGGGCATGGATTCACTTGCCAAAAGAACACCAACAGATGTCCAAGGAGGATCTGATGCGCTGCATATATCCTCCCAGGACGAGCGACGCTGTCAAGGTCGTCCAAAAACGAGGCGGCCTTGCAAAAGTTTGGATCACCATCCCTCCTGCAGGATTTGTGGTGTACAAGCTTTCTCCTCCAAAGTCGTCCTTGTAGGAAGGAGATGTACGAGTAATGATTTGGATTTCCTACAGCTGTTTGCATTGTTTTGTTTTGTTCTTGAATTTGGTTTAGAAAGGATACCGCTAGATTTCCCCTTATGTATGTACAGTATCGATCAGCGTTTTTGTTAGAATTTTTTTAGCATCGATAGCTGCCTGCGTACTAATGTGGATAATACTGGCGTTGGAAAACATGTCCACGATATTTTGCGTACGGAGTAAACGGATGGGTTTATATGTATCAGATTGTCACAAATAATGGAAAAATTACCTGTCGGAGCCACCATGCCACTCGAAGCTCAAGAACCAAAGTGAAGAGACTGAATGCAATACCATGAAGTTATCAGCCTCATACGTGCGCAAGGCGCCTGTACGGCTTTCGTCTCATGTAATTGGTTCATCTCGGGGCCTTACAAATTGAGTTAATCAAAGGCCAGGACTCATCTGGG
This sequence comes from Venturia carpophila, assembly GCA_014858625.1. Classification (NCBI taxonomy): domain Eukaryota; kingdom Fungi; phylum Ascomycota; class Dothideomycetes; order Venturiales; family Venturiaceae; genus Venturia; species Venturia carpophila. The sequence continues at coordinate 1,635,998 of JACTAK010000010.1, forward strand.
TGCATGAATCGGCGCAGTGGTCCCTTACCTGGCAACTGGCCTATATTCCTGGATATACCTCGATACGTCTCCCGACACAAGCTTCGTACCAATAAATATAATACTTCTTTTCAACGAGGAAAGAAGCTCCCAATGACGCATCGCAGATGAGTTGGAACTTGCTTGAACGGTTCCTCGAGAGCGAGCATTTCAACCGCGAGCCCTCGCTGTGCATTCAATATCTCTCGTATGTACTCGCATGCTCAATGGCGAATGCAATACTCGAATCGAACACAGCTAACACGCACATCTGTTCGCAACAACAGGAGATATGCAGACCACGTTGGCATTCACTATGTCCTTTGCTCGAAGCTCCGTCAATTCTCCTACGAGGAGCTCGAGTTCTTTCTACCGCAGTTATGCCACCTCCTCGTCAGCGTCGACAACGAGTCCATGGCCCTCGAGGAATTCATACTCGACTTGTGCGAGGAATCGGTGAACTCGGCTTTACTGGTTAGACCCTCTTCACAGGTTCCTCTCATGCCGTGGATAGCGAGTGGCTGATACTGTGACAAGACTTTCTGGCTATTCCAGACCTACCTACACGATCTCTCAGGGAATCCGCAATCGGTGCACTTCAAGACTACGAGGAGGATCTACAATAAAGTGCAGCGGATCGTCTTTGGAGCGAGTGAGGGGCTGCACAGGGAGAAGATCAAGGAGAATGTTCTGCCTGTTACTGTGCTTTCAAGTCTCATACTGGCCGCTTTTGCGGTGCCTGCAGTGTCGAAATGGGCCGGGCCTTTGGCAGTCGCACAAGGGCGACGTCCCCGGCCGACGGAGGATATGATTTCTGATGCAGGACAGGCGCAGAAGATCACGAGAAGTCACACTGTCGCTGGGGGTTCGGTCAAGACGAGACGGAAAGCCAGTCAGCAAGGACACTCGGATACAGAAAATCGACGGCAGCCTAGATCAGGACCGCGGACTGCACGAAAGAAGGAGGGACTACAACAACAAGAAGCGGAGATTGAGCGGCCCGGAAGCAGTCGGTCTGCTAGTACACCCAAATCACTGGCTTTGGCATTGCAGCAAAATGAGGCACGAGTTAGTACCACATCTCTGCCCGAGATTCGACAGCCGGAACGCTCGAGCATAGATCTGCCTCCAGCACCAGCGAGTGCTGGTAGGCCAATTGATCGGGTTCACCGTAGACATACTCTCGCTGCGCGTGCGCTCACGCCATCGGCGCTTTCACACGAGCAGAAGATCCGCTTGCTGCGGTCCAACTACTTCAGAAACGAGACCGCCTTCCTTACCGCCCTCGAAGATATATCGAATCGATTGGTAATCGTGCCAAAGCCTGCCAGACTGAGTGCTTTGAGAGCAGAATTGGCATTGATTGCTCAAGATTTGCCAGCGGAGGTCGATATTCCAGTCATAAGTCCTGCGGTTTTACAAGACGGACAGCCTAGCAAGAGTCGGCATCATCGCATCGTGCGCATCAACCCTGCTGAGGCGACGAGTTTGAACAGTGCAGAGCGCGTGCCGTATTTACTCATGATCGAGGTCTTAACCGAGGATTTTGATTTCGACCCGGACAGCGAGGAAAACCAGCATCTACTCGGCAAAATTCTCCTGGAGAAAGGCTCGAGCAGGCGGCGCATATTTGACATTTCAGATGCAACTTGGGACTCATCTACGAAACAGTCTAGTACGGCGGAAGGAGAGGACAGCGTACTGGAACCGGCCAATGGCGATTTGGGCAATTCACCCATGTTGAACACATTTCCGTTCTCAGGACAAGAAGCAATGCCTCTCCGTCCGAGATCACCACTCGTTCCAAACGGCACAATTACAAAACCACCGATTGCAAGATCTTCCAGTGGTACGGCGGGCACGAACGCGAGGTCATCACTCACAGCACTTTCGACCCCGAGAACTTCAAACACAGAAATCAGTCGATCAAATAGCCCCGGACCTCGGAAAATGACCGGAGCTGGAACGAAAGGTCCTGATCAGCCCGATATCTCAGCATTGGCCACTCATATGCGGACCGCAGCTCAAATGCTTGCGCAATTGGAGCAAAGCAGTGCAAAGAGGCCGAAGGCAGAAGTAGCAGCTATCAAGGCCAAGATCATTGCAAGCATGCAGTCGCTCGAGGAACAGAGCTTCTTCCTCGAAGATGAGAACAATCCCACTTTCGAGACCATCATGGCCAAGGCTGACGCTGTTGTGGCATCGACGGAGCCCGAAAGCTTCGCGGACAGCCTGGAAGCTGAAGCTGATCCGAACCTTAATTCCGGAGCAGGTGCAGCACGCATGGAGAACGATCAGAAGACTGGGGGAGTTAGCAGGCGAGGTGACCGCGATGATCCCAGTGCAGCGACTTTTGGAGAGGAATGGTCAGCCAAGAAGGACCGCATTCGGCGATCGTCACCTTATGGGTGGATGAAGAACTGGGATCTAATCAGTGTCATCGTGAAGACTGGTGCAGATTTGAGACAAGAGGCTTTTGCTTGCCAACTGATTCGCGTCTGTGCCAAGATATGGGAAGCAGCGGGTGTTGACGTCTGGGTCAAAGAGATGCGCATCCTCGTCACCGGCGAATCTTCAGGCCTCATTGAAACCATCACCAACGGGGTCTCGCTCCACTCCCTCAAACGCAGCTTGACTTTGGCTACGATAGCAGCGCAGACCAATCCTCGGAAACGGATTGCCACTTTGAAGGATCACTTTGTGAAGACTTTTGGTGAGGTGGACAGCGACGCATACGCAGCCGGTCTTGATGCCTTCAGCAAGTCCTTGGCAGCCTATAGCATGATCTGCTACGTTCTGCAACTCAAAGACCGCCACAACGGCAACATTCTCATCGACACCTTCGGCCACGTGATACACATCGATTTCGGCTTCATGCTCTCCAACTCTCCCGGCAGCATGGGCTTCGAAGCCGCGCCCTTTAAGCTCACGCAAGAATACATTGATGTCCTCGGCGGTCTCGGGTCACCGCAATTCGATGTGTTCAAGAACAGGTGCAAGGAGGCTTTTCAGGCGTTGAGGAAGCAGGCGGAGAAGATTGTCATGCTCGTTGATGTCATGGGCAAGGGATCGAGAATGCCATGTTTTGCTTCCGGGGTTGCAACGGCCGTGAATTCACTGAGGGCGAGGTTTGTGTTGCATCTTTCTAGGGAGGAAGCAGAGGGGTACGTGGAGGAACTGATTGCGAAGAGTGCCGGGAGTTACTATACTAGGTTGTGAGTTCATCCCTTCCCAACCGTCTCTTCGTTGAATTGGAACTATGGCTAATTCGGACGTCAGGTACGACACGTTTCAGTACCGGACGCAGGGTATCTATTAAAGTCTGCCATGGGATGGTTGGTTCAAACTGCATCGGCCCGGCGTTGCTCAATGAGGCTCATAACCATGATTCTGGTATAAATGCATAGAGGGAACCGCGGATTCAGGGAGGGTGTTTAATGCATATTGTCTGATGATTTTGTTTGTCGATCACTGGAGCGTTCGGATATCAAATCTAATCCCTGCCTACCTTTTTTCGTTCTTGGGTTCCCTCCTCTCTCTCTCCCGGTGGTGGCTGGGTTAGCGACGGGATACTTCATAGCTCGACGATTCGAGGAGACAAAGGTTCAATTTGCTCGTTTTCTTGCCCCTGCAAGCTTTTACACAAACCCCCCTCCCCCCTTTTTTTTTCCCTTCTGGTGTCCCGCTTGGATTGCTGAACTGCTGAGCGGAGTCTTGCTCCCCATTCTCTTCCGTCACGCTTGAATGAGCGGGACTCGGGTGGTGGATACAACAAGTCAGACAACGGAACCGTCTTGACTTTTGAGCAAAATCGATGCGTGTCTCTACGTCGAATATGCATGTATTCTTGAAGAAGACTTGGGATTCTTGGGGGTTTTTTTTTTGGCGGATATAGTCGTTTCTTCTATTTCTATTCTGCCTCTGCCCCACGTTGACAAGTCTCGAGTCATCACGATTCCTTCTTCTCCTTCTTCCTTTTCAATTTACCGTTGTCCGATTTGGTTTCAAGAGCGATGTAGTGGAGGAATCGATCTCGAGGGAGATGTCATCGATATCAACCGCGATTACCGATGATCACGCGCGTTTATGTTTTCTCTTGATGGGTGCGGGATTGGGAAAACCCGCAGTGCAGGTTCGGGATGACGGAGAGGGGACGTGGCTACGTGAGTGTGAAGGGGGAAGGGGGTAAACGGGTCCTGAAGCGTCGCTGTTGACGAACCCCGGACGCATTCTCAGTGGCATTCTGTTGCTTGCTTTGTTTCCCCTTTGGACTTTTCAACTTTTTATATGGCAAAGAGTGGGGGGGTGTAGTCTGCATGCAGAATCGGTCCATCACTCGTAACCGGGGTATCAGTGTATACACATTAGATTATTGTTCTCGCGTTCCCCCCTTTTTCTGTGAAGCTCCCATCTTGCTCTCAAGCTGCGTCGGCAAATCTACGCGTACCTGCTCGCCACGGGTCCCTTGAGTTGGAAACAATTGGCATAGTAAGTGACAGCGCTCGACCAATCCGAGAACAACCCGACGGTTTTGACCTCCTGCGCCAGTACATCCAGAACCTCAAACAGTCGTCCATCGTACAAGTGCGTAAGATTCTGGACGGAGCTGTAGTAGTAATCTTGCACGGCTCGGACCTGCGCGAGGGGAGGCGAGCGCTCGAAAGTCCAAGCGATGATGTCGAGACCAGCAGCCTTGGCAGCCTTGGAGTAGGCGGCTTCAACAATGGTATCGTTGTTCGGTCCTCCCCTCTCGATGAGATACGGTAATGGAGGCGAGATGATGTTGACGCCCTTTGCCTTGAGAGACGGCAAACGAGCAATCGCCGTCTTCAAGGTGGAGGGGGTATCACCATCCTCGTCGAGGAAAACGGCTTGCTTTCCGAAAGCGTGGAATTCGGCGATCCACTGGTAGATGTCTGCGGGGAGGAAAGATTGCGCCCAGACGCGTTCGGGGCTGATACCGTTTGTGATGAATGTGTTGATCATGTCTCGGGCGAATTGCTGTTGCGTGTACCCATTGAATGGCATGGGCACCTGCGCTGGAGGAGTCTTGAGCTCAGGCGTGAAGTTGCGGTAGCCCGGTAGAGAGTTGACGAGCTTGATATAACTGTCGAGGGTCTGTAGTGTCCCGCACGTGTCGTAGAGCTCCGTTCGCCATCTCGGAGTTCCGTACTGATAGTCGACAACGTTCTTGGCGGAAGCGTTGAAGCCATCTTGCTTTCCACAGAGACCCAAGTATTCTTTGGTTGTGATGTCGCTCGTGCAGCAAAGAGCAGTGGCTGGCGCTGTGCCGTTGGCTGGCTTGAACGGAGTTGTACACTTCTTGGCCAACTCAGGACGGAGCAAAATATTGGTGGTAGTGTGCAAATCGCATTGGGAGTGTCTGCAGACAAGACCTCTGTCGGACGTGAAGGCTACATCGCATTCCAAGATACCAGCACCCATTCTGGCCCCGGCCAAGGTCGACTCGATCGTTTCCTCCGGGAACTGTAAAGTTCCACCCCCTCGATGACCGATTGAGAATCCGGAGATGCTGAACGGTCCATTTTCGCAGCTCTGAAGTTTCTTTTTCAAAGGACCATCGGTCATGTTGTTGATTAAGTAGTATGGGCGAGGCCCCAAACTGACATAGTAGGGAACTATCGGGTTCTCAGGCGCAATGCTGGTATGGGGTGAGTAGTCAGAGCCAGTAGGAGCTGCTGAAGCAATACGAGCGAGCAGTGCCGCGAGGGCAACGTCATTGAAAGTACCACGCATATTATTGGAACGAGAGGTCTGAAAGGAGAAAGGGAGCATGGAGGAGCGAAACAATTCCCTGCATTACATCCAGGCACCATATATACCATATCAGGACCGACCTTTCTTCGGTGCTAAACCCTGTAAGCTTGCACGGTGCATATCTTTTCAGCTCCATGCTCTTGTTGTCTAACCACGTGCGAACATCATAGTCCCCCAAGCGTGGTCGCAATCCATGAATGAGGTCAAGCTAAGCAAGCCCAAGACAAGATCGCAGGCATGACGGGATGCACCGATGTGACAGACCACCAGCCCATTAACTTGGCCAACTACCTGTCCACGCGATACGAAAGAAGCGAGCAGCAGAATGAGGCCTCAGCGAACAGCCAAAAAGTCAGCGAATGGCAGCATCGCAAGGGCGGAAACGTGCAGATGCTCCGATCTCAGGTTTCCCAAAAACTCAAGATAGCTTCAAATGCAGCATTTAGTGGGGAGCTTCAGGCTTGGCATGCGTTTAGAAGCTTCCTTCGAGCAACCCACTCCGTCTTACATCCTTATCGCCAGTAGGCTTGACACGCGGTCGAACGGCGGATAGAGCCAGGCCGAGAAGGCCGCTGTATCGCCCAGTTGTGGTGTGTCGTGATGGAAGGGTGCTCAGAAAGGAGTTGGGTGAAGAAGAAGGTGATTCGCGAAAGGGATGATCGCCACGAACGACGCGGGATCTGACATTGTCGGGGTGGTGGTGACCGGGCCGCCGGGAGAGGACCCCTCCTGAATAGGATCAACGAGGATAGAGGGAATGCCAATGGTGTTGATGGCAATCATGGCAGGGTGCGGAGATGGCTGTGGAGAGAGTGGGATGATGACAGCGAGGCTTGTCGACTTTGGCGCTCGTCAACGGCGTGCAAACGCACGTGGTCCAAGCAGAGGACCAGCTGTGATAATCACTGCTCGCAGCAACGGCAAGACTGAATCGTAATGTTTTATCGCGCATTTTGAATTGGTCATAACTCCTAGCTTTCAGTGAGGAAGAGTTGTCCAAGGGTTTGCTCAACACCCGAACTCAGGCTGGCAACCGCTCCAGCCTTGCCGATTGCGATGAAGCCATGCAAAGTACACGTCGAGATCTGTCCATAACAAAGTGCCTCTGGGCGACGCTTGCCGTCTCTCGGTCACACGGAAGGTAGGTAGGTAGGTAGGTGGGCAACTAATTTGTTTATTTGTATCTATCTGTACAATCTGCCTCGAATCAACCTCATTTTTTGGCTACTTCCCGACTTTCGTGCTTAAGCGAAACGCTTTTCAGCTGCCTTCCAGTTAATGACGTCCCAAACAGCGCTGAAGTATTCGGCCTTGCGGTTCTGGTATTGGAGGCTGCAACCATGGTTAGTTTTAAGTAGTTGAAATGCTGGGATCGGTGTGCTTACTAGTATGCATGCTCCCAAGCGTCAATTCCTAACAATGGCTGATATCTGCCAACGACTGGGTCCTGGTTCGCGTACGTCTGAATGGCAATGTTGCCAGTCTGCGTGTCTTTGACTAACCATGCCCATCCTGATCCCTGAATGCCAGCCAATGCAGTGTTGAACTTTCCTTTAAAGGCATCCAAGCTTCCGTATGTCTCGTCAATCGCCTTGGACAGAGCACCGCTTGGTGGTTCTCCACCACCCTGGCTCTTAGGTGCGAGGTTCTCCCAGAACAAAGAGTGGTTCACATGTCCTCCACCATGGAAGTTGATCAATGGCTGGAGAGCAATCTGGGTGGCGATGTCTGATTTGGACTCGGCAGATTGCAGTTGCTCGGAGAAGTTGTTGAAGGAGGTTACGTAGGTTTGGTGATGGTTCTTATGGTGGAGCTCCATGATCTTGCCGGAGATGGAGGGTTCCAGCGCGCCATAGTCATCTGGATGGACACGGATGAGTACCGGATCGAACAGTAACAATGAGGTTTCTCGTGATTGGAGAGGAAATCATCCTACATGGAAGTTCTGGGAGAGTCGCTTTTCCGCGAGTGAAAGTAACGCCGGCGAGACCAGCCCGGCTAGACGTAGCTTGCTTGCCAGCACGCAGAGCTGTACGGGCAGCGGATGTGCGTAGGAGAGCCGATGCCATGTTTGCTTGTGGGCTGTGATGGTGAGGGGTTCAACAGCTCCAATCGGTGTGGTGTGCTTAATCAATAATAAATGCCACTTAGCGAAGCTCGTTCATTACATCATGCGGGTAAAACCGCTGGCAGCAAGAATCTCCCCCTGCAGCACCAACAACACGAGAACCTTCCTGAAACCCTTGATCATTATGAATGTCGACTTCTATTTGCTGTGCATTGTGATGATCAATATGATTAAGAATGATCGAAGATACTGTTAGGCACAGCCAAACGCGTGGAAGAAGTCGGCTTTTCACCCGTTGAAGTTCTCCATTCAGTCCTTGAACTGTTCTGGAAGACTCGTAAGCACCTGGCCCCCCCTGCTTGAAATCCTCGCTCGACAGATTACCAGCATCGAGGATGGGGGACGGAGAATCCAAATGAATGTTTCGATGGTTTCGAGTCTCGAAAGATGACCTCATGCCTCAGGCCTCATCGCTCATGCCTCAGGCTTCAGGCTTCATATCCAGGGTGCAGGGATCGGAGAGAACCGTTGGTGTGCCTTGACAGCCCGCGCTCACGGGCAACCATCGAGTCAGCGTGGTTAGTTGTACTATCCGGGCTACTGACATCCAAGTGAGGCTAACTATGGTTTGTGTGGATAATCTGTTGCTGGCACGATACGAGTGTCACCCCATGTTGATGATAAGATGGAAATGGTAGTCTTTTCATATCGTTAGCCGTCTGCTATCGAGCTCCTCCCTCTGTTATTCATCTTCCCCTCCTCCCGTCTAAATTTCTGCGGTGCCCCTCCTACACCATGGCTCCGAACATTCTGCATCTGCCCAACGGACAGAACCTGACTGTCACGCCTGTGTTTGGAGGCCTATACTTCAAGTCCAACGAATTGAGCGGACACCATGCTCCTTTTCCCCCCGGCTGGACCGTGGTGCTCAATTCAGCAGACGATGAAGAGGAAGACGAACCACACAATGCTCCCACAGATCCAATAGAGTCTGGCGACTCTGTCCCGGGGTCCTCCACACCAAAGCCAGCGCCATTGGCCAAAAAGCACATGGTCCATCGCTTCAAGCGACCGACGCTTCACAATGATCACCTCTTCATTTCGTCCATATCGCAGCCAAACAACAACGATTATAAGCCCGTGAGCTCGCCCACGCGACAGATCGCCATGATGCTGTGGGCCACTCTCTGGTGGTATTTTCACCAGCCAGAACCAGATGTGCATGTCACAAACCATTTGTCTGCAAAGACTCCCCACGAGGGAAAACCGCGAGGACAATGGAGGATCAACATAAACAGAGAAGGAGTTTTCAAGAGCAAAGTCATCCTTCCCAAGCTGGAGCGAATGGGCTTGATAGCGACAGAAGAGTCTGCCGTAGGCGCCGATCTAGACGAAAGAGCAGGCGATGGTTGGCAGAATATGTTTGTCAGTCGCAAGGTCTTCTGGCAGCTTGATGCGAGGATATACTTGTTCACAATGGCACCCACGTCGGCTGGTTCTCCCTTTCCGTCAGGCACACCATACCACTCGCGGCCAAGCTCTCCTAGCAGAGGTGCTGCCGGAGATGATAGACACCATGAGATTCCTGCTGGCACGAACGCCATGACACAGGCTCTGAATCCACATACTTCGCCAGGCCCATTCCACTCAGCGAGCCATTTGCCGACCTACTACCCCCCACCTCCCCCACAGTACGTCTTGTCAAACGGGGCCGTACACCCAATTCGTCCCAAGCCACCAAGACAGGGAGAAACATTCTATACTCGCTATGTCCCAAGTGTTGGACAGTATCTGTCATTTCGCGTAGCATCCTCGTCTATGAAGCCGTCTTTACATAAAGGTCCCGTGGCCAATGCCCCGATTGTCGGCACTGTCAAGGCATCGGTCTCGGACACCGTTGTTCCCACGATCGCGAGCATGAACCTTGAATCCTGTGATATTGACCTGCTCCATAGGTGGATGAACAGTCCACGAGTGTCGAGGTTCTGGGGCGAAGATGGCCCGCAAAGTCACCAGGAAGAATTTCTGAAGACGGCGTTGAAGAGCAGACACAGTTTTCCAGTCATTGGTTGCTGGGATGGGAAGCCTTTTGGATACTTTGAGATCTATTGGGTCAAAGAAGACAATGTCGCAAAGTTTATTCCTGGCGAAGTCGGCAACTGGGATCGTGGCATTCATTGTCTGGTCGGCGAAGAAGAATTCCGAGGCGCCCATCGCGTCAAGATTTGGCTCAGCGCGCTGGTACATTACTGTTGGCTAGCAGACGAAAGGACCCAAGTCGTCATGATGGAGCCTCGCGTCGACAACGAGAAGTATGGTTCCCTATCGCTCGGATTTGCGCTGTTGTTGCTAATTCGTTGTCTAGACTGCTCAAGTATGGCCAGGAAATCGGTTTCTACAAGCAAACGGAGCTTTGTTTGCCACACAAGCAAGCCAATCTGCTCAAAGTGCGAAGAGAGGCATGGGAAGCACCAGAGCTGTGATCGATGTCGCGCATTCAACCTTGTCCACATTCAATCACATGCCTGACATGACCCCGCGTGGGGCGAGATCGGAGGTAGCTGTATCATCCCACTTCCACTCGCGACATCTTGTATCGCTGTACATACGAATACAAAGTCACTTATTTGGGCCTCAACATCAAAAATCATGTCTGCGGAACAGATAGAAGCGCTATCAGCGTACTCGGCTTGTGACGTACGCTTGCCACATGAATCCCTCTCCAAAGCACAATTGAGGTTAAGCCCACTAGGTTGCAGATGCTCTTCTCAAACTTGGCGTACCAGGCGCTGGATTCCTGCCCGACATTAGTATGGTCACTCGTGTTCCCAATCACTCAAGCTTTTTAACCAGATTCATAGAACCTATCCCATCCTCGCCTTCCCCACCAGCCACGATAGCAGACGGAACAATCCCCACCCTTTCACCTCCCCGAAAGATAATAGCACGCGCGTCAACGGCCCTCTTCATAGCGAAGAACTCCGATTCATTCCCAGAAGCTGTACCACCTCTCGCCGCCATAAGTCAGTCCTTGTCTACAGGCTTCTCGAACATACCTTCAGGAACTCCGTATGCGGATTTGACGACGCCGGACACCATTCTCATAATTTCGCAACCACATGGACAGAGCTGTGCTGTTGTAGGTGGTATCATGGCACAGAGGATGGTTAAGCTCGGGGCAAAGGGGATCGTTGTCGATGGACGTGTACGCGATCTTGACACTCTTCGAAGGCTCGACGTACCAATCTGGACCAAAGGCACCAGCATAGTGGGAGCAGCGGGCGAGAGTAAAGCTTGGGCCGTTGACGTCCAGATATACGTGGGTGGTGTAAGTGTGGAACCTGGCGACCTGGTCATGATTGACCCTGCTGAGAGTGGTGTCGTTGTTGTACCGCGCAAAGCGGCGGATGAGGTATTGATGATGCTGCCGAAGCTGGTGGAAGCGGATGAGAAGGTCATGGCCATGGTTGTTAGTGGGGGAGAGGTTGGGGAGGCTTTTCGGAGATTCAGGGGATAGAGGTGAGCAATGTGGAGCGTTCTTCGCGGCGGTGTACAATCTTGGCGCTTAAAGGTCGTGTGTAGACCATTTTCTTTTACGGGCATCTAGCTGCCATGCCATCGCCGGGTAGGTACTTGTGCCATTTCCAAGTCCAGTTCCATAGTTCTCAAACAAGAACGCCGTGTGCCTCCGTCCAATCCTCGGAATTCTTTGTACGAAGAAATTCGTGGAAAAGAAGGGGGTCCAGTCAAAGTGCCGGCAATCTTCCCTATTCCAATCCTCAAGGAATCCTCGTCCCTTCTATTTGTTTTGCATACTCTCCAGTCCAATAATCAGTAGCCGATATGCCGGCAGACTTTCCCTCCCTCCCAGATCGCTGGATGATTTCGTACCACGCAATCAGGTTCGTCACTTGCTTTCTGGATCAGCGTACCGAACCTATCCTACCTGGCGAAATGATCTCTTGCGAAGTCGCCAGTCACTCGCTCTCGTGTTGGAACCTACCGAATTGAACATCCGTCCTGGCATCTCCTGACCTTCCTATTCATCATCCTTCTCAGCACGAACTTCTCTCTCGAACCGGTTCCACTCGTCGCCCATGATCGCCTTCATGCGTGCGCGGATGCTATTGATGTCGCGTTGGAGGGCGCCGTATTCTGCGTGCGCTTCCACTTCTTCTTCTTCTTCTTCCTTTGGAGTGATTCCCAGCTGTTGGGCGAGATTCTTCACGCCCGTCACTGCCACCACGCCCTTCTCCAGCGCAGCGGCTGAAGACTGTAGTTTTCCGAAGAGCTGTTTGGCTAGGTTGCGATAGGTGGCCATGTCGTTCTTGGTGATCTGCACTGCAGCGGCGTTGATTTCGCCGTTGGCTTGCGTTCGAAGCGCTTCCTGAGACTCGAGGTACTGTGTGCGCAGCGTGGCTAGTTCTTTTGATGTGGCGGTCCAGAGCGTCTTGGTGGAGGCTAGTTCGGTCTGCAAGTAGCCATTCTCGCGGGTCAGGTCTCGGGCTTTTGCGCTGACGGTCTCGTTCCGTTCCGTCAGGGCCAGGTTTTGGGTTTTCAGCTCGGCGATGATGGCGCTGGTGTTTGGAGCGTGTTTGCCGTGAGTGGAGCGCATGTTGTCGTCGAGACGTGGGCGTTTTGCGTTGTTGTTGACGTAAGACGGGTCCTGTAGTTCGGCGGAGAAGGGAGAGTTTTCGCGGTCGATGTCGTTCCAATTCGCGGAACCTGAGGTGTTGTTTGCTGGCGAGGTAGACTCCGAGACGCGTTTGAGCTCTTTCAAAGCCCCGGTACCGCGGCGGATAGGTGATTTGGCTCTCGGGATGTGTATGCTAGGCATCAAACGTGCGAGGGCTTTGCTATCCTTCTGAGCCATGAGCTGCTCATTGATGACGGCAACGTCATTGGGATGGATTGCTCCTGTGAAACGATAGATACGTGCTCCGCTCTGAAGATGTGCAATCTCTCCGCCTGGTAGGAAGGCTGGGCGACCCCGATGCTTCCGATGCGGTCGTATATCGCCTTTGTTAGAGAAGTCGTTGCGCCAGAACCTACCGCGCTCGGCTTTCGTGTAGCCGTCCCAGTTGAGAATCTTGTAGGCGGCACGATCATCGAGATAGCAGTTCTTCGGCGGCTCGACGAGAACGCCCTCAATCTTCTCTGGTGCGTCGCCGCAATAAAGCTTCCAGGTCGGATGACCTTTTTCTCCGTACTGCGAAGACTCGTAAGTCTTGAGGTTATCGTCGCCGTTACCATCCTCAGGGCGCCAGATTTCACGGTCCCCCTTGCCATCGGACACTGATGGACGCGGGTTTGACTGTTCTGTATCGCTCATTTTGTCGGCGTTGTAGATTTAAGCGCTGAGTCAAACTGTTGCTTGAGAGAGAGAAAGAGTGAAGAGCGGGTATAGATTGACGAAGGAGCGGTTCCAATTGACAGGCAGGTGATCAGGATTTGAATTGTCGTAAACAAAGATAACACTCTCCAATCGTCATGGGGATCGCAGAGTTTCTGGCAATTCAATCCTCAAGAAATCTCAGAAATTCATCAACATCGATCTCAACTTGAACACTTCAAAGCCCGAAGGACGGCGCGACGCGAAGGCATCAGTCTCCATCTCATTACCTTGGGCAAATGCTGAAGCAGGAAGGCCTCGAGATCTCTATCGAATCTGCCAAAGTCCCAGGCATGTTTTCTTATAGTATCGCTACTCTTTGTTTCGTCGCCAGCGTCCTAGCTCTTACGGGCTGCCAATTTTCATTTCAGTCCAAAGACCGTCAATCCAGTGTCGCTCCTAGTACTTGGGCGAGTAGGTGACGATAAAGCTGAGTCTGGAGCACGGTAGATGAGTGCTCGAAATTTCTGGCTGAATCTCAAGCTTGAATTGGCGGGCTCATTGACGAGGTTGAGGCCCTTGTTACGATTCTTCAGACAGCTACAGGACCTGGCAACAGAGCGAGCGAAGCCAAAAGATCAAGCACCAGAAAGAAGGACAGGTCATGTCGCTCTACTCACTTTCCAGCGAAATGCCGCGAGCCGTAGCAGGGGAAGATGCCTTGGCACATGCCGATGAATGATGATAGCGAAATGGCACGCGAAGCCCCACACGATGCGGCAGGGGAATGAAGAATCAGCCACGACCTCATCTACCCCTTGAACCTGAGGTGGTCCACGAAGCAGCTCGATCCGATGCGGTCGGTGACATGTTCCGCGCCAAATTTACCAAGGACAAGACTGCTTTGGGAATCAGATCATGTCATCATGTTGGTCAGTGAGCAAAGGTCCGAGCAAATGGAAGGTCCAGACTCACTGCTGCAGCGTCCAGTATCTCAAGAAGCCCACCTTCAACAGCAGATTCCGGCCATACCGTCCTGCATTGAAACGACCAAGACACGCGAATCCAGATGTTGTTGACGGTAGAGGCGGCGAGAGATTGGCCAATAATGATAGGAGATGTGCAGTGGGGATGATGAAGCTACCGTGTAGATGGCTTAGGGATGGTTACAAAGCTTGGAGTGCTTGATCAGCACTAGTACTGTTAGGTACTGTAGTAAGGTACGGAGAATGCCCACTTTGACCTGCAGTGGGCAGCGCACCGCGGAACAGGGGCGATGTCTACCAATCCACGGCACCTCAACGCTCAACCCTCAACCCCATCATCCCTCCTGGATGCAATTCTGCTTGGTTGGCTGTCTATCCCAGATGCCACTTTTATCGATCGCTACAGCACAGTGAGTCACGGTGGCATGTCTGCGAGGCCACAGCTGGCAGACAGAATTCGACACGACTCTCTCTCTCTCTCTCTCTCTCTCTCTCAACGACCCAAGCGGTTATCAAAGGCATTCGCAAGGAGGATACTTCCCCATGGAGTTCATATGAAGATCATCGCGGGGCCAAGTCGTACGAGGGGCACGGTACTTTTGGCGCCAGCAGCTCCAGTTGCTGTCGACACTCAACAACACCAATGCACCTCAGACGCCTGTCCTCTCTCAGTGCTTCCCCCGCTCGAGTTCGGATCCGGTCTTTGCTTGCGTGTTTCTATCGTAGCATGCATCTTGGAGGACTTGCTCGCAATACCTCGGGGTGTAATAACACCGCGGGCGGCGGGCGCTGCTGGTGACAAGCAACGCTTGGTCCGTCTGGTTCAGCCACCATTGTCACCAATGCCACCAGCGGCCCCTAGAAGCCATCTCCGTCTCGGCCATCTCTTCACACGAACAACAACTGCCACGGCCATAACGGGACGACCTCATTTCATACCTGTTAGCGGAACATGGCGAATCCCGCAGTGCTTACACGATGCAGCCTTGTGGGTCGGGAAGAAGGAAGCCGACCACGTTTGCGACCCAACGACCTACGGAGTGGAGTATCCATCCCGCAGACGCGCGAACACATCTCCAGTATTCAGGGTGCTGCTAGGCCGCTGCAATCTCTCGCCTTTCCTACCTCCCCTTTGTCTCACGCGTGACTTTCACACAGCTGCTGGATATTCCACCAGCAGACTCCACTCCTGTTATCTGCGTCACTCATTCCGCAGATATCTTCCCTTCTCTTTAACCTACACAATAGCCTTGCCCATACCCTCATTCGTTTCTGATCATTTGGCAGCCGTGCACCAATAATATTCTCCCATGTTGTGTTGAAACTTAACAAACAGTTTCGTTCCTCTGTTCTATCCAAAGTACCGCAGCGCCCCATCTTTCGACTGCACCTTCCACAGAAATGGCTACAAATGCAGAGGCAACGTTGGATATTGAAACAAACAAGGACCAGTCACGGCAGTCGTCTGTCAATCTAAGTGACAAGTCGCCCAGTGTACACATGGGCACTACAGAAGCAGACGAGGCTCGCGATTCTGTTCCTTCGAGTCCCCTACGATTGCATTCTCAGACTCCTTCGATCATCCCAGCCATTCCAGGAATTTCACTACATCACCAGTCACAATATAGTCAAGGTTCCCATTCCCCACACCCAGGACAAACTTCACCGTACTCATCTGGCAACCCGTACCGAAACGTCAGTCAGGGATCCTTCTTCAGCGCACTCCAAGACACCTACAGAAACTCCTCGATCGATTCGTCAACCGCTGGCTGGGATACTGCATCAGTAGCTCCGCCAAATGAGCGGCGTCGTATAGCCAGCAACATCACATGGGGATCAAGGCACAACTTATTGGCGAGCCGAGAAGACATGTCAATACCACCAACGCCGAGGTCTACTTTCGAGCACCCCGAATCGGAATATGACGAGAAGGACGTGGAAGTCTCCCCATCGGAGACGCCTAGATCAGGATCAACAGCGTCGAAACAGGAAGTCCAGACACCTGCGCCTGTACCTGGCCCTCCTCCTGGACCGCCAGCTCCGAACTGGTCCAAACCTCACGAGTGGCTCTTCATTGCGACAGTTTGCTTGGCACAATTTTTGTCACTGGCATCTCTTGCCCAGACGATATCTCCCCTGCTAATTATAGGCAACGACCTCAGAGTCGAAAGCCCTGGTCAACTTGCATGGTTTACAGCGGCATACAGCATGACATTGGGAACCTTCATCATCCCAGCAGGTAAGCGATTCCGGCAGATCTGAAGGAACATGAGAAGCTAACCTATGCTCAGGTCGCATTGGTGATATGTTCGGGCACAAGAGAATATTCATGCTCGGTTGGATCTGGTTGGCCATAACTTCATTTTTCTGTGGCTTTGGCTACATGTGGGGACCCATTGCCCTTAGCATCGCGCGTGGGTTTCAGGGGATTGGGCCAGCATTATTGGTGCCAAACGCAATGGCTCTCATCGGGAGAACATGGCCAATGGGTGATAAGCGAGCAATAGTCTTCTCGATATTCGGCGCCTGTGGACCATCGGGATTCTTCTTTGGTGCCCTGATTGCGGCAGCCCTCTCGGAATATGTTTGGTGGCCCTGGGCATTCTGGGTAACCGCTATTGCCTCGCTCTTCTTCGTCTTCCTCGCCTATTGCGTGATTCCGGAAGCAATGGCCTCCCCGGCGGCACCACCAGGCCAATCGGTACCTAAATTCGACTTTCTTGGATCTGTAACTGGCGTTACAGGCCTGCTTCTTATCAACTTCGCACTCAATCAAGCTCCGCTTGTGGGTTGGAACACACCCTACGTTTACGCGCTCTTGATCTTCGGTATTGTCATGGCAGTCGTTTTCATCTTCATCGAATTGAAGGTCGCAAAATCACCCCTTATACCCATGCGCGGACTGCAACCACAAGCTCTCCTCGCACTAGCTTGCATTGCAGCGGGATGGGCAAGTCACGGGATATGGCTCTACTACCTTTTCCTCTTCTTCATGCGAATCCGCGGTCAGGCACCCATCATCGCATCCTTGGAACTCTTCCCAGTTGTACCCATCGGCATCGCCTTCGCCCTCTCATCAAATTTCCTGGTCAAAAAATGGCATGTCTCCAGAGTCATGCTTTTGGCCATGCTTTTCTTCCTCGTCGGCGCCCTCCTCCTCGCCTTTGCGCCTGCGAATCAAACATACTGGGCTCTTACCTTTGTCTCCATTCTCGTCATGCCTGGCGGCATGAACCTCTCTTTTCCTGCCGGAACAGTTTTGCTATCGAATGCCTTACCGCGGGAACACCAGGGCAAAGCTGCCAGTCTTGTTTCGACGGTGGTGAATTATTCCATCGCGTCTGGACTTGGATTTGCAGGATCCATTGAAAGACACGTCAACAGGGATGGACAGCACGACCTAGAAGGATATCGTGCTGCTTGGCTACTGGGTATTGGCTTTAGCGGCCTAGGCGTTTTCATTTCGTTAATCTTCGTTTGGAAGAGTCGTAAAACGACATGATTCTTGCTTTCCCTCACTATATTATCCATTCACGCTACTCCTATTCACTATATTATTCTTGCTTCATAGCGACCACGGAGTCGGTCTCTTTCCTAGCGTGCCTTTTCTGGGGGGTTTGATCAGGCGTCGAAAACAACATCAGTCCGCCTATAGAGATGAAATCAAGGTACGGCGCTGTGCGAATTAAAGCACCGGATTCGAAATTCCAGGAAAGGGCAGAACTGGCAAAATGCCCAATTAATGTTGATTATGCTAGAAAGCTGGGCGCGGCGCATAGAAATGCTACTCAAGAGAAATGTTTACAACCACGGTTCCCCTCGTTTTATTTTTTCGGAAGGATCTGTTTGCTGGAGCGAGGGCTGTTTTCATCTACGTGCTTCTTTGTTTGATTTCGATTTGGCATCTGGGGATGCGGTCGGGGCGGACCAATGAGAGTGGACAAGGCTGAAACGAACCAACTTTACAGGAGGAAACGGCAGGTGACGGTTGAATATCGGGCCTGGCAGTGAAGCCGCCGATGGGCAACACAGATATTGGACTATCGATGATACCTACTGGTCAACGGTGAGGCGCACATTGCCACCAGCGACGTGGAGCGATCTTGCAAACCCGCTTTGGGAGGACAGAACATCACGTGCTTCAGTCCTACACCGTACCCCAACACCCTCTGCCTTGGAAGCCATATTTTTATTGTAGACGATGCATCTCAAGCCAATCGGTAATCAGATGGAGCTGTGTATCTAAAGGAATTGTGCAGCACTAGCGGACAGTGGACTGATTCGAGGTCAACGCTACTACCTCGCAGTGTACCCACCATCCACAGCCACACACGCTCCCGTCATCCACCTCGCATCCTCACTCGTCAACACAACAGCCATTCTAGCAATGTCCATTGGTTTTCCAGGACCCTTGAATGGATACATCTTCTTCATCTCGGATGGTGTCACCATGTTCCTCGTCGTCTCGGCGAATATGGCTGTCTCAACGTCTGGGCGATGGTTAGGGGATGTTCTGTTACGGATGAGTGAGGGAGAAATTACGACCGGGACAGATGGCGTTGCAATGGATTGACTGCTCTGAATAATCCACGGCGATGTTGCGCGTCAGATTTGCTACTGCGCCTTTGGATGCACAGTATGATGCTATGGGTGGAATCAGCCTCCACGAGAGAGATGGGGGACTAGAGCTCACGATTGTTGCCGCCCCCAACTAATCCATAGATACTGCTTATATTCACAATCCACCCTCTATCACCGCTCTCATGTGGATCCTGCGCTAACATCTGGGTGATTGCGTACTTGCAACCAAGAAACACCGACCTGGCATTGACGAGCATGGTTTCATCCCATGTTTCCTCGGATGTGAGGTGGACAGGTGCTGGGTGGGTTGCTTCAACGGCTATGCCCGCGTTATTGGCCAATCTGTCACATTCGTCAGCTCCATCTTACCAAAGCTACATAGACCAGCTCGGTCTGGCGCTTCACGGAAACAAGTCTCACATGTCAACTCTTCCCCAAGCCTCGACGCATTTTCTCACTACCTCTTCCCAATCTGAAGCCTTTCCTACATCACATCTCATGAACATGGCTTTCCCTCCTTCTGCGACGATCGAATCGTGGGTGTTTGCATATCCTTCATCTGCAAGATTCATGCGAGCTTCTGGCCTTAGATCAGCGCAGAACACCGATGCGCCTTCCTTTGCATATAGTAAAGCAATGGCACGACCCAAGCCTGAAGATGAGCCTGTTACTATTGCGACTTTGTTCTGGAGACGGCCTGGCATGGTGGTGAACTAAGTAGGACCCAAGGTCATCGGTAGGAGGAGGGATTAGGATTCGGAGTGTAGGATGAATAGGATGAATAGGTGCAGGAGATGCATTGCAATGTCTTTCGATGTTCAGTCCGGATCCATGGAGAAATCGCGGTGCGAGGTGGTGAGGGGTTCCTGTCCCACCCGTTGAGCTATTCCATGCATCTTAGCGGCTTGGAACGTGACGAGAAAGCGAAGGATGTCATGTGAAAGGAGTATAGCAGATGCATGTTGGAGATAGTTGTGCAGAGAGAGAGGGATGTGCTCCGAGTCATAAACCTCTCTGCGCTAGTGAGGCCTGAATCGTGTGCGCAGTTCAGCAACTCGACCCCCACGGGCTTCGATGTGCGTCTAACGCGTGGTGCTGAACGAAATAATACTTTCCAAGCAGCGCTCACAACGACAACGACAACGACAACGATAACAGCGACAAGCCACCTGCTCTGCTTACCGTATAAACATGTCGCTCACCATCCCCCAAGCCCCCAATGCGGGACTTTTCAAGCAAGGATACCAAACGTATGTACTCACTCTCTCCTCGTACTGGAAAGCTTTCTGTCACTGCAGCTATTTTCCCGGACATCCCATCACCTCATAGCCACACGTCTCCCATCTCCCTACACGTCTCCTACGCTCCACTTCGTCTCACCAGCGACTACACAGATACGATGCGGAGGATGCGGCAGTTCAAAGAAACATCGACGCCTGCAGAACGATTGCCTCGACCGTGCAAACCTCCTTGGGTCCCTATGGTCGCAACAAGATTGTCATCAACCACCTGCAGAAAATGATCCTCACTTCCGATGCCGCCACCATACTACGCGAGCTCGAGGTGGTACACCCAGCCGCGAAATTGCTAGTCATGGCCTCCCAGCAGCAGGAAGCTGAGATGGGCGATGGGACGAACATGGTCATTGTGCTGGCAGGAGAGCTGTTGAAGAAAGCTGAGGAGCTGTTGCGAATGGGGCTGAAGACGAGCGACATTGTCACTGGATATGAGATTGCACAGGAATTTGCGTTGAAGACTTTGGAAGGTACATACATTGGCGCATACGATGGGGCTAGGTTGAGAAAGCTGATACACCTGCAGAACTCGAGATCGACAAAGTCGACGACGCCCGCTCTACCGACGAACTCGCGAAAGCCCTCCGCACAGTCATCTCCTCCAAACAGTCAGGCTCCGAAGACGTTCTTGCACAAATGGTCGCAGAGGCTGTTCTCGCCGTGCTCCCGAAGAATCCCGCAAACTTCAACGTGGACAATATTCGCGTGGTCAAGATTCTGGGTGGAAGCTTGGAGCAATCGAGGGTTGTGCGAGGTATGGTTTTCGGACGTGAGCCGGACGGCACGATCAAGAAGGCTACAAAGGCAAAGGTTGGTGTCTACACCTGCCCAATCGACATCTCACAAACGGAAACCAAAGGCACAGTACTACTGCACAATGCAAAGGAGATGCTCGATTTCACGAAAGGAGAGGAACACCAGATGGAGGGCATTATCAAGGAGCTGCATGACTCTGGTCTCCGCGTCGTGATTGCTGGGACGACTGTCGGCGAGCTCGCCATGCATTACCTCAACCGCGCCGGGATCCTCGTGATCAAAGTCCTCTCTAAATTTGAGCTCCGTCGTCTCTGTCGTGTCGTCGGTGCTTCCCCGCTCGCACGTCTCGGTGCACCAATGCCCGACGAGATGGGTCAAGTTGACGTGGTCGAAACTCTCGAGATCGGAGGAGACCGCGTCACAGTCTTCAGACAGGAAAACGAGGCTACCCGCACCGCCACCCTTGTCCTACGCGGTGCTACGCAGAACCACCTGGACGACGTGGAGAGAGCTGTTGACGATGGTGTCAACGTTGTCAAGGCTATCACCAAAGACCCAAGATTGGTCCCAGGAGCCGGCGCCACGGAGATGCAGATGATTGAGAGAATAACCCAGCTCGCTGAAAAAACACCAGGCTTGTCACAATATGCCATTCGCAAATTTGGTGAAGCCTTCGAGGTCATCCCACGTACCCTGGCCGAATCCGCTGGTCTCGACGCCACGGAGGTTCTGTCGAGGTTATACACCGCCCATGCCGTGGCAAGGGAAGGAAAGCCAAAGGACAAATTCTGGTGGTGCAAAGGAGTCGATATCGAAAACGAGGATGGTTCTGGCGTCATGGATGCTGAAGAGGAGGGTGTGCTTGATTTGATGGTGGCTAAATCTTGGGCGATCAAGCTGGCAACGGAGGCAGCGAGGACGGTATTGTCTGTTGATCAGATCATCGTTGCGAGACAGGCTGGGGGACCCAAGCCACCAGGTCCCAACCCCAATTGGGACGAGGACTGATTTGTGCACAAGGTGAAAAGGAGAAAGAGTAGAGGGGGCTTCTCTTCGAATCTGATCGAAATTAGACACGGCCGAAGCTGAGCATGACATAGTTCTGATCCGTTACCTCGTTCCGTTGTCCATTCTTCCTGCTGCCCTTGGAAACGCCGAGTACAAGTGGCCAGCTTCGCAAGACTGGAGGGCTAGACCGTATTCTGGCTGAATTCCATTGCAGCAGTTCCACCGGAATGTATCCCTATCATCGTTCGTCCATGCAAGCTTCCAGGAAATTTGTACCTCCCCATTCCATTTCATTCCATTCCAGCACAGCTTTCCAACCTGAAAGCGGTATGTCGTTCCATCGTTATAAGTCGCTCTCCCTCGCCCATTTCCCCTTCCTTTCTCTCCCCAAAAAATCAATCAATCAATCAGTCCATCAATCTAACCATCTAACCAACACTCTTCCCCCTCCCCCTCACACAAACATGTCACAACCCCACCAGCTCACCTCCACCTCCACCGACGTCCTCGTCGTCGCCGTCGCCGCCGCCACCACCCATCCCACCCGTGCAGAAGAGGCACACGACGGAGCAGTGGAGTACACATGCAGTGATTGCCGGCTGAGCGTTTGGTTGCGCCCGACTTATTACCAAGAAGGAGTAGGGGGCGGGGGCGGGGGCAAGGACGGGGGCAAGGTGGTGCGCAGTCTGTGGCGGTGCACGCATTGCGGGCATGGTGTTTTGTACAAGGTTAAGACGAAAAGGTGTGTTTTTTCTTTTCCTTTTTCTTTTTCTTTTTTTTTTGTGTCATATCTTTGTTTTTTTCGGAGAGGGGGAGGGGATAAGCTTCGATGAGGTGGTATGGTGGTTCTTTGGGGGGTTTTGCTGCTGCTGCTGTTTTGTTTTTTTCTGTTGGTGGAGCTGAGTGAGTGAGTGAGTGGGTGAGTGCGTGGGAGGCTGATTCTTGGTAGGATTATACAGTTTGAGGCGCGGTGATGGTGCTGCTGCTGCTGCTGCTGTTACGACGACGACGACGACGACGAATTGGAGAGAGGGGGGTGGATGGTGGGAGGGGCTGGTTGAATGAATGTGGGAGAAGAGGAAGAGGAAGAGAAAGAGGAAGAGGAAGAGAAAGAGGAAGAGGAAGAAAAGACATGGGCACTGACTGAGCAAGGGGCAGGAAGGGGGATCAGCTGAAATAGGGAGTGGTTCTGACCAATTCAAAAGACCGCTGCGGACGTGAAGGACGCGGATTTCAAATAATACGTGCACAGTTGAGTCTAGACGGAGCCCGTGTAAGTAATCGGGCTGTCGCTCTGTTATGCACCCTACCTACCCCTTGTTGACTTCAACTGCCACATCCAAGATACGACTTGTCGGTTCACAAGGTAGCCGGAGGGTCGCTTGGTTTGCACACAGTGTACCCAGTCCAATGTGTTCCTCTCCTCTACTCCAGATCGGCATCCAAAGAAGACGAGCCGCCAGTATCCTCCAAGTCCTGGTACTGATTACGAGAAACAGGAATGGTCGAAGCCGAATAGAGTTGGAAGCTCGATTAATGTAGCAATGATGCCTAGCCGATTGGTATCTAATAAGCTAGGCCCTTATTTTTTTTCTCCAGCTGGACGTTTAAAGACCAATGACACCACGGGTCCACCGTTGTGCTACCCGCTCATGACAGACCCGTAGCTTTCGACGAGAGCATGTCCAAAAGTATGTGCCGAGAAACATGGTGAAGTAGATATGGGAAAGATTGGTCGCGATACCGCGATGCGAGGAGAAGAGAAAGGCCAAAGATCAAAAGGAGACATCTCCGGCCTCGTTACTCCCTCCGACTCACGGGTCTGACCCTCTTCACCCCAATCCCAGCAACTCCCAGCTTCACCTTGCAGTCATCGCAATACCATTTCGCTGTGTAAAAGTTAGCTTTCGCCCGGGACCATAACATCTCCCCACTTCAGGGAGGGAAAGGAAATGAGACTCACTGTTCTCATCCGGGGCTCTGACCAGTCCAGCACACTTCAAATGAAACCACTCACGAGTACAAGACTCATTGTCACAAGCGACCATCTCCCCGTAACTCACGTCATTGCAATAACAATATTTCGGTTCGCCTTCCCCTCCTTCTCCCTCTCCCTCTCCCTCTCCCTCTCCTTCTCCTTCTCCTTCTCCTTCTCCTTCTCCTTCCTCTTCCCCTTCTTCCTCTTCCAGTTCCAGTTCCACAGTTTCGTCTTGCTCCTTAGTTTCATCCTGTTTGATAGCTTCGTCTTGTTCCACACCCGGCAGCTCAGTATCTGGATCAATATCCTCTAGATTCGTGGTGGAAGAAGGGCCATCCAGTGGTGTCGGGGCATTCGAATTGTGCGCTGTTGTTGTTCTCTTCCTTCGTCCCGATGTGCGTTCGCCACTTTCGGAAGAGGCATGGGAATGGCTCACGGAATCTTTGTCCTTGTCTTTCTGTGTCCGAGCAGATCGATGCCTAGGCCCCGCCACCGTTTCTCCTGGGAAAGTTCCACTCATTGGTGTAGCGGTCTTACTTTGTCGCCCCGCCCTCGTGGTGACGACAGGTTCAGTCATCGTCGAGTCCTCTGCCGGTTCTGCGTCTTCGTGTTTCATTGTATCTGTTAGTTCGGCGCTATCAACCGTCGGTCCGAGGGAGGGCGATTCGGCTGCTGCGGCAGAGGCTTGGAGTTGTTCTATTGCGCTTAATCCGGTTACAACTATCGCTGGCTTATTGGAAGAAGAAGACGAGGGACGGGCGCGAAGGGTCTCAACTGGTGCAGCGTGAGTCACATTGGCTGAACTCTGTCTTGCGCGCGAATTTTGGGGTTTTTGCACCATCTCCTTCTGAGCGAATGGGGAAGCGATAGGTGATGAGGCGAGGGCTGGCGATTGAGGCCCGATGTTTCTATGTCCAATTGTTAGCAGATCAGCGCCACCTATTGCTTCCCATGTCGCGTACCGTCTTTTTGGGGGCGGCCCCGGTTTGGTTGCGCGCTTCCGTGTGCCAGTTGTCCCGATCTCTGGAGTTTCTCTTGGGCTGCCATGTCCGCCTCTCAAAGCGCCAGAAAGCGCGCCACTCATAGATCTTTCCATTGGGGTCGAACCTGCACCGCCTGTGACTTTCCTCCTCTTACTGGAACCTCCGACGCCATTTGTGATACCGAGACCCACGGATTTTGCATCGTCCACCACTGCTTTTCGACCTTTACCAGGTCCCTTCTTTGGCGGAGGTTTGTCGTCAAAATCCGAGTCAATATGCTGGGCGCGATTCTTCCTGGCAGCTACAGCCTCTCTCCTCGTCTCACTCCTTTGTGCAATCTCACTGTCGGCTGCCAGAATCGCATTGACACCATGATTCGCGGCCTCGCGACGTGCACGCTCGGGCGGTGCCTTTTTCGTCTCTTTGTCCGTGACATACGCCCAATGCTTGGGATTGCCGAGTCGTGCCTCGTCGCTAACCTCTTCTGGAATATGAAAATACGAGCTCTCCATCCTTTCCAAGCACCTCGCAAGCGTCTGGTTGGCAGTCGAAAGCAGAGCGATCTTCTCGTCAAGCACAGGCGCGGCAACGGCAATCCTAAGGCTGAGGTTGTAGAACAGATTTTGCCTTTCGTGATGGGCAATCTCAGCTTGTCCTTCTGGGGCCACACCTGAAGGCCCAACGGCACTGCCGTTTCTTGAGCCATTGATACTGTTTTGGGCGCTCAGACTCGGAAAAAACGACTGCACTGGTGGGTGTGTGCTTTCGGGCGGCGGGGGGAGTCTTGCGATCTGATCTGCCAATCGTCGCAAGTGCTCGTCGGGCGCATGTAATTTTGCTTCCACCTCTTTCAGCATGGAGAAGTGGCGGACGATCTCCTTTGGAAAGACGTCGATTGCGTCGGTGAAGTGGGTAATTGCCGGGAAAAAGCCTGGCTGCGACTCGTTGTTCGCGCCTCGGGGAGCGGCAGAGTCAGTCCCACGATTGCGATCATAGTAGTTTCGGACGCCGGTGCTCTTGGTTTGTCTTGTAGACTGGCGTCGGCCGGCGGTAGTTGAGGCCATAGTGGGTGATTTGGGAGGGATGGAGGTGGATGGGAGCGTGTTTGACGGGCGGTGTTCACGAAGGTTCAAGTTGTGTGCGAAGTGATGAGGTCCTCGGTATGCCAGTGGCTCCGACTCCAAAGGCGCCCTGGTTGCGAGAAGCCAAAACGGAGACCTGGTGACATGAGAAGGCCTGAGCTGGCAGTTGGTTGTGCGGAGGTCGAGTGGAGACAAAGGTGAAGACAAGCTGCCGCTGTTTAGGAATCAGGAATCCGTCATCTGCGACGCAAGATTGATAAGATAAGATCTTCGCATTTAGAACCACGAGGGGAGGGCCAGCAGTACGCATCTCCCCCCAGCTTTTCATTTGGAACCGAGGTTTCGTCGATGACATTGAAAGACAGAGCCAACCGATTTTTGGTGATGATCTCATGTGAGCTAGGACTGGGTGCACAATATGCTGAAGCTATGAGATGCATTGGGAAGCGTGCTTCATTCAAAAAGAAGAAGACGATGAGATGATATGATCTAGGCCTTGCTTACGCGAGGGCATCCCTCGAACTCCTGGCATCAAACCAGCCATAATGGTACACTGATGAATTCCCGGCCATTACATCCTTCGTCTCTAAAGCCTCTGTCGCCTCATCCGCTCAGCCCAGCAATCCCGACCCTCCGATCAAGATGCGCTGAAGCTCTTATGCACCCATTCTCTTCTCTGGATTACTGACCAGCAGCGCAAATGTTCCACCCATAACTGGTCGCGCAATGAACGTGATGCCTGGGTAACTGTAAAAAGTAGTTAGCCACACTTCATGTGACACCGGCGAAGATTCGAAGAGCACTCACCCTCCACCATACGCGTCATACAGATCTGTGTATGCCCTATTGGTGCTCGTCTCGGTGATCCACTTGGCCAAAAGACCAATAAATAAGTCCCGTGTCTGAGTGCTGGTCGTTGCTGCCGTGAACATTTCCCAATCACCTAAACTGATTTTAGCAATGCTACCCTTCACCACCGTGCAGCCCTGAAACAGCAACGTCTCCGACCTAGCGATCAACAGCAGAGAGGGAGAACTGACCTTTGGTGTAAGCGTGTCGAGTATCAAGCGGCACGCCATATCTTAGTGCAACTGTCGGGTACCACGCGCTCTGCATATCATACACACTCTTCGGCACAAGATTCAGTCCAAGCTCGAGGTCAGCCCATAAATTATACAAAAGTCCGTGACTCTGTGTATCGCCATACGAGAGGCTCGTATGCGGCAACCCCCCAGGATTCTTATTTATCCCCAATACTTGCCATTTCTCGATATAGTCTTTGGAGATGGACGTGAACTTCGAGGCGTCGGTAGTATTTCCAGTGAGACGAGCGATTTCACCCATTGCACCGATCCCGATGATGCCCTTGAGCGCGAGATTGGTTTGGTTTTGCAGCTTCCCGGCGAAGTCGTCCGTGGAGAGTTGATTAGCTGGAATGAGAGAATCGTTCACGAGGAAATTCGTCCATTGAACGAGGATGGGGTAGTGTGCTTTTAGGTAATCTATATCGTTGGTGCGTTGCGCGTAGGCGAGAGTCATTATTAGCATGTTGCCGCACTCTTCCACTGGCATCTAGGCGATCATGAGCATTCCGTAGCTAGTTTAAAAGAGGGCCAACCTACTTCTTCGTCTTTGCCGTCCGGGTGACCGGTGGCATTAGGATAGTGCGTGCCCAAATCGTGCATTGAGTATTGATTCGGATAATGTCCTGACTCCTGGTTCTCGTACAGCGGCTCAAGCAAGAGTCTGATCAAGCTCGGGTTGAAGTATAGAAGGATGGGATGAAGTGGGAAAATCACATCCACAGTTTGCGTGTTCCCATTAGACGAGATCTCCTTCATGAAAAGGTAAGTCTTGTCTTTTGTTCCTACGAGTTGTGTAGCACCAAACGATTGACGAACGGCCAAAGAAGTGACGGTGGTGTAGTTCTGCCCCGCTGCCTTCTTAGTGTCACTGGCGACCATCGCATCAAGTTTGTTGTTGGCTTCGCTTTGGTGAGAAAAGTCGTTGTGGAAGAACAGAAGCTTTGCAGAATGTAAGTTTCTCGAAAATTCAGAGGCTTCGAACCACACTTACTGCGCTTTCTTCGCTAGAAAAGTAGCTCGCCCATAGAGCTGGAAGGACCTTAAGCCCCCCAGCACCCAAGAACTGCACAGCTTGCTGTTGCAAGAGTCCAATGGTGAACAAGGTCGATTTTGATTGATCACCAACCGATCCTAATCCGACAGCGTATGCCAAAACAGGCCAATCTTTGTTGATAGCCCGAAAGTTGTTATCCTTACTTCCATCGAGTCTGCCGCTCTTTACAAATGAGCCTCGGATAGCTGTGTCCTGACCGGATGCAACCGTGAGACCAGGTCTTTTGTCCGTTGCATAGTACACAGTGCCCCAATTGGCCATTCCGTTTCCATTCGGCTTGTCGTTCTCGTCGAAAAGAATCTGCGTCTGCCTGCGAACCTGATGATATCCTTGTCTTTCACCTTCAACATATTTCCATTCCACAATGGCTTCATTTTCTCCCGATGCCCACTCTGAGACGCTATTAGTATTCCGGCATCATCAAAGAACACGGTAGCGACGAACCAGCCGAAATATCCGTATACAGTTGTACCTCGTGAGATTTGCCATCCTTCGATACGACCGAGGCTTGCATGTATGATAGAGTTAGAGATTGCCGTTGCATATCATCAGGATTCACTGGAGAGAGAAACGTAATCGTCATCGCGACCTTGCCTCCGACATCCATGGTGAATATACTCTTTGTCGACGTGTATGTGTATGAAGTTTGATCAACGTTGGACACATTCTGGCCTGGCAGTGGATCGCCCATCCACACGTAAGCTTGCCCATCAACGCGAACTATGCCCGACCATGCTGTGATCCGGCCTCTGCATCTTGTCAACAAGCCATACTCCGCCTGGTCAATACATACTCACGCCCAGTGCCTCGCCCATCTTCCAGCGAGATAACCCCCATTTCCTCCATCACTACCGGCCTCAACCCAAGTGCTGAGGTAGGGAGATTTCACAGCCAAAGGCAGCGCAGGAGGCCGCGCTGGGCTGAAGCTTGAGGCGGCCTCTCCTAGCGTCAAAAATGAGAGCAGTGTTGTCACAACTAAGCTTAGCATGGTCGTGACGGCGATTGAAAGTGGACAACGTCAGGGAGGTTGGATACGGGAAACACTGAAGAAACGAATGTGGAGTAATGAACGGAAACTTATATCGCCATGGTGCAGAGCCAAGGGAACTGTTTGGTGGTCAAGAGGCTGGTGGAAGATCTCAGCTCCCAGGTTTGTCTTGCCGATGACCAGTCTTATACGGCTGACAGGAAAGTGAGCTGCTGCCAATCCCAGGATCAAAGGTTGACCCTGGCAGTAATCTACCTAGAATCATCGTTCGGCGACGGTCGGCTACTGGCCGACCACTAGGGACAGATGAGCGCACGCTTGTCTGGTCTTGGGTACCTCATTGTTGGAATCTGTTGCTAAATGTGGAGGCGGAGGTGTCTACAAGAGCCGCACAGGCCAGATCTTGCTCTGAGGCTCGGGCAATTGCTCCAGCCATAGTATATATGGTTAGAAGAGGAATCCCTGGTAAGATGTAGGGAACATGCTTTGGAATTAGGGGATTTACCACAGGAAAGGTTCACGGCACTGACGCGAAAACTCGGCTTGGAGATTGGCAGTGTGCTTGCGGGTGCCAGCTCTTTGCTCATGGCGATGGAGCGATGGAGCTTTGCCTGATGCGATGTCGATTGTACCTCCAGAGGATGCTACCCCGGCTCGCGGCGGCTTGCGGATCAGGACTCCCTCCATGGGCACCAACGGCCAAGGGACGCGACAGGTATGAAGACGTGGCACAAATGTGGCAGGTTGGCAGGTTGGCAGGTGTCGAGAAGGAGAGAGGAGTTGAAGATGCTTTGGCACGCGGCCCTGATTGAAATGGACATGCGAGACATGGCCGACTAGTGACAAATGGGAAAGACGCTTGCCGAGACCAAGGGGCCGTCACTGATGGTAGGTAGGAGGTACATAGGGACAACGGGGGCGGTCGGCACAGCTACTAGTACCAAAGTCATCATCGGCGTGTGCTGATGGCCAGACAATCATAATAATAGTGAATGTCGTGTTCCCCCCCCGAGTACCAGTACGACGACAAAGATCTGGGTTTGCAGTGCGCCGGCATCAGGCCCATGCCAGCACCAGCAACGTGACCATACTACTAGTATGTGAGACTCACGGTCCACACTGACCCTCCTGGCCCTCCTGGCCCTCCTGGCCCTCCTGACCCTCCTGACCCTCCTGACCCTCCTGACCCTCCTGACCCTCCTGACCCTCCTGACCCTCCTGACCCTCCTGACCCTCCTGACCCTCCTGACCCTCCTGACCCTCCTGACCCTCCTGACCCTCCTGACCCTCCTGACCCTATCCACATCCATCCAGTCTCTCCCATGACGACGTTCCTTGATCAAGAGGTACGGAGAACACGGGACGGCAAACGACTCAGCTGCTCACATGGGAACGTCGGTTGGCTTTTCGTCCTCATGACTGCTGTGCTGTGAAACTGGAAACGTCAACAGAAACAAAAAGGACGCATGGTGTGCACATGAAATTCTTGTTCTTGTCTATTTAACCAGTCGTACCAGTCACTAACTTCATCCAGTCATGATCCGGACCATTTCCAGAGTCCCCCCCTGGCATATCTGCCACGGCCTTCATTCTTCAAGACCTTGCTCCCATCTTTACGTCGAATACGAAGGGGAGCAACGGGACTGGGTGCCTCCGATACTAAGTTGCTTCGACACTGCCATCGGTGGATCGATGCCTTCGTCAAGCGTGCGATTTGCTTACAGAATAGTTCCGAACCCGAAAGTTTGTTTGATCGAACGCACATAATACTCGCCCCAGTTGCGCTTGGTGACATCTTCCTGACCAACCGGCACCCCTTCCCAATCCACACGCATCACAGTGACTGAGTCGACGTTGTTTTGTTCAAAGCGGATTTTGAGGGTCGAGAAATGCGAGGGTGGCCACTGCGCGAGTCTCCAGCGTTGGACGATCTTGGTAGGTTCTTCTAGCTCGACATACTCTCCAGTGACGTTGCCTCCAAAAAGCTCGAATTTGCCTCCGACCTTTGCACCATCAAACTTCAGAGGGGCGCTTCGAGTGAATGCCGCGATACGCTGCGGGTCTGTGAATGTCTGGTACAGCTCGGCGGCCGAGGTACGGAATTCGGTGGAATCGGTCACGGTGGTAACGTTAACGGACCCTTCAGTAGACGGCTGTGCTGCTGCGGATGATTTCGAAGCTTGATTGGAAGCCGGGATAGGAACATGCTTAGGTGTCGAGAAGCCGCCGGAGGGGTTGGATCCTGGTGCATGCTGGATATCCTTGCCATGTTCAGCAATCAATGCTGGAGCAAGCTTCTGTAGCAGAGGGCGTAGTTGCGGGACAATCTTGGACCGAACAAGGTCTTTGATTGGTGTTTTTTCTGTCTCCTCCGAGTACAGGCTCACTTCAAACTGCAGAACACACCTGTCAGACCGAGCGAATCTCCACTGACGTGACCCCAGGGAAACATACAACGTACTCGTCTTCTCCAGTGTCATGGGCGACTTCGGGAACAGTAATGGTACCGCTCGCGTTGACGTCCTTTGCCGTGCCTGTCAACAAGTTAGTGAAGGTGGATGATAAAACTCAAAATACTCACCAGACCATTCCAATTTCAGTACCACATCGAAAATTGTGATGACTTTGCCTTTGCGCTGACTGACATCGCAATCTCCATCCATGCTAAGCACGCTATCTATCTTTGCCGACAGCTCGCCTTCCTCAGCAGAGAGACCGACTAGGTTCTTCTCAAGGAAGGTTTTGGCCGAGCCGGAGACATCTTTGCTGACCCAGTGCCAGTTATTGGGGTTGTGAAGCACCATTGTCGGCGGAGGGAATTTGACGTGCACGTAACAGTTGTAAGGTGGATTGGATAAGTATTCCTGTAGGACAGTTTGTCAGCGAATGCCTCCGCATCCAAGTAGTTATGGAGAGGGATCTCGGGTGGGTCGATCAGTGGTACAACCGGAGTTGCTTTGCTATTCAACAGGAGAAGAGTACAAGTCGTTCAGACGGGTGCCAGCATATTGCTCATCATTCGAAAAAGGGCGGGGGTGAGAGCGGTGTCGAGGAAGACTTACAGGTCAGCTCTCGCGCCTCCGTCGCAAGTGTCAGTGACGCGTCTGGCTAGAGAACAGCTCAATAAATGGAGACATTCAGAAGCCAACTCCTCCTGGCGACAAAGACGTTCGGAGGAGCTTTATGGTTGAAGATAGTGCTATGCGAAGAAGAACACCGAAGAAGCTTCTGGAGCTTGTAGCTTAAAATGGGGCTCAAGTCACGTGACTAATTTTCGTGGCTCCGACCCTGACAAGGGCATGCAAAAAAAGTACCAACTATCCTTGTCCTCAACCACCATCAAGCCCCGAGCCTCCGACTGCAATTACGACTCGATTATGATACCCGGCTTGTCGGGAGCCTTGATATCCAAGCTTACAACGGTGCGCGAGTGAGGTATGCTGAGAAAGAACATTTGGCAACATCAGAAGTTGACGTCAACTATCAATTACTGGTTCCTCACGTCCGTTTCATCGAGAACCAGCCATCCGAAGAGGTGTAGTTGTTGTCAGTTACTCGACAGCGTTGTCGAAGAAAGCCAGTACATGTCTAGTGAAAACCGTTGTCGGAATTCTATCCTCTTGGATTTCAAGTTGCAATTGATAGTTCCATTCTAACTAGTCGAAAGCAGATCTGGGATACCATCGTGTGGTGTAAACCTCAAAACGTCTGCAAAGAATCTGAGCAGAATAGACCCGAGACACAAATTCTACGCACCGATGGCGACAAGCTTCGGCTTAGTAACAGGCTTCGGCGCATACAACGTCCCCTTATTCCACGAATCGCCCGTCCTATCCTTTTTCCACGTAGGCACCCAATCCTTCGCGCCCTTCAAACCCGCCGCCTCAAATGCCTGCTCAAAATCATGAACGATGTCCTTGATGTGCTCAAGCCCTACACTAATGCGTATGAGATCAGGTGTGACACCACCTTTGATTTTTTCCTCGTCAGGTATTTGCTGATGTGTTGTTCGCCTGTTTCAGACAGAAAAATTAGTCGAGTTCATTCGAAAGGCAGGAGACCACGTACCATGGGTGAATAATGAGTGTTTTGGCGTCACCAACGTTGGCGAGGTGAGAGCATAGTTTGAGGTTGTCAACGACGGCCTCGACTTGTTCAATGTTTCCAGCAACACCGAATGAAAGAACGCCACCTTGACCCTTTGGGAGGACCTTTTGAGCAAGAGCATAGTCGGCGTGGCTTTCTAGCCCAGGATAATTTACCCAGGCGACGTAGGGAGAATCTTGGAGCCATTTTGCGAGGGCGAGGGTATTTTGGACGTGGCGTTCGGCACGGAGGGGCAGAGTTTCGAGACCTTGCAGGAACATCCAGGCGTTGAAGGGAGACATACAGGGGCCCAAGTCACGCATGGCGTCCATTCGAAGACGGGCTGAAAGAGCACTGAGGCCGTACGTTTCCCAGAAGCGCATGCTGAATTGCTGTTAGTAAGGAAAGGGCTGATTCAAGAAGGGAGGACGAACCCGTGGTAACCATCTGCAGGTTCGGTGAAAGCTGGGAATTTTCCACTGGCGCTCCAGTCGAAGTGGCCGCCATCGATCACGATTCCACCCATTGAGGTGCCGTGTCCGCCGATCCATTTCGTGCACGAATGAGTGACGATGTCAGCGCCGAGAGAGATTGGCTTGCACAAGAAGCCACCCATTCCGAAAGTGTTGTCCACAATGAGAGGGATGCCAGCTGCATGTGCGGCGTCGGAGATGGCTTTGAGATCCGGGACATTGAACTGTGGGTTGCCGATCGTCTCGCAGTAGACAGCCCTGGTGTTCTCGTCGATGGCGTTTTTGATGTCTTCAGGATTGCTACCCTCTACGAATTTGCAGGTGATATTGAATTTCTTCATGTACACTCTGAACTAGTCCTCGTGAGTTAGCACCTTCAGTACCGAGCGTTACCAACAAGTGCGCAAACACACCTGATTAAAAGTTCCCCCGTACAAGTTCATCGTACTAACAAAATTCTGGCCGGGCTCACAACAACTTGTGATGGCCATGAACTGCGCCGCATGCCCAGAGGCAGTAGCAACAGCACCAACACCACCTTCAAGCATGGCCATGCGGTTCTCGAATATGGAATTAGTCGGGTTTCCCATCCTGGTATAGTTAGTCAGCTACCGACTAAGCAAAGGAAACATTAAGATCGGTACCGCGTGTAAACATAGCCCTCTTTAGACCAGGCGAACTTAGATGCACCATCTGCGGCGTCGGTGAAGTTGTAGGCTGCTGTTTGGTAGAGAGGAAGTGCTCTCGATCCATTGATTGGATCTGGCTCTTGAGCGCCGTGGAGGGCGAGAGTTTCGAACTCTGGCACCCTGGTCAATGTTAGCTTTGTAATACGGGAGAGGTTGGAGGGCTTACTTGGTGACGTTTGCGAGGGATCCGGAAACCATGATGACTGGATTGCGGTGGATCGGTGCTGTATGGGGTGATGTTGCACGGAGGAACGATTCTCAAAAATGGAGAAGGGAGATTCAGTTCTCAGAACAGTCCTCTCCCCTTATATCAACCCAGGTCATCACTTCCAGCACCAGGATCTCCATATCCACTCCAGCAAAACCACAATGCCGCACTCTGCGGCGCCCTAATCCAGATCGCCGACTGTTGCACCACGGGAATCCTATCCAGTTGCTCGTGCTTATCGTGGAGTACGGCGTGTGATCATCGTGTCGATAAGGAGATCTGCATATATTTGTGGTTCTGTAGATTGGATATGAGGCTGATATGGTTCGAGCACAATTCAGACCCCGCAATCAGGAGCAGACGCCGAGAGAAGTGCAGGGGTTTCCGGGCCTCACGGGGCGATCTGTAAGGCTGTGCCGCGCTCAGATGCCGCAATTTTCGCCGCAATTTTGATTGGGGCTTTGGCAGACAATTTTGTGGGCGAGGTCGTTTGATGGAGGATGATGAAGCGATTGATTGAACATCCATGTTAGGTCATCTAGGCAGACATGGCAATCGAAACATCTTCTGGGCAAGTTTGGGACGTGGACCAGGTCTCGTCTAGATAGCTCGATGGGAAGCAAGCTCGGTAGTACACTCCACGACCAAGCAAATCGCTCCATGTTACAATCCGCTTTTCCCTGACTTCCCCACCCTCAATTGAGTTAGTAATTTTTCGCGGTTGAGAAGTTTTTGTTCGGTCGCAGGGACCAATTCAAGTTACCTGTGACGTCGCTGCGCTCAGCAATTGCAATGCCGGACTCACCGAATACAAGAGCCCATCTCCGTTACCGAGATCTCGATTCATAATCAGGTGATATCGGCATTCCAAACAAAGACAGAATTGTGGTGCTATCTAATGCCCTTGACGAAATCGAAAGCTTCCTGTATTTGCCCTGTACACGTCGTTAGCTTGGTCAACAATATCGCAAGGAAGGTTGGTACCTCTCATCCCATCAATAGCTTCAAATACACTCGAGTAATTCTCCAGCGCACGCAGTACTCGCTCCAATCCAGCGTATAGCTCATTTAGGCCGCTGTCTGCGGAGGTCCGACCAAGCTCCCTGCTTTTGTGGCACAGCATGAGCAGGGCATAGCCACTTTGCATCGCACAGCAAGAGAAAGATGGCATTGTCCGCGGTGCCCGCCATCGTGAAAGTGGTCGAGAACCAGACCCGGCGAGAGTGGAGTTAGGGTAAGGCAGTGATTCAAAGGCGTGCGAGATCGACAGGCCTGCTGCCATGCAGATTTTTGCCGATGCGACATTGCTGAACAGAAGATCTTTCATTGTGGTGCTCAGAGAGGCATCAGAAA
The DNA here is from genome assembly GCA_014858625.1 of Venturia carpophila. Lineage (NCBI taxonomy): Eukaryota > Fungi > Ascomycota > Dothideomycetes > Venturiales > Venturiaceae > Venturia > Venturia carpophila. Next base: position 1,671,799 of record JACTAK010000010.1, read on the forward strand.
CCGGTGAAGCCGGAAATACCCAGTTTTCCATGCTGTCAAGAATGACAGGTGAGAAGGGTTGATCAGTGATTACGCCACCACAACAGCTTACGGAAGGCATGCTGTTGCTTGAGACGCCTTGAATGTCACAATGTCGCTTAGTGAATACGGGCACGTCCAGGAATGCTTCGTACCGGTGAAGCTTGATCCGAGCACTGTTAAACTTGATTCTGGATTGGCATCTCAAGGAAACGGCAAGAATGCGCTCGTCATAGTCGAACTCTGGGCTTGGGGTGGAGTTGACCGTACAATAGTGAATTGCTTCAAGTATATCAAGCTCTTTGTCTAGGCGTGACATGGTCTCTTGGATGGAATCGAAGCCGGTTCCGGTCTGCTGTGATTTCCTGAGGCTGACTGTATACTGTGTGCATTTCAAAATGATCTGCTGCGAGTCGAGGAATGAGCTCCATGCCCCTGGGTCTGCCGCATTGCTCGGTAGTGGCGTTGAGAAATGTGATCGATCGATCGGTACAATAGGTGGCTGACGAATCTGTCAGCACTCCGTAGCGGCGTTACATGAATCTCGAAGGAAAAAGAACTTACAGTGCTGCTGACAATTGAGCCCTGTAAGGTACATACATACTATGATAACGGTCAGGTCTGTGGATTTGAAACCATCGGATGTATCATACCGTCATCCACCAAGCTCTTCGCCGGGCCTCAGTGAATTGATCCGGATAACTTGACAGATCCTCCTCGTGAAGAGACATTCTTGTTGCAGCGTCCAAGGCTTGACTGGAGCGGTTTCGCATTTTGACGAGGTTTCCTCTTTGTGCATATTCGTAAATACTGAGAACAAGAAAAGCCAACAAGCCTTCGATCTCAATCGGGACCGCAGAATCGAAAGCTTTACGTCGAAATGAAGATTGGTCGCCCCCAAGTGCGTCCCCAGGTGAATTGAAGGAGGCTAGAATTTCCGATTCTATTTCGATACTTTCCATAGTGAGTTGGGAAAACAACTCGGCATGTTTCCGACGGTGCTGTAATGAAGCTTGACATTGAGGCTGAGTATCGTCTGGGTGAGGAATGAGGCTCAGGATGGCGCAAAGTGCCAAACTTAGTGGCGAACACGGCTCAAAATCTTCGGATCGACTACTGGACGGAGAGTCAATCTCTATTGGAGTATTGGGGGGCGGCAGTATCGGGAAATATGCGTGTATGAATATGTAGTATGCGTTGAGTCTGATGCCAGGTTAGCTGCGGGCGACAGAGATTGGAGACTTCAAGCCAAGACCGGGTATTCTGCTTACATATCCTTGTCGCTGTTGTAGCTACGAAGTAGCGGCACGTACAGGGAATCCTCCGGGGTTACATCTTGTCCAAATAGACTGTCGAAGATGTGATCCGTGTTCAATGTCCTCGACTCAGTATGTTGCGAAACTTGGTACGAATTTAGTGGCCTCAGTCCGGCACCTGGGGAGATCATGGGCATGATTAGATCGTTGAAATCGAAGCCTTCGTAGCCAAACTTTATGGGCTTGACTATCTCCTCGGTTCCGTTGTTCGAGGAGCCTGAGTGAGAACCCGATGGCTCCGACTGGCTACGACGCTTGTTGCGCTTCTTTGTAGATACTCTTGGACCTCCTCTATTGCTTTTGGTGTACACGCATTCTCTTTCCTTAATCAAGCACTAAGATGGCATCAGAAGCGGCTAAATCAGGTCACTCCATAGGGGCAGCCCACCGTGCTACAAGTCGGCTTTTCTCCGCCACATCTGGTGTGAGAAGCTCGGCTGAAAGCGATTAGTACAAATGGGTTTGGCTGCGCTTTGCAATTGGTCACAAACCAGGACAAGCAACCATTTTTACACGGGGGGCGTTTGGTTTCCGATGTAGGCATTCTGTGCAAAAGACGAGGTCGAAAGTGTGAAGATAAGAGACCCGAAGTTGAAGATTATCTTGCAGTACATCGATGAGGTCCAGGGAAGGGTAAAATCGTTATCGCACGGACATACAATGGAGTGAGAGTGTTGTGGCCCATGGGCGGCAATTTTCAACGCGGCATAATCTATTCCTGATATGCGGCATAAGTGTGGGGTCTCGCCAGGAAGTCCTCGGACCCACAGACGATTACCAATCTAGCGTGGTGATACTGTAAGACAAGCCAGAAATTGTAAGTACGGTTTGATTTCTTGGATTTCAGCTGGCTAATAGTTTTTTGGACATGTTGGATAAACATCGCCAATAGATCAGACACCACGGAGGGTCGTGAATGCCGGCATTGCTCCTTGAATTTTGTTCTTCCCGGGTCCATTAGTACCATGATGCTTTAGATTCGAGAGTTGTTGATGCAAGATGGGTTCAGAAAATTGCAAGAAATACCTACAATTGATCTTGGCTTTCGAGAGTTCCACCGGTTTAAAGATAATGTAGAGCGAACGTGGATTTGTGATGGACGGTCGAGGAATGGACGATGGCACCATTCTCCAAGATTGGCAGTGCTTACAAGCATGTCTGAGCATTCCTAGTAAAGTCGTTCGATAAGATTATAAGCAATCAGCCATAGCCGCACGATTAAAACATCCCTAAACAGGACTGCCAGGTGGTTGATTGCTCCTAAGCAGACAAATTAAATTGAATGGTGACAATCTTAGCCCCACGTAAGACAGACAGCTGTATCTACGTGTTTGCGAGAGAGACATTGACACCGGATCTCGTGTTTACTGTCAATGAGCTGGACATGAAGTTAGTCAAGATATTTGAATGATCAGGATGAGGGGCTTTGTACAATATGTCCGGTCTGGAATAACTTCCCACGGGATCGAAGTCCATCTTTGCGAGAGATCAGCGAAGGCATAAGTCAGTGTCGCTGAAAACTACTCACCCTCGATTCAACTACCTCCTCCATATGCAGATCAGCATAGACAATTTCTTCTTTGTCCCACGAAGGCTCTACGACAAATGTGCCCAAGGGTCCAACAATACAAGAACCACCGTGGTTCAGAATTGCTTCGGGCACCCAAGGTGTGCCATCAGGTTGTCTGTCATGATGTTCTTTCGTGAAGGGCGGGTAGTCGGCTGGAAAGTCGGAAACCTGTGGTGAGGTCAATCTTCCCATGTCGGACCTCAAGCGTCATTAGCGCAACCTACCTTGCAAAACTGATTCACCGAGATCACGAAACAGCGGCCTTCTTTGGCTATGTGTTGCATGGAGGCGATCCAGGTGGGGAGGTCATCTGCATGAGGCGCGATATATATTCTGTCAGGATCGATGTCATTAGCAGAAGCAATTGAAGCCATAGTGCAGGCACGATCCACTACTTCTCAAGTCACAGCTACCTTGAATCGTCATCTATAATGCTAGATCGACCGCGATGAATTTCTGGTGGACCGATTTTCAAGTCGCAGGAAATTGAGCGACATCGATCTCCAGTTGGCTGAGCTTAGGTATAGATTAAATGGCACCGTATTTGGAGGCTAGAGGGATACTGGTAGACGAAACCGTTATGGAGTCTGGGTCTGAGAACTTACTCGATGCCCTGCTGGTATAATGCAAGTCTTGCTGCTGGCATATAATTTTCCCAGCTATACAGTGATAAGCATTGCATCCAAGGTTTTGTGAACGGGTGCCATACCAAATCAGGCCTCCGACTTTACCAAGCTCGGTGTCGACAACCTTCACTCCATCTCCCGCGCCTCGTCCCCACACCAGTCGCTCAGCAGCAGTCGGTATCAGCTACACGATATCAGCAAGTGCTACAACTTCCTCGTCATGAACGCGACAGACTTTTCGATGATTGTACAGAGGGACGCCTTCTCGATCGATCAATACTGTAGAACAGTAAAGAGTGCCGCCCTCTTTTTCAATGATTCCAACAGACAGTAGTACTTTGTTTTCTTGGGCAATACCGCGAAGACGATCGAAGTCAGGCGACGGGATTGTAATTGCCGACTTGTGATATCTTGCAAACCACTTTCGACCTGCAACTTAAGTTTTAAACATGGACGTAGGCGCCTGGGGCCTCTGTGGCTTACCACGAGGCTCACGAGCACCTACTGTGGCGTCAAAGGCATAACGCCACGGGTAGGCTGAAAGAAAGGCTTCTCTGGTTGATTTTCAGCATCCGATTGTGTGTGTTGATTTAGGCGGCGAGTCCATACGGAAAAACAACCAAGTCGGCTCCAGCTTGTGATGCTTCTGCAGTCAATGCCGACAACTTGACGATGCTCTTTTCCAGATCAAACGCGACAGGAGCCGCTTGGATTGCGGCAACCTTAACAATCCGTGAAGTCATCGTAATTGGTGAGATAACAATTTAGGTCTGGTAGATTTTCGTTCGACCGTCGAGGCTGACTTTGTAGGCTGCTGGTAGCGCGGAGTCATCAGTAATCCTTAAGGTTAGGACATCTCAACAGCCAGCGTTGCGGCGTGGAAGGCCCAGAAAAACGTGTTTCGCGGCTCCAGTCTGGTGCTGGTTGCATGCTTAGTTGACAAATTATATGGAGGGGCGATATTCAGAGCCCGAAAGCAAATCCCGAATTGGCGGGATACAGAGCCTTGATGAACGTGCGTGGATGTTGTAGCAAACTGGGGTTAGGATCTAGGATATTTCAGTCAAATTACATAATTGGAGAGAGTATTTCAGCATAAAAATGCGCCGCAACAGCCTTGTGGCATTGATCTCGAGTGGAAAAAATCTCATTATCCATAACTTTCAACGCAGCAAATGACACATCTTCTGAAATCGTGATTCTTGATAGATTTGAACACGTTCACAATAGCTTAAGTCTGAAGCCATGGATATAAGCAAGTAGTCTCTCACCTTTCATCTGAACTGATCTAACATCTGTGTAGATCTGGACTGGAAGCCGGAGAAGTGCAATTACTACGCAAATCTGGTGAGAGCACAGAAGCTCGCGCTGCTGCCTACCTTAAAATTGGAGAGCGGTCGACTATTGAGATCTGTGCCACTCGCCTACAAGACCTGGGGACACCTAAATGACCACGGCGACAACGCCATTGTCCTCTGTCATGCCTTGACTGGGAGCAGCGATGCAGAAGATTGGTGGCAGCCGCTCCTGGGCATTGGAAAAGCTTTCGATCCGCGGCGATTCTTCGTATTCTGCGCCAATACGCTTGGATCACCTTACGGCTCTGCTTCGCCGTTGACGATCAATCCAGACACTGGCAGCCACTACGGGCCAGATTTCCCAGCCACGACCTTCCGAGATGATGTAAAAGCCCAGAAGTTGGTTCTCGACGCATTGGGGGTGAGGAAAGTGGCAGCAGTATTTGGAGGTTCCATGGGCGGAATGTTGGCCTTAGAGTTTCCGTTATGCACACCGCCTGGTTACGTGGGAGGAATCGTTCCCATCGCGACGAGCGCATATCATGGGGCTTGGGGCATCGCCTGGGGGGAGGCTCAGAGGCAGTGCATATATGCAGATTCAGCATTTCGAAGCGGGTGGTACGAGCCGACGCCGGCTGGGCAACCACGACAAGGACTGGGTGCAGCACGAATGGTCGCGATGCTGACGTATAGATCGCACTTTTCGTTCGAAGCCAAATTCAATCGACAGCCTGCGGGGCGAAGAAAGAGAGTAGTTGTGCCTCAGGATGAGCTTGTCCAAGAATCAGGGCTTCACACTCCACCATCTCCAATGCCCACCCAATTTGCAGCCCAAAGCTACCTCAACTACCAAGCCGAGAAGTTCTTAGCCAGATTCGACGCTAACTGCTATATTCATCTAGCGAACAAGATGGATTCTCATAATGTCGGTACGCGAGAAAGATGCGCCGAGTCTGGGTTGGGTGCCGATCAAGTTCCGGACGAGCAGAGTCTCAGGCACATCTTCCGAAACATCCCGCCGCGTGCTCTGGTGATAAGCGTGGGAACCGACGTGCTATTTCGTCCCGAGCAGCAAAAACTGCTGGCTGATACTCTGCCGGATGCACGGCTGATCAGCCTCGATTCAATGGACGGACACGATGGATTTCTGCTCGAATTCGCGGCGCTGAATGTGTTGATAGCGGGTCATCTCAAGAGAGAACACCCTGGGCTTCATGAAACCAGTCTAAGACCGCCAGAACTGGCGATGGAGGAGAATCAGAGGCATGATAGTGTCTTTGGAGAAGCAGAATCATAGTAGAGCTGCACATGTCGTTGTTTTGACACTAGATACCTTGCGGTGGGAGTTTTTTGATAATGTGGGAATGGAGCTTGACGCGTCGCTTGGTCTTCAGCTAGTACTATTTCTTGGCGCGTTCGCTGATCACGTGTCTGGAGCCGTGACACCTCAGGCTGCAGTGTATAGATTGAGGCCATAGAGCCTGAGGTTCTAGTTTCTAAGCCCTTACTACTATACCTTATGTACTGCTATTCACACAGCACCAATATCATCAATCCCACCTGTTGACAACCTTCTGGTCGTGTGTGCCACCTGGCGAATCAAGACACATCTGGGGAATCTCCGCTGGCGCAATGCAGTACAGAGCTCGAGGTCATCCGTGTCGATTAGCTGTTGACAATCTGTATGCCGCAATTCACGCCGCATCTTCAAGGTCCAGAGATGCACCGCGTCACATCCGCCCATGCTCCGCAGAAATCCCGGGACACACTTTACCTTGGATGATCGATTTATTAATGATCAATTGCTGCTTGCGCAAGATTCCGGGCCATGATGAAGGCTGGACGAGCGGTTTCTTGTTCATCATCTCCGCTGAGCAAAGCCCGGACATGACAGGTCGCGGCAGTGTCGTGCGGCCTCTAGCCGCAGACTGGCTCTACTTGAAATGAAATGGGGCTATGTCATCTCTCAGAATATCGTGGTCAAATAAGAGCGTCCTCAGAGGCTTTGCTATTATTGTTTGAGAGGTATAGACAACCAGGCTTCCCGCAACTGTCATCTCGAATTCAGGAGACTGAGCTGTATCTCTTCATTTCACCCCATAATCATGACTGGTTTGGACCCACAATCTCGGCCCTGGATTGTACAGAAGTATGGCGGGACAAGTGTTGGCAAACTACTCGATGCTATAACCGGAACGATTATCCCCGACTATCTGCAAACGCATAATGTCGCCGTTGTTTGTTCAGCACGCTCGAGTTCTACCAAATCGATGGGCACAACCAGTCTTCTATTTGAAGCCATCCACCATGCTACTTCTTCCGAGACCGCCACGACAGAGCTGGATCGGGTGATCAACATGATCAAAGATGAGCACGTTGAAGCTGCTCGATTTTGCGTCCTAAATCGGCAGGACCATGATATAGAAGCAATACCGCAGGAGCATCTCCAAGCATCGATAGAGAACGATTGTGAAAAACTGCGAGGATACTTGAAGGCCACATGGACTTTGGGTGAGATCACTGAGCGGACGCAAGATCGGGTGCTAGCTGTCGGCGAAAAACTGTCCTGCAGAATTTTGGCAGCATCTTTGAGAAGTCGCGTGAGTGGCGCGTATCACGACTGATAGCACGAATTGACCTTTAATCACGCAGGGAATTGACGCCGAACTTGTCTTCTTGGACGATGTTGTTCAACAAATCTATAGCGACAATCGGAGCCAGCAGCAACGAGCTTTCCGCCAAAATCCGTCCCAGTTTTTAGCTGGACTGACCACGGCCATCGGGTCCAAGATATTGAAATGCGATGGAAAAGTCCCCGTCATCACCGGTATGCTGGTCCTGCCACGTGGGAAACAAGGCTGACGATTTCCAGGCTTTTTTGGCGCCATGCCAGATTCTCTGGTCAGCAGTGTTGGACGTGGCTATTCGGACTTGTGTGCAGCGCTCTGCGCGGCCAGCTTAGACGCCCAAGAACTACAGATTTGGAAAGAAGTAGATGTGAGCGACTTGATCCAGCTCATGGATGACTCAGCTGAAAACTACAGGGCATCTTTACTGCAGATCCTAGGAAAGTGCCTTCTGCCAGGTTGCTGGCTACTGTCACCTCTGAAGAAGCAGCAGAGCTTACTTATTATGGAAGTGAAGTACGGACTTTGAAATTCCTCACCATTGTTGTTGCTGAATTTTTCCGAGGTCATCCATCCTCTCACGATCGAGCAGATCAATCGACGAAATATTCCTCTCCGGTTGAAAAATGTCAAGAATCCAAATGGTTCAGGTACAATCATTTTCCCGTCGACCAGCTCTCCAAAAAATCGCTCGCCCGCAACTACTGGCCCAAGTACGCCGATACTCGCCGCAAGCGACACCTCGTCTTCACTTTCGCGTTCCATGTTCATGACTGCAAACGGCTACCATGGCGAGACTCAATATCGCCGGACACCCACAGCAATCACGGCAAAGGAAGCGATTTCTGTCATAAACGTCCGATCCAATGGAAGAACCAAGCCACATGCCTTTCTGGGGGAAATCTTCAATTGCCTTGGACGTCAGAACCTGACCATCGATTTGATCAGCAGTAGTCAACAGATGGTGTCATTGGCAGTCTCGGGAGGAAGCTCCAGCGCAAGCATTGACGAAGCCTTCACCGAGCTCAGTGAATTAGGCATCGTAAGTGTGGGCAGACACATGTGCATCGTTTCAGTCGTCGGACACAAGATGCGAAACATTGTTGGAGTGGCTGGCGAAGTCTTTGGCGCGCTCGCTCGAGCACGCGTCAATGTGCATTTGATCAGCCAGGGCGCGAGTGAGATTAACATCTCATTTGTGGTCAGGGCGCAAGACGTGCTTCTTGCAATGGATGTTGTGCACACGAACGTCATGAGGATACCTGTGCAGTCGGAACAGGAAAACACATTCATCAAAGGTCTGCATCATACTGTCTACCCAAAGTCTCTTTGCTAATACCCTGTGTAGGGCCGTGGCTGTACTAATCAATGCCGATCAGCACTTGTGTATTTGTAGTCAAAATCGACAAGTTTAGAGGCGAAGCAAATCTGGACGCTTTGCAATTCATCTTTATCACAACAGCACATCTCAAAGATGCCAGATATCCCTTTGATCAGGGACGAACGAGCAAACGTCGTTCAGACAGCCAAGGTTAGAGACGTGCGTGTTTGCGTATTGCCTCGCTCTATTAGCATGATAGACTCGCCAATGCAGCGCCGCCGTGAAATGATTCGAGCCACATGAAGACGAAAAGACTAATATCGACAGCAATAAATTTTCAGCAGTCCTTCTTCGAAACAAAGCTTCGAGGAGGAAAGTTGGTAAATGCTACATTACTGGTTTCGAACATGAGAAACCGGACGTGATCAAGATTAAACCCACTGGCCACGTGAAACTCTCAATATCTAGCCCACCTTAGACCTGACCTAAGGAATGACCTTGACCGGACTATCTCAGCATATTGGAAAAGGTCTGTCCCAGTCGCATGTACAATCAACAACTTGACGCGGTGAGACCAGAAGAAGGGGGCCGACGCGAACTGCAGTGGCGCCTGGCAATCCGCAGCGTGCCTCTCTCACTGATACGATATACGCCCTCGTAATCATCGCTGGCATGTCCTCTTCTCGTCACCGGCTTGACCGACCCGACCCCGAACTGCCCAGGCGCAATCAGGAGCTCGTCGTAGGGTCCAGTGGGAGCATCACGATACCTGAAAGTACTGCAGTCATGTCACTTCGCTGGCATGCTTTGCTTTGGAACGGCACTCGAGAAACACAGGAGCCGAATTCGTCATTCCTATCCCTGTGTTTGCTGCAAAGCCATCCTACTCACCTGAGCACTTGCAGGTTGAGCATAAAAGTGGGCCACGTAAGCCTGATCTATTCCTTGGGACAAATTGAGTTTATAAGCAGACCTTCAACGAGGAAGTTTCACAAATTACTTTTTGTCCTAGCCGCACACGCTCCCAAGCCCCATGCTCTATACCATCCCACCGAAGAGAAGACCCGTGGAATAACCCAAATCCATCCAGGGAAATCCATTCGGACAAAGAGTCGAATAATACATTACACACCCCTCTGACTCCAACTAGGTACGTGCAACCGCAGGGGCCTCCTTCGGGACCTTGATATCAGCCTCCTCGTAATAGAAGTTCTCCTCGGGGATACGGCCTCTCATGAAAGCTGGCTCTGATCCACGAACGTAAATGTCCTCGAACAAAATGGTGGGCGTTGGGTCTGGTGGTGCCATTTGCTCTGCCTCTGCGACCTCCGCATCGACCGCTGAACGCGCCTCTTTGTCAATGGACTTGAGCTCTTCCTCGGTTGTGACGCCCCAATCGAGGAGCTTCATTTTGAGGCCGGCGATTGGGTCGTTGGTAGATCGCATGCGCTGAATTTCTTCACGGGTCTATTCTCATATTAGTTTCGCTCGAGGTCGTGTGTTTGGAAGTGCGTACTCGGTAAGTGGTTCCTGGATCGGACATAGAATGTCCTCCATATCGGTATGTGACGAATTCGTAGACCAACGGTCCCTTGCCTTGTCGGGCCCATTCTTTTCCATACGCAACAGCTTGCTTGACAGCGAGAACATCCATGGCATTGATCTTGAGACCTGGGATATACTGTCCACGTTTGTAGTATTCGGTGAGAGCGGAGGATCGAGCAGCAGATGTACCCATACCGTACTTGTTGTCTGAGAGCAGAACGTTAGCGCGGTGATCGAGCCGTGATCTGAAGCGTTTATGGCAAACTCACTTTCGCATCCAAAGATGACTGGCAGATTCCAGAGCTTGGCCATGTTGAACGCTTCAAAGACTTGACCCTGATTGGAGGCACCGTCTCCGTACAGGGCCAGAGTGACATTGTCCTTGCCTTCGTACTGGTTGGCAAAGGCGATGCCAGCTCCGACTGGAACCTGAGCACCCACGATGCCGTTTCCACCATAGAAGCCAGTAGCAAACATGTGCATGGAACCGCCCTTTCCAAAAGCGATGCCGTCCCTTCGTCCGAGCAATTCGCCAATGATGGATTTGACGGTTCCACCACGCATCAGGGCGAAGCCGTGACATCTGTAGGCAGTGATCAGGTGGTCTTGTTTCGTGATTCCATGTTCAATGCCGATGGCGACGGCTTCCTGTCCGGTGGAGAGATGGCAGAAACCTCTAATCTTCTTTTCCTTGTACAGACGATCGGCGGCCATTTCCATTCGTCTGCAGTGGGTGTTGATATTAGTGGGTGCTGTCCTAGCCCAGCTGCAACGGGCGCATCTCACCTTACGGCGACCATGTCGTAGTACATCTGCTTCAGTTCCTTCTTTGTGACGTCTAGGGTATATGAAGGAGGGTCGAGTTCGTAGGTTTCGAAGCTCTCGTCGGAGAGGCGGACTTCGAAGTGCTTGTCATCTTCCTGTCAGGCCAATTGGGTCAGCTGCAGTCGTCGTTTGCGATGCCTTTGACAGAGGTGCATACCCCTGGGACCGACTCTCTGTCTGCGTGCGATGATGCGGCGTCAGTGGTTACTCGACGGAGAGGGAAAGCGGCTCTTGGAGATGCAAAGGTATTGCGGCAGGCGGCGGGCCGGGAAAAGGTCGTCCGGGCGACTCGCGAGAACATTGTGGGTGGTTGCTGTCGAGGAGGTAATGGAGGGCGAGGGGGGTCGACAAGCAGAAATGTTGGTGTCCGGATAGCACCTGGCGAACTTTGAGGTGAGGCAGAGTGGACGGGTACGGGGTCCGGGACGAGAGCTCCAGTGGCTCCCAACAAGCGAGTCGACCAGCACGAATTGAAGCTAAAAATAAAGTCGGAGCTCTCTACGGACTCCAGTCACTCAACACTCTCACATCAACTCAACTCAACTCAACTCATCTCGATGCCACCGAATCCCTCGCGCACTCCCCCACGAGCTCTCTCAGCATGCATCCCAGGGCGTGTCTCCTGAACCCGACATCCTTTCCCGCAATAGCACCCTGGCAGCAAAGGGCGAAAATCGAAAAGGCCTGGTTGTGTCCTGGGGGCATTCCCGTGCACAAGGGAGACAAGCGAAGTTGCGGAATCTCCTGTATCAAGGCCAGAGTAGAGGGCGAGGACATGTACGAAGAAAGTGCGAGGTTGAAGACGATGCGGATTGAGAAGACGGTGCTTATTCATGAGGAGGTCCCGAAGGAGCACAGGAATGATCTCTGATCAAGTTGGAAACGAAGGCAGATGTAGCTCCTCACGACCCCCATTCCCTATCACAAACGCCATCTGAAGCATGTATCACTGTGTTCGTCCGCGACTCTCCTCAAATGGGCAACATGATGACCATCTATCCGGAAACAAGTCGAAGCTTGCCCCTATCCATATCCATATGCATATCCACCTCTAACTATTCCATTCCTTCTTGCTACCTTGAACACCATCATTCCACTGCTCGAGAAACGAGCTGCCTTTCCAATGTCTCCCCCGACCCAAAGCTTAGCAAGTGGGAGGCGTTCAAGTACCTCCATGCTAGCTGAAACGCATGAATGGTTGTCACGTGAAGGTAGATGAACCGCCGTCTTCGGCCTGGATCTCCATGGTAACCTCATTTCCTCATCCAGCATCCATCAAACCAGGACTGCTGTCTTTTTGCAGCCTTCAGGGCCGTGGTGCTTGGAAGCCAGAACTTGCCTTTGGTTGCCACAACCTCACGCACAGCCATCCGTCACCATGTCCCAGAAATCGAACCTCCATCTTTCCTGCTCTCAATTTGGAGAACATGCCGCAAGCAGGCCTCGCCGCCGAAGGGCACAGCACAGTCTTTTTGCCATCTTTTCTCTTCTCATGCTCATAGGATTTACCATGATGAGGCCCTCGATGCTTTGCAAGAGACTCTACATGATTTGGCACGAGCAAAACACAGTCTCGATAGACAACCCGTCTGTCTCACCAACACCTCCGATGGGATTCAACAACTGGGCACGATTCCAATGTGCCCTGAACGAATCCCTGTTCACCGCAACGGCGGACGCGATGGTTTCCAAAGGTTTACTCGCTGCGGGATACAATCGCATCAATATCGACGATTGCTGGCTGCAATACGAGCGAGCCTCCAACGGGTCCCTACAATGGAACACGACGCTCTTTCCTCATGGTCTTCCGTGGCTAGCTAATTATGTCAAGTCGCGCGGATTCAGTCTCGGTATTTACGAAGATTCTGGGAATATGACCTGCGGAGGATATCCTGGCTCTGAGGGATACGAGGAAATAGATGCCCACACGTTCGCCGACTGGGGAATCTCTTACCTCAAACTGGATGGTTGCAATATACACCCAAAGGAAGGGCGCAATATGTTGACGGAAAACGAGTACCTCAACAAAAAATGGTACTCTGTTCTCTCCAAGATGGAAAAGCCATTGGTCTTCTCTGAGTCTGCTCCTGCGTACTTTTCAGGTCCGCTTACCTACAGTTCAGACACAAACCGAACGAATTGGAACCTTGCCATGGAATTTGTACCCATTTATGGAGAGCTGGCGAGGCATTCTCATGATATCGACGTATATGGCGATTACAATTCCACTCGCTGGTGGGACAGCATTCTGAACAATTTTGGCTTCGAGGTACTTCTGGCGAGATATCAGCAGCCAGGATTCTACAACGACCCTGATTTCCTTATCGTGGATTGGCCGTGGCTGACCTTGGATGAGAAAAAATCACAATTTGCCCTCTGGAGCTCATTCTCAGCACCTCTTCTAATTAGTGCCTACATTCCTGATTTGACTGAAGACGAAATCGCGTATCTGACGAACAAAGACATCATCGCCATTGATCAGGACCCGTTGGCCTTGCAAGCTACCTTGGTAAGCCAGGACGGGACTTGGGATGTTTTGACGAAGAGCCTGGCAAATGGAGACCGGTTGCTCACTGTTTTGAACCGTGGAAACGATACTGGGTCTACTATTGTTAATGTGGAAAGAGTCGGTCTCGAGAGGGACAAAGAATTTGAAGCGAAAGATCTTTGGTCTGGAACCGTTCTTCCCGTCAGAAATGACCTCAATGTCACCCTTGACGGCCATGCTACGGGTATTTACCGTTTGTCGAAGGTGGACCGCGTTATACCGACTGGTATGATTTTCAATACTGCGTCTAAAAACTGTTCCACTGCTTCAGACACCGCCGTTGCTTTCGAATCATGTAACGCCACGGATGCTCAGGTCTGGCGGGTCTCGGCCGCTGGTCTTATTAGTCCTCTGTCTGCCCCTTCGCTTTGTTTGTTTGACAATGGACTTGACCTGAGTCTGAACAATTGCGACCAGAGAGACAGTCGACAGAGGTGGTTGTATCATATTAGCGGGAATGTCGTAAATTTTGCTACAAAGAAATGCCTGGTGGAAAGACAGCGAAGAGGTGCAATAGAAAGCTGTGGCCCACATCTGGATCCGCAAGTTTTTGGGCTTCCGAGTGGTGTGGAGGTCGTGAGATAATGATATACGAAGAAGAAAGGTATTCATTCTGGCTAAAGATCTTCGCCTTCCAAAGGGGACTCTCTAAGTCTCTGAAGCTCGCGGTGGCTGCACCTTTCCGAGGGGAACTGATGCGTATACAATCAAGATCCTTCATTCTGGCGAGCAGTAACCTGTCGTAGACCGGTACACCCTCGAATAGGTTTCACACATGCCTAGGTCGGATAGAGGCTGATCTCTTGCTCCGCCAGTCGATACACTCGACAATTTTGCTCTTCATGCAGTTCTCGTAGCCTTCGCCCTCCGATCTATCGATGTATAAAAAACTATCTAGGTCGATACATGCCTCAAAAATGGATCACATTTCGATCCCTTGTGACCAGGAGATTGTAGTAATCTGAAGTCTTGGGCACTGCTTGACAGGCTATCATGCACCGGTCATTATAACGTCCCCCAGCTTATATCACTACCGGCACACGTTCTAATTCGGACTTAGATACTGCCCTCAAATTCTGCACGACCGACTTGATCCGAGATATCGCTAGCTATGTCCCTGTGGTCGATCTGAACAGTATCCGTCTTGTCAACCAAGAACTTGACGCAAACTCCTTGGGGCTTTCGACAAATACCTGGCAGATCGACACCTCGACGTTCCGAATCGTTGGAACGAAAAAGGTACGTGCCATGGGTGATGAGCAGCCCTCTATCTCAGCTCCAGGTCACATCTTGGATTGATGACGACCCTCGTATGCACATGACCTTGTTTCCGGGTATCATGAAGGAGACAACGCTAACGGTCCTAAAGAGTATGAGGCTCGAAGGATCAATGAGAACGAGTGTTTGCCGTACCTCCGTCCTCTTGCAAAGATCTTAAAAGCGCCGATTCCGAACAATTCGATCATTCGTGCTCTCATCGATGAAGACGGCTTTAGACTCTACAAGCTTCGTAATCACGGTAACATCAGGAATCTGTAATTGTTCCGGACCATGTTACCTACAGTTTCAGAGTGGATTGGGATGTTAGGACGGTGACAACTCTGGACACTAGGGAAGCATCATATACCGCTGCATCGTCGACAAGTTGTCCAGATCGCATGGTCGCTTTTACATCCAAGCCATTTTCAACTGTTCAAGGACAAATGTTGTTTTTGGAAGAACTGGTCTAAATAACCAGATCCATTCAGAAAAGAAAGCCGTCAATCCTTATCCCTCGACTAGTCCTAGATAGGACCCAAGGATACGTATATCTGAAGCGTAAGAACATCCTGCCGTTCCAATCGGTAGATATCGTCGCTTGTGCAAGCTCTCTCATCTTTCATTTCCTGTCGGTGCAGAGTTGGGTGCAGTCGGATTGAGCATATGCAACCCTACTACACCATCTCCCCCCCTGACTCCTCGCAGAGCTGGTAATGTTATTTGTGACTATCGAATTCCGCCAGACGGCTCACTCCTCCGCGTTTCCACGAGCCCCCGGCACATTCTCCGCCGAATGCATCTCTACCGGCCAAAGCAGGAGTGGTAGCACTATCACCATCGCAATACAAAACCCAGCCATCAAGCGCCGACATCTTGACGATGGTACTGAATCGCATAACCTGAGTCGGGTTGGTCCTTGAGGCAATACGCAGCCTTTAATTTGATCTGAACTCATGCTTTGGTACCCATCGTAATTGCTACTCACAGAGTCTCCGGAGTGAGACGAGACGTACTCGACTGTTGACATCATTAGTCCAAGGCCCACCAGAGTGGAAAGAGGAAGCCGTGACGTACCATGGGACACAGATTTCTCAACGACGAACCCGTCGTAGACGCCGCAGTCTCCAGTGATGCTCTTGCACTCTTCGTTCCCGGCGAGTTGGATGACATCTGCTACAGATATTACCCAGCTACGCTCGATACCGAAAATGCCCTGAAGTCCTTTTTAGCCTCAATATCCTACTCAAGTGAGGCCAGAACGGACGGTATCGGATGGGATGATTCAAGATCCAACTGTCGGAGACCCAGCTATCATCATCTGAATCTTTGCTCCGACTGCAGGCTGCCAAAGGCCATTTCGACCAAGGGTGGCGGCGCCAAGAACTCGTGGTAGACAGAGAGACGATCGAAAAGGAGTAAGCATCAAGCGGCCTCAATATCTGTATCGAACGTAAGGCATGATCGATTCGTTTTGTTTATGGCGCATGTCGCGAAGTTGCATCTAACTCGTAGGTGACTGCCAGGTCCACCCTTTTTGGGGACCTGCATCATCACCGCGTGACCCAAACATTAGGAGACGTTGTAAAAGACACCAAAGGAATATGAATCCTCGATTGCTCGAAGATTGCGTACATCGAGTACCAGGTCACAGAGTCGATTTATGAGATTTGGCTATCTGCTTTCCTTCACAGGAAGGCCAGCTAAGAGTGCGAGATATTGTCAGCAGGCCTGGCCGCATCGAGTGGTACACACGACAGTCATCGGGAACATGGAGACATTGTAGAACGTGATTAGGTATTGGTGCCTCTTCGGATGGAGTCTCTCCATTGCAGGATCCTCACGTGGATGGATCAAGAAGTACTTTGATCGCGAGCCAGAACAGGGAGTCAATGCCCAAGCGAAGTAGCGCGGGACCAGCAGGATGGAGTTCAGGATCTCGCCAATCTATCATATCGATATTGCTCGGAGTGCATTATGATAGCCTCGCATCTTAAGACAGCCAGGGATCGGCAGGTCGATTTAGTGGCCATTGTTTTGGGTTAGAGCGAATGATGCAGCTGCATATTTGCTTCCAAATGCGTATAACTAACAAAATATGAATTCATACTGGATGGGACTCGCAGAGATCGAAGCGGGAGCAATGCCCAACAAAGAACTTGTCAGAGATGAAGTAGGTTACAGAGTTCAGGCTTGGGGGGGGGGGGGGAAATCTAAGGCTGAGTGGTTGTGGGAAACGTACAAAAGATCCATGACAGGAATCAAGACATAAGGACAAAGACATGCGAATTTGGATAGCCACGAAATAAGCAAAAGCGAAATGATTGCAGAATTTCTGCCCACTACCGAAGACGATTAGGAAGTCCAACTTTGATGAAGATTTGAGATCTATAGTGTGCCACGATACTCTGCTGCTGGGGCTTCGGCCACTCCTTGAGGCGGTGGCTGAAAGAGATACTGTGGCTGCGGAGCACTATATTGAGGAGCTGGGCTTTGTGTTGGTGTTGAAAATTCTTGAGGTGGTGGACTCCTCGCAGGCTGATGAGGCTGCTGTTGCATCGGCGAACTTGGGGTGAAGCTAGCCTGCTGTTGAAACTGTTGATGGTATTGGGGTTGCTGCTGTCGACCGGTCTGAGGGTACGAGCCCTGAGGCTGTTGAGCTTGCTGAGGCGGGACTTGTCCGATATCAAGTTTCTCCAAATTGATTGTTGGCGCCATTGTATTATTGACACGGTGGTCATGAACGCGGATGGAGACCATAACAAGTGATACAATGAAAAGGATCCTAATGAATAATCAGAGTCTGATCTGGTCGTGGAAGGCTCGGGGTAACTCACGTCTCAAGAGCGGCAATCGCAGCAGTCACGGAAAGGATAGCTAGGTAGGTTCCAGTGGCCCAGATATAGTAGTAACGCTTTGCCAGCAGATCAGATGTGGCAAAAGCTGATCGCGTCGAAGCCAAAGATACCATAGCAGACAGCCAAAAGACGACCATGACACAATCCAAGGAGAGTACTGCCCACATGTTGTAGATCGAGTGGCAACGTGCAGCGATAATGTTATATGCGACGATCAACAAAGTTGCAATGCCTGTCAAAAAATAAGCATCGATAGAATCAGGTCTATGAGTACGCCGAGCTCGGGAAGATTTTAATGTCGAGAGAAGCAGATGGGCGATCTTTCACCTCAGTGGACTGTTTCGTTCCCAGGCTATAGAGATCGTTCCAAAAAGAGCTGCCTCTGTTCTCGCGCGGCTTCGCAATACAGAGATAGAAACTTACCGCATAGAATGGCCCAAACCTGCGCGCTGAAGACGAATCCATGTGTATTCGACATAAGGTAGGCAATCAGACCAATTTCAAGAAGCCCAACCACCATTTGAGCAATTCTGATGCCAACGAAGCCCTTTGGCATCACAAGAAAGCGAGTATTCGAAGACATGACGGTACAGCCTTGGGTGCACGCTGCAGTCAGTTGAAAAAGCGAAGATTGCAGGTAGGGAGCGAGAAGCTGACGAAGACAAGATTGAAAATTCCGAGGAAGAGCGGCAGCCTTTTGACTATCTTATTTCACAGATGGTCCTGTTCAAACCTCAGCCTCCTGCATGAGAGAAAGGATGCAGGATACATTGGGCGGCGGAGGATTGGAATGCTACAAAGTCCTGGAGAGGGAAGGCAGCAGCCACATCGCTGCCTTCAGCCGCATTCGATATCAATGCTGGCAGCCTGCTTCTTGGCGTAGATAGCTAGTGAAAAAGTCCGCGGCTTAAGGAAGGAGGAATGGCAGTTTTTGGGTTCAATAGAGATGATGGGTATTGTCTCCCCTCCACCGCCAGTGTCGAGCGGCCTTGGTTCCCAGAGCGACCTCCAAGCGGCTTTGAGGAGTGCTGAAGGAGAAAGGGAGTCCGTCATGGAGGATGAGAATTGGAGGCTTGAGGCTTGGGCCTGATTGAGAACGCCACCTGGCCACAACGGTCTTAAACACCCAGCCATTTTCGCCAAGTAGGACACCGTGACACACGGCTGAATCACGAAAGAACAGTGCCTCAGCGGTAGAGGATAATGATCGCATCCGCGCCCGAATACGGAACCACAAGGTCTGAATGGAAGTTGGCGGAAAAGGAGATGCTTCTGCGGACAGTGGCTCCAAATGACTGGCCTCTCGATACGTATTAAAAGTAGACCTTCGTGAGCCTCTCTTTGTACCCCAAGGCCGGCAGAGTCTGGCTTTCCTTCTTGCATTTGCATTGTTCTCGCCTCATCAATCTATGCGAGAACCAACCGATAAGAGAGGATCCTGTGAGATCATGATGAATGATTGGATCCCGAAACATCGTCCTGACGCGCAGTGTATTCGTCGATTCCAGGATGGTAGAGCCATATGTGAGTCAGCCTGACCCTCTTGACATTTGTGCAGCGCAAGAAGAGGAGCAAGGTGTAATCCTGTCGATGGATTTGGTGCAGATGGACGCTATGAGGTCGAAGGATGCCTGAGGACGCCAGGAAAACTTGAAATCAGACAGTTTCGTGAACACCATGGATATGTATAAGTATATATACAGCCTTGACAACCATGACTCAATGAACTTTTCTGTATATCAAGACTGGCCGTGCGAAGAGGCCTTGGGGAAAAAAGACATTGAGCTAATAGCAAGAAGCTACAGCCAGAGCATCGTTATGGGTAATAATGCTCCAGCACGATTCCCCCTCGTATGCTTTGAACATCAATAGCTCGACCAAGCTCCTCCAAAATCGTGGTTCTTACAGGATACTGCGGGGACGGCATGGAAGGTTCGGAGGCTGTTGTGCGTGAGTACCGAAGCAGATTAGATCAAGGTGACCCAAACTCGATAGCCTTGGGCGTTGTGCAATCTGAAGGCCTCACGTAGTTAATAGGCATATCGAGCTAGACCAACGTTAAAAGTTTGACCTCCAGGCGTTGATGGTAAAGGGCTGAATCTATCGTGCTGATGTTTGGTATCCTGCCTCACCACGTACTGTGACAACGTCCATCATTCATCCCGCACAAAGTCCATATTTTACATCGATTCTCATGTTGAACTGGGGTCCCTCATTGCATAGGGATAGCCCGTGCAAATGCCCTCATGAATACCCTGTCAGAGAGTCGCCGCTGGTCTTCTGATTTACACCACCACCCACGACTCGCTCACTGGGCGGTGAAGGTGCTCTGGGTGCTCTGCTCCCTCTGTAACCTTTGCACATACTGTCTTGACACAGTATTCCATGCGGCCATATATTTCTCCATGCAAGATGAGAAGCAGCTCTGTTCGCCGCTGGAGAGGGAGGACGAGGGTTTTGGCACGCAGCGTTCGAAGCAGTGTTCGTTCACTTTCTTTGTATTGAGTGAGCTAGAGCCTGGCACGGTATGTGGGGGGAGTATACCTCGATTAATAGTCTCGCATTTATTATGGCAGCTTCTTGTCGAACTTGGTTCATGAGTTGGGTTTTTGGGTCGGAAGAGGTATTGAGAGCGTCCATTGTTGGCGCAGAGTCGTGGGGTCGAGGTAACTGAACAGTTGCGGATCGATGGAATGGGTGTGGTGGTGCCTGTTCAATGATATGGCGACCTTGAAGAAATTGGATGCTGGTTGCTGGTTGTTGGTTGCTGGAGGCTCGCAAGGCGTGAGGGTGCAAAGCTGCGGACTCGGAAGTCTTCTCGATGTGGTTAGCGGGGAACAGCCTGCACGTAAATAACACCTTGTCTTCTTGAGCATGAGGCCAGACGATCAATACTCCAACTCGCCCGGGTAGTGATTCGCAGAGAAGAACAGAGAGGGCCTGTTGTGAAGACTTACATTGCTGAATTTCGCCTTCTTCCCTTCGTTGCGACACTCATACGACATGGCCGTTCTGAAGCCATGGGCCTGGCTACTCGCTCTCATGGTTGGCATGCTGGTGGGCGCAGAGGAAGAAGTCAAGAGGATTCTTGTATGGTGTCTGAGCTCCCCAAGCTCGACATGAATGCTGACTGATGTTATCACAGCTTAGGACACACAGCTGGAATGCTGTACGTACAGCCCTTCCCTTTCCAGCTCCACCACGTCGAATCGAGTCCCGTCGCGCATCAGAACTGCTCGCTAACATCAAATGACAGCCCTACCTGGACTCTGATATGCAGAGTCGGTGGTTCGACTTTGGCGGAGACACGATTGTACGAACAGACAAGTACATACGCCTGACGCCAGAGCTCCCCTCACGACAAGGGTGGGTATTCTCGCGCGTTCCTCTGACCGCTACGAACTGGGAGGTATTCTCTATGTTGGCACGCGAATTGCAAATGATGGACGCTAAGATGATATGACAGATTGAAGTAGAATTCAAGATCAGCGGTTCAGGGACTTTGTACGGTGATGGCATGGCCATGTGGCTTACGAAAGAGCGTGCTCAAGGAGGCACTGTCTTCGGTTTCAAGGACAAGTTCGAAGGCTTGGGAATCTTCCTGGATACATACAAGAATAACCGTCCAGGAGTTGTGTTTCCATATGTTATGGCTATGCTAGGCGACGGAAAGACACCTTACGACAAGGACAATGATGGAAAGGCTAACGAGCTTGCCGGTTGCTCCGTAAGCTGGCTTTCCACTCTCCAAGGATGAAGAAGAGGCTGATAGTGTGACCAGGCACGAGGCATCCGCAACCAAGACCATCCCACAAAACTCCGCCTAACCTACTTCGCCGACAAATCCCTCGTATTAGACCTCCAATATAAAAACGAAAACGACTGGGAGAATTGCTTTTCCCTCGGCGACGTCAAGATTCCATCAGTTGCATATCTCGGATTTTCAGCCGAGACTGGGGAGCTCAGCGATGACCACGATATCATTTCTGTCAACACACGGAATCTTTATGCGCCAGCTGGTGGTGCGACAGGCGATGGGAAGGAGAAAGGCAAAGCTGGTACAAGCTGGAAGAAAGGAAAGGCAACCAAGGAGAGTGGAAGTTGGACATGGTTCTTCGTCAAGTTTATCATGTTCGGTTTTGCTGCGGTGGGGACATACATCGGGATTACCGCCTGGAGGACGAAGAATAGAAGGGACAGGTTCTAAGCCGAATAGGCTGCAAGCAGACTGTACTCTGATTGCTGGCTTTTCAAACGGAATTGATGTGGATATATGGGATTGGCTTTGACTGGCTTGGCAGCGCGGGTGCATCGATGCATGGCGTTTGGGGTGGGGAAAATTGGCATTTGATCCGTCCGACTCTTGCCATGCACTCTCTGTAGGTTCGAAATACCCAGATTGGTTTCCTTGCGTTACGATTGTGCTCAAGAAGAACTGTGGTTTTCTGGAAGTGGCTTTTCGATAAGAACAGCGATGGCTGGGAGACCTTACTGCTTCGATAAATTCGCCAACCTCATGATTGTGAATAAGGCTGTTCTAATTGCGATTTGCAAAACGTATCCAAGTGTACTCTTAACTCCACCCGTGTTAATTGTTATAGTGAGAAGAGCACCTAAGCGCTTCGGTCACAAAGAAGTTCGATCAAAGACGCTTGTGAAATGATCAGCGCGAATTGTCTGGATCCAAGAAACGGTTAGGAATAGGCATCGAGACCTACTAGCTTGAATATCGATTGCCACATTTTCCACGGCTGACGCGGGATTTGATAGTTCCTTTGGCTCCTTTTTCTCGAACGTATATCAGTTCTGGAACCGAGTTACTGCTTTCGCGACCTAGATGTCTGATTGACCGTTGGTTCTTCACTCTATTTCTGTGGAAGCTAGAGCTTCGCGCTGGATAACTTCCAGAGGGTTGAACGGAAATTAAGTTCGGTATGTGCCACTTTGTCTTGCAGCAAAGTAAAAGCTCCCAAGACTCCTCAAGGGCTTCGTAGGCTGTTCTCTGTCCACGATGCAATTATCTCTTTCATGAAAACAATATCGTGAATCTTAGGTGGGCGAGAAATGACAGCAGAGACCCATTCACATTACGCTATCCAGGGGGGGAAGACCGCAATACAGTGGGCAATGGAAAAGCCATCTGTCACAGCTGACACAGTTTGAACCGGCCAATGATGGGAATAGCATCGAACTTCATACAGAGACAGGGCGTGGTGGGAAGGCGGAGAGCAAGGCCGGTACGGAGGTAGACTGCAGGCGAAGCTACCTCCCACCTCGAGGTCGGCTCCTCCGTAGTAGGAGGTACATTATAATAACGCCGGTCGCTGTTCGCGCCTTGCCCATCACTCCCCTTCATCCCATCTCACCCACAACTTGAAGCAAACAAAGCATACAGCGCAAAGCAAAGACGAGGACCCAAACGGAGGTAACAAAGCCAGTAATTGCATTCATTATGAGGCACAGTACTCAGGATTTTAGAACAAGGACGCGCAAATGCTCTTAGCCGCCCAGAGAACCCCGAAAAACGCCCATTCGCAGTGCACACACGCTCGAACCCACAACAGAGCCCTGGCGCCTTCGAAAGCTTCCAGTGCCTCTATATGGCCCTACAAAGAAGTGACTATATGAGCTGTGTGGGGTTCAGGAAAGAGCTGGCACTTGCTATGAGGAGCTGCGCAGGCTCCGTCGCTACATTGCAAAGTCGACATCGCTATCGGTATCGGCGTCACCTAGACCTGGACCTGAATCTGGAGGTGTAGCTCTATCGCCTCTCGCAAACTCGCCGGCGTCATCCAGGTTCAACTCTGATTTTTCTTCGCGTTCTTGCTTGGGTAGTTGCTCGGATCCGTGTAGTCGGGGAGTGGTACGGTAAATTGCTCCAGCTGGGCCATGCTCTGTTTGATGTTTTTCAGTGAGTATGGCGGGATACTGTCCACTGATCTGCCAAAGTTGGCTGCGAAATCGATTCGGATTTGGGTTGTCCAGCCACGGGGCATTCTTGACGAGCCCACAAACCTGCTGGCGCACCACGTGTTGATCCACACAAGCTGAGCTGGCGTGTACCTCTTCTCGGATGCCTCTGCTGGTTCTGCGCCTTGGGCTACTTCCTCGTCCTCCTCTGCTTCCTCTTCAGCGGCTTCCTCGCCATCGCCATTGTTCTCCCCGTCTTCTGTATCATTCAGCGCATCCTCCTCACCCAAGTCGCCTTCATCCTCAGCAGGTTCATGCGGAACGTCATGCATGGAGCCTGTAGCGACCTTATTAGCTCCTCGCCTAGTCAAGCGTCGGCCTGCTTCGCGGTTCCCCCCTCCGTTCTGTGCGAATTCCGGTCCATCACCGGCATCTGCGTTCTTAGCGAACCGGAGGCCGGAGTTCAAAAGAATTCTCCCATGCTCGTCAGGGGTCAGAGCCATGACTTCTCTTAATTCTCTTCGGAATCTCGACTGAAGAGTCGCGATTGTCATGCGGTCGTCATGCCAGGAATTTATTCTCAGATTTTTCCAAGCCGCCCATGACATTGGCAGAGGTCGTCCTAAGCGCTCGGACACCTCTTCGATGTTGGTCAAGTTCTGATCAATGATAGGGTTGATTCCATCGGTGCGATTCTTGAGTCCGTTGGGCCCTTGGAGAGACATTGTGTTGCTTTGAGATTGGGCCAAGTCAATGGATGGCTTGCTGTGAATCCGTCAGTCTGGGGTTATCGCAATGCGTCTAAGCACCCTTTATGGCTAGTATTTCCGCATGGCTGCGATGGTTGAATTGATAGGTGCACTCACCTCAAGGACTGCCTGGTATGTATTGCCCCTATGGTTGTCCTGTGCGAGACAAAAGCTTCGATGGTTATGTCCGGCGTCAGAAGAACGGCGGAGATCGCGAATGTCCTTCAGCTGGGAGAATTTTAGCCGCTTTGCTCGGGAAGTGTCAGTCGATGGCTACATGTATGAACAGCTGCAGCAGAGGAAGTAGGCCCGACCAACGGTGAAAATGCGCTGAAGAGGCTTATCGAGGTCGATTTGGAAGAGAGAGACTTGAACGCTTCGGTGAACTGTTACGGAATAGGACCCTTCTGTTCAAATTCAGCGACTGAGAAGAGAGACAAGCTTCGGCCCTCTTGACAAGAGCAACGAGCACTGAAGCTCTGGGAAAATAGACGTACCGAAGAAATTTGCACACCAGAGGGGGTGGTCATGGGGATCGAAGCTCTCTAAAAGCACCGCATGAGTATGGTATTTATGCCATTGAATGCTCTTTTGACGTACTCAATTGAGGTGAGAGATGCCAGCAAGAGGGAGTGATAAGCACGAGTGTCTGGAGAGGTGCAGATAGGTTGTCTGAGGGATTTTTATCGTTGTGGTGAGACTCAGAAAGAGATGTTAGGTGAAGTTATAACCGCTCCCAGATGTGGCCGCAGGTCGAAGGAGATGACATGGGCCACAGCAACAGACCCCGATACAGGGCACAACACTCTCTCCAGTTCTGCCCCCCAAGCTAGAGATGCCTGTCTGCTTCAAGCATGAATCAAGAGAAGCAATTGTGAATTTTCGAGGCAAATCGAACACATGAGCTGGAAATCTGATGCCTTCAATCGGTCATTCTTGATCGCCTCTTCGGCGACCTCCTGGAGCTCAAAGATCCAAATTATGTGCAAAGCAACGGCCAAAGAGCACTCACGGCCACTTCTCAATGCGATCAGCATGTACAATTCCACAATTGCCACCTACATATTCAGCCTTGACATTATGGTAGAGTTCATATGCTTCATGCACTGTGGTCGGAATGGTTGTCATCGGATGTACTTGTTATAGGAGGGAAGACTTCAAGTCCTGACAACGCTTAAGACCACGAGGTTTGGCAATGTCGGCCACCAGCAAGATTGCGAGCTACGCAGTTGGTCCTTTTCGCTCTCTAGATTTGCACCGATGTTTGCTCCACCACGCGTTCGAATCATCACAAATGTGCCTGCCACTCTCTCCTACTACTCGCAGCTTACTATTCCTCCTTGGCTGGTTTCTGTACCTTGGGATGGTCCTTGCTACCTCCTTTGCCAGGGTAGTTACACTCGTCCTCGTAGAACTGCTTGGTGCACACGAGGCCGGCTTCGAACTGCCCGCTGGCTTCCATCTGCTGGAAGTAGTTCTTCATGGACTAGTCGTCTTGGGCTTTGCAGTGCCGGAGTCGCTGCCTTGTTCATTGTCACCATCTTGGGCCTTTCACCGAGCAGCACTGTTCAATCGAGAGGAAGTGCGAGTACCACTATTGACAACCTTCTGCGTTGCCAACGAAGTGGTCCTCCGAAGTTTCTTCGTGCGTCGCTGGCTTGAATTTGGCAGCGACACTGGCTCGGCGACTACCGCGATGCTGTAAGGTGCAACGAGACAAGTAGAGTGAATGGAACAGATTGGCTATACTAGGACGTTGGAGATTCGAGCCCCAGATATCTTCGCCCTGGATTACGAGGTACACACTAACTTATCTCTTTGTCATGCCCCGACTCGCCAAATCTGTCCACTCAAGAAGCTCCATCCTGCTGCAGACGTCACTACCAGCGACGAATGTCTATGTCCTCATCACCTGCCGTCCCGTTGACAAGTATTCTACAATCACACCCTGTCCAACATTTCCAGCAAAATATTATTTGATCCTGCCGAGTGGTACGTATTTCCAATCCACTGCCTAGATTGCTGTTTTCATACCAATAATCATATATTCCGAACTTCTGAACCACAGTGTTAGGAATAACGAACTTCTTCGTTTCGTGACCAGGTCTTTCCAGCGTTACTTCGAATGAATTTCTTGACGGGAAGAACAACCATCGCCGCTTCCATATCATACAAGAAAGATCCACGTGACTGATCACACCCTTGACGAGGTTGGGTTCTGCGTCGCTTTCGAGGGATGAACGACGAGGTGGGACATCGAGCATATTGTCGATCTTCCAGCCGGGGAGGAAGTCGACTTGGAAATCCGACGGATCTTGCTTCGTCTGCTCGCGTCTATGGGATGTTGGTTCACTTGCGCTAGATGCCTCGTTTCTGCGTGGTTTGGGCTCATACGCGCGAGGTGCAGGCCCGGGGTCTTGTGCAGAATTTGGACGGGCTGGCTCTTGATTGCCACGAAACGACCGTTCCTGGCTTCGAAATCCCATTCCCTCGTCGTTAGGATTCGAACCATAGCCACGTCGAGTTCCAGGGATGTTGCTTGCAGCTGCACTCTCGGAGTTGTTACTCGAGCATTTGGAGACGCGGTCTGGCGATATCGAACGCGAACGTGGGTAGTAGGTCTGGTGGGAGAACGAGTCGCCATAATGTGTTTGCTGGTAGTGCCGATTCAGATATCCTGGCGTCCTTGCTGGCGGTCGTCGAGGGTCCCTCAGATTCCATCTGTCTGCATATACTTGATCCCATTCCGCCCAATCCGATCGGCTTGACCTTGGAGGAACAACCGAGGAACTACGGCTCTTGTCGTAATGGAATTTCTCGATGGGGTCAGAGAGCACTTGGTACGCTTCGAGTATTGCTTTGAACTTCGCGCCGTCGTTATCGGGGTTCTTGTCGGGATGGTGTTGGAGAGCCAGCGAACGGTAAGCTTCTGCATTGGCGCTTGTTTCGACCGGGAGTGCTTGATAGTAATCGGTACTTGTAGTGGAAGGCATAGCGGTATGTGGAGAGTAATTTCCATGAGTCACGTTGTCACTGTGGATTCTTGTGTAAGTAGTACTGATGAGAGTTTCTGTGTGATTGTTCTGGCTGATGTGTCACGAAGTATGATGTGAAAAATCGAATTGTTCGGCCGTCAGGGTAATAGGATGTGTTGTAACCCCTTACAGCTCCCACATATACAATCGTATCGACAAGGCTACCGGTAATTAGTCAATTTGTACTTGATTCAGCTGAGGTTCATCAAACGACAAGCAATAATGATTGCTGGAGGCGTAGGAAGTCTCAGTCATCTGGTTCGAGGCAGTTGGACATGCAGACGAACTAACGAGAAGCAGAGCGGCATTCTATCAGGGGATTACATGATCTACACTCGCTACAATTGGGATGAGAATACTAGCTCGGCCCTGGTCTATCAATCCAGCCTTTTGTGCGCAGTATGCCAAAGAAAATTGCCGCCTCTCCAAATCACATAGTCCTCGGTGGATATTGAATGATATGCTGATTGTCAATTGGTAGACCAGTACGTCCATCTCCAAACGCTCACTCTGGCACTGACATCGTAATACCACAGCCTTTTTTCTTAGCTCTCGTAGAACACGAAATTCGACCTCCTCACCCTTCTCACCCTTCTCACACCTATCGATATTCCCATAGTACTCAGTACCAGCACCACTGATCTTCTGGCCAGTAAACGCATCGGCCGGAAAGGTAGATGCACGCGATGAATTTGCAGGCCGAGTGCTGGACCCGATGCCGCCCTAGGTATCCAGGCTGTTGGTATAGCCTTTCATGAATCGGAATTTGAGAAGGTGCTTCAGATCACTTTCTCTCATCTTTCGCATCACCGCACCAGGTTGTGGGCGACTGTCGCGGGGCAACTCTCCTTCTTCTCGATGGTTCGCTGAATTTGGCGTCCATGCTAGGGACGGGGGCATGATGTCCAATGACGCCCCTCGACATGCAGGATTCAATAGTTATGTATATGTATGATCGCGCCAACATGGTTCATGTCCAGCTCTCAACCCATGCTGGTTCTCAAAAAACCATGTGCCACGAACCCAAGTACTGGCCGTATTTTGGTCCTTTGAAAGACCGGTTGTCTCTGTGCCTGCTCGAACCAAGATTAAAGCGGCAACAGGACCATGCGTATTCTCGAGGGAGGAAATGGCATAGCGAACGACAATTTAACCAATGGCTTGGAATCGTTCAGCCTTGTTGTTGATCTACCCTCAGGAACTCGGTCTAGGGTTGCCCTGCAAATTAGCGCACGCCATTTACGCGCGGATCATCTCGCGTACACGGTGCATCCCACACCGCGGAATCATCCCCTATCCTAAGGGTACGATTTCCCACTTCAAAGGCATCAACAATTGGAACGAATGTGGTAAAAAGGGAAGCAACTGAATTGGAATCGTCTAGCCCTACGCTACGCTATGCAGTACAGGTAGGCCATCAACAGCGCCGGCAATGCAGATAGCTTCACAAAGAAACCCTAATCATAACCTGTACAATTAAGAGCCCTTTTCCAAGAATTGTGTAAAAAGAGTACCGGAACAACAGCGTCCAAGGACAAGAGAGTCGCAATAGTCCAACAGAAGAAGAAGATTTTCGCACAGAAGCGACGACACGCCTAGAAAGACAAAGTCTGCCCGGCAACACCGACGACACCAGACTTGACCTTGGCGGATCCGAGCTTGGTGTATTTGTAAGGAACCTTGGTGAGGGTACCAGCTGGTGCAGTGTCCTTCTCACCACCGAAGTCGTTGTCGGTAGAGACAGCAAAACCATCGTTGTTGATACTGTAAAGAGGCTTGGCGGAACCAGAGAAGGCGTTGGACTCGACAAGGAGCTGGGCTCCCTTGCGGCTGTTGATTCCATCCGAGACATTCTCGTAGTAGTTGTTGAAGACGTGACCGGTTCCGAAACGGAAAGATGGGCCGCGGGAGTGGGTGTTCCTCCAGTAGTTGTTTGCGTAGGTGACGGTCAAGTGGCCCTTGTCCTCAGCCCCGTTGGTGTCAGAGTGGCCGACGAGGGAAGACTTCCAGTGGTCGTGGATGAAGGAGTTGGAGATGGTCACCCAATCGCAGGCGTGGGTGACATCGATCAATCCATCGTAGAAGTCCTTGTCGTGGGCAACATCAGAAGAGACGTCCACGTGGTCAATCCTGTTCACGTTAGCACAAGCCCGAAACCGGCATATGCCGTCGGTCGAAGCATACCAGACGTTGGTGGCCTTGTTGACGGCGATAGCATCACCATTAGCTGCGAGGACCTTGGAGATCGCCACGTTGCGGACAATGACGTTCTTGACAGCCTTGATGGTCAAACCGATACCCACGAGCTCTGCGGAATCATGGTCAGCAAGTAGTGCGGCAGCTGACAAGGCTGGACATACTAGATCCCTTGGCTCCGATGATAGACTTGTTGGAGCCAATCTTTACGTTGCCGGCGCCGCTGATGGTACCTGAGATCAGAACGATGCCAGCGCTGTCACCGGCTGCTGCTGCTTGAAGAGCTGCGAGTGTTTTCACAGTGGTGACTTTTCCACCTGCTCCTCCCTTTGTTCCTCCATTCAGGGTGGCGTAACCGACTGTGGCGGCGTCGCTGGTACTTGCTCGCTTGGTCAAAGGCGAAGCCTGAGCGATGGCAACAAGGCCAATGATGATCGATGCAAATTTCATAGTGAAGGACTGCGGATTGAAAGGGCTGATTGAGTTTTTAGAACTGTGGTTAAAGGTACTTGTGTAGATCGGTCGCTAACCAGTAGGATCGACTTCTGAAAACCAAAGTTTGTAGGGACTAAGTAAAGAGTGTATCGAATGAGAGAATGACCTGATTGCTATGGAAGGACTTATGAGAGGCAGATGTCCTAGACTTATATATCTCCTCCTTTGCGCGACATTCCAGGACTCGCAACATCATGGTAAACCGGCAATCCTGCCATTTCGACACCCGCATCGAACACCATGTACTTCACTCAGACGGTAGGACAACAAATACGCCGCTGCTAGGGACGGACATTGCTCGCCACAGGAACTGGAGAGGTTGGACATGGAAAAGTCTGGGCGCCCAGCTACCAAGACTTGTGGTGTAAGATACCAGTGGAGTCCAGGAAGGGTTTTGTTGGTGAAAAGGAAGAGAAGAAACGATTCTCCGCTAGGAAGCTGGGTTCTCTCTCTGCTTGCAAGGTCGGGCCGCTCACATCACTCTTGGCATATGGTTTTGAAGAACTTACCCGGCACGACCTCACTATGGTGAAAGCAAGGGCGCCAGACCAAGATGTGAAGGACGGCCTCCAAGGTCAAGTTCGACATTCGTGAATCACGGCCTGAAGGTGAATAACGATCTCGATCATGTCCGGATGCTGTGGTACCGCTCGACTTGGGCACGATGTTTCCCAATACTTGTTCGAAACAGCGGGAGCGGGCCGCAGGGCAGCAAGGCAGCAAAGCAGCAAGGTGGGCGAGTGATGGCCAAAGGGTCCTGTTTCGAACGTGTGGAATCTGTGGATAAGCCTTTGCCGTACCGCTGTCTTTTCTCGGCGCCAAAACCGAGCTAGAAAAATCAAGGGGAGTCCAGGGAGGGATCACCTGACACGGCTAGTAATGGGAACCACTTATGCGCCACCTTGCCCTTGACAACTTGAGTCGCTCGGGAGGGAGCACGAACTCGCAGAGTTCCTTTTTGCCCCCATAGATCTGGAATGCTCCACGTCCACGTCGGCCATGGGCGCCCGTTGGCAATTCCGACGGAGTGGCTGAGAACGGTGCAGTGTGCATTTCCTGCCTCTTTGCAACACCCATCTCTTCCTTCCGAAATCGAGAATGGAGACCAGATTCGACTATCGGTCCACCAATGCGACTCGGGGCGTCTGTTTCTTGCGTCGTTCCCAGCTCTGCTTCCTCTTCCAAAACAAGAGGCTCCACAACGCCTCTTCTCCAGATCTCCACCCTAATCGCATGCTTGCTCATCTCGCTTCTGCGAGCAATAACATCGGCTGTGCGACCTGTCCCCTGTGCAAATTTGTTTTTGCCCCTGAATGGACCTTGAGCGGTGCCTCCTCCGAAATTGGTTGCCTGTATGGGACTGTGGTCGATCGGCCTCTGCCCTGAAAGCCCTGAAATCTTTCACTCACTGGGCCAAGGACATCAGTGCCATTCTTTTTGGCAACATGAAACGGTTGCTTAAACCTTCGCTGGCAAGTCGAGCCTATGACGGCCTACAAGATGTCATTCCCGAGCCCCCGAGGCCCCTCCAAGCAATGGTCTTTTTGTTCGCCTGATCGATCGCGCGATCCCGTAGCGGGGTAGATGCTGTTGTTTTGTTTACCGTGGATACGAGAGATACGAGGGAGTACACAGGAGATTCTCCAATTCCTGCTTTTGTACTAGTTCGGTGCGCTGCGTTTGGGCTGATTGATGTCCGTTGACCTGCCGGGATCTTTGAACAAAGCAGCTGAATGTGGAGGCCCTAGGAAAAAGTCCAAATGATGTGACCGACCCCTTATAATTACAAGGCGGAGAGCACCTGCAGGTAGGACCATGACGACACCATCAACAGCAGCCAGCAAAACATCGTGGTATCCACTAAAGCTGTGTCCTTTAACGCCATCAATGCGGAAGCAGTGCTATCGCATTTCGAGAGTCGGGATTCCAGAAACCTGAAGTATGGAACTAGAGTAAGGCGCTTTCGAAGGCGGGGAACCGTTAACGTCTCCTCCAGGAGGCTGCATGCTGCCGTCGCCGTTGGTAGTGAGTTTGTCATGGCTGTATCACGTTATGTAGCGTAATACTAGGATCTGCTTCCGAATCTGAAGTTCGGGGAGGAGAACGTAACTATCGAAGACGATCTCAACAGCAATTGAGTTTAGCAACGACTTCCTTCCACGTCAAGGCACAGCCCACGTACATTTACAAGGAGTCAGTTCGGTGTTCTGGACGAACTACGTGCCCCAAAGAAAGTCGCTCAGCTTCTACACCGGCGCGAGACCTGCAGCTAAGGCGGTCTCGAAAGCTCGCGGAAAACACTTCGACATGCATCGCGAGCCAATAGGATGCTGTCAAGTTGCTGGATCGTAGATTTGAATGTAGTGGAGGCAACGTCGGTCGAAGGATCCGCTGTGCACCGGACATTCGAGTACTTCTGTCTTGTCAATTTATATGCTCCAAGAACGAATTCTTCAGTGCAATACCTCTAGATCGAGAACGATATCGTAGTGCTGCTTTCTAGCAAAGCTGTTGACAATGATTCGCGCACAAATTTGTAACTCACTGACATCAGAGACGTTCTCTTCGAAACAGCTAGGACAAGTGTCATCGCAACCAGTCAGGCGCCAAACGATTCTCAAGGTACTGCCCAATTTGCTCCATCCCCTGGATGTCAACATCATCACAAAAGCATGGAGATGTCTACCATCTGTGCCACGTGTTCTGGAACGGGAGGACAGTATTAGACACAATGCTTTCTATCCAGGGACATCATCGTCGATCCTAGCTGAACAAAAAGTTGATGTGTGCAATACGGAGGAGGAGCGGTTGATCTTTCAAGACTGTTGTCGAGTAAGGCTGCTGCGTTCACCGAGTCTATCATGGATGCCTCTGATTGACATTAGTGACCCATTATACCACACGTTCACGTGGCGTGGAGACCCTATCTCTTCAGGACCCAATGGGCGAAATCATGATGGCGGGGTGACGCATCCTCAGTGCCACGTCTTGGGCTATTCCTGATGCCAAGTGGGACGGGCATTGCGGTGTTTTTTCATATTCCTTCGCAACATGCCCTTTCATCCCTTAGGCCTCTCGTTTTCTGATCTCAATTCTGCCATCAGTCCTCCCATATCCCTCTTCCTTGCGTCCTCTTCAAGTTTCAGCTGGATGAATTTTGTCATCTCCTTGACCTTGATCAATGCCGTGCTAGTCCAATTGACGAGTGCAAGCGCATCCACAGGCACGCCACCATATTTTGCGATTTGGCAGATCTCTCCATGCCTGTTCATTGAGATAATGACCTCGCCTTCTCGGACCTGCTCCTCTGCCGCTGTAGCATCCATGATCCTTATGTTTCCACCATCGAAGTATGAGAATGTTACGCAGATCGGGTGGTGGAGCATGGACAATGGTACTGGCTCGCGTTCCCTGGCAGTGAATATGGTGACTTTTTCGCCTTCCACCTGCACGTCTGGCCGTCGAAAGTGTTGTAATGCTGCCACGAGCGCGATACACGACGCATCTATCAGATTCCCATCATGATCAAGGATGTGTACATCAGCACGAAGAGAGAAGCATTTTTGACCCGCGATTATGCATAGGGACTCAGTGTCCAGGGCAGAACTGCGGCGGATGGCTTTTTCGAGGATGCGAGAGAGGATAATTTCGGTTTGATTTTGTCTGTAAACTTGGTTAGGATCAAACAAATTGAAGAATTGAGAGGCATGTACCTTCCGACCTCGAAGGCGGGGGATGCCATGGGAGAGAATTCTGAAGTGATTATGAACATGCCCTCAAATTTCCTGTCTGGGTACGGTGCTGTTACTTCGCAGGAAACCCGGACAACCACCCTGGAATCTGTTAGAAGTATCTGGGGTCGTATGTTCGCCGGTTCGTACCTCGTCTTGCCCATCTTCACGTCCACCAGGCCATATTCATCGCCAAAAACGAGCTCGACATCTCTGCATTCATCGAAGGACCGCTCGTCGAGGCGCACATTTTGTCGCAGAGCATTGAGAATGAACTCGCGCTCATTATTGGACAGTTCGGCCTCACGAGGCATGGTTTGTAGAGGTGACTAGCGGTATACGACCATGGTATTGGTTTGCCAGAGTCGCAAACACATGCGGACGTGACTTTTCCGCGATCCTTGGCATGACAGTTTAAAAGGCACCCATCCCCATCTAGTCAACTTATTGACGACGTCCTTGAAACCCACAATCTTCCCTTCCGTGGCTTGAAACCAAGATGACAACCGCCCACAGACCTACATTTGATCCGGTATAGAATCCCAATGCAAATGAGAAGGCGCAAAGCTAACATCTAACAGGCTCGCGGGAAAGAAGCACAGCGTGGACCTGCCTATCACCAGCGTCTTCTCCCAGCGCATACTTCTCTCAAATATAGGTACATGGGAACTCTGCTTGAATCACCCGAACCGAGTCTCTGATATTGCACAGGAAAGAAGGCCAGGGAGGAGATGCGGAGAACGAAGGTCGAGACCTCCGTGCCGAGCTACTACGAGCTGAAGCAGCCCATTTCGCGAAGAAGAACGGTGACGAGAACATCACATCAGCGGCGCCGAAACGAACGATAGAAGACGCACAAACAGATGCGGACGACGACCATAGTGAAGATTCAGAGGCAAAACGCAGAAGGCTTATATTAGAGGAGGCTAGAGATTTGGATGCGGACTCGGATGGATCGAGTGATGAAAGCAGCGACGAGGAGTGAGTCCAATCATTGTTATACAGGCATACGTAGGCAGGCTAATCATGCCACAGGTCAGACGAAGAAGAAGACGAGACTGCGGAACTGATGCGCGAGCTTGAGAAGATCAAGAGGGAGCGAGCAGAGCAACGCGCAAAAGAGGTACGAAAGCTCTTTCTGATACGATTGATTATTCTGAGAGGTTACAGGAAGCAGAAAAGGCTGCAGAGGAACAAGAGCAACGCGAATTTGACATTGCTCGAGGGAATCCGCTCCTCAATCCCCAAGACTTCAGTATGAAGCGGAGGTACGTCTGCTTTTCCCTTCAAAAGCCATACGGATCATTGATATGGCTCAGATGGGACGATGATGTCGTGTTTAAAAATCAAGCACGAGGCACCGAGGACAAGAAACCAAAGGAATTCGTCAACGATCTCCTCCGATCAGACTTCCACAAACGATTCATGGTGAGTGTGGAAGACTCATCATATGCACCAAATCTAGCTAAAATGTTTCCAGAGCAAATACGTACGATGAACGGATGGTTGCAACCTTGCCAACTCAGAGTACAGAATGAGATGCTGGTTGCATCACGTGGAATACTTCAGCACGACTCGACGTCACCACGCATTATCAGTAAGATGATCGACAGGATGTCCTATCTCAGGCCCGAAAGCAAAAACAAAAGGTTGACTCACTGGCGATTTGATTGGCAGGATCAGTATTGGCACCGTGGATGGTCCAGCCTTGTTGCGCGTTCGACAGGTTGTCGCGTGCTTGGCGTGGCATGTAACATTCTTACGAGCATTGCTCAGGGAGATCGTTGGCTGAGAATGGTCCTCAATCGATGCTGTTGGAGATTGTCGATGTCCAGCCTAGTGATAGCCATGAATGCAACGACGGTGACGGGGTGGCTGATTCATTGCCTACTCCCACGGCGGTATCTATATCCTGCCTCTCCTGGTTTTGGCAAAACTGCAATAGCTATTGATAATCCATACCTTCTTCCCTCATAATCTCGACAATTTAAAACATTTATTCTGAATACAGCTCCAACATCATAATGTCAGGCGCAGGTTTCGGCAACAAGACGGCTCCCCAGCCAACTTACGATGAGAATAACGAATCGTACCGTTTTGGAAAGCACGCCGATGGTGGCGCATACTCAAACGCCCATGGAAAATACGGCTCAGGTTAACTTGCCCGTCAAATTACACCACATTTCTCCTCTTGTGCCCACGGACTGGCTAACCCCTACATTTAGGCGCAACAAGTGGAGCGGGCTTCGGCAACAAAACCAAACTCGATCAAAACATGGAGTCCTTCGATAAGAAAGACCTTCGGTTCGGCTCTTACGGAAGCACGGCGCCGTATGTTTCCCTATTATAAATAACTTCTCTGTCTTCTAAACTACTAGTTTAGGTATTGTGGCGGTCACCCTGCTTATGGCAGTGGCACCACGGGAGGGGCGGGATTTGGAAACAAGACGGGCAATATGGGGACGAGGGATAGCACTGTTGGTAAAGTGATGGAGAAGGTGGGAGGCTTAGTAGGTTGATACTGCTTGCGAGATATTCGTGAATGGCGCTAACTCTACAACAGGTCAAGAATGAAGGTCTCGTCGAGAAGGGATACGCTAAAAGGATTGAGGCCGGCTTGGGCAAGGAGCAGACGGTTTGATCGAAGACTTGACAGGCGCTACTGGGTCGATACAGCTTAATTTAAGCATGCATTGGTTGTCATGTCGAAATTGAGTACTCGTATGCTCATAGTCTCTCGTTCCTTGACGTCCAAATTGGCAGGTATCACCTCGCCAGACTCTCACACTGGCAGGTGATCTCCCCCCTACGACGGCAATGTAATTCGGCGCGATCAGATATGCACACCTTTTCTGACAGATCACTACAAGCAGTATATCATATGCCACTTTAGATCAATATCGCTGGAGCTGTGGTATCTTGTTCTGCAGAATCCGCAAGAAATATCGTGTCTTGAGGCTAGAGGAAGCCTGGCTTGGGAAATCCATATTGATGAGCTTCATGGTAAGAAGACATCGGTGAGTTGCTTTCTCGGCATCGGGTTCAGGTTCGGTCTTTGGTGTACCGTCAGATCACTGGATGTCAGATCTCTTCCAAGAGCCGCAATGTAGGTCGTGCAAGCAGCAAATCAGTGATGGATACAAGTGGCATGAACAAGTTGAGAGCATGTAAGTATACACTATCTAAGAGATGTGTATCTACTAGTATTTCTTGCAGTGAACAACACCTCGACATCACACCTCTCACGGTACCTTATCGCTGATATCGAATTAACACTCATCTCCATCTCAACACTCATTGCAGCCCGGGCTCTCTTCAGCGCCTCACAAGATTGACAATTAAGAGCCAAATGGAATAACCATACCCGATCACCACATTCATACCGCACGTAGCTGCCACAAGCGTCCGCCGACAATATGCCGCTGTTGGCATGTCGTGATGTTCATGCTCCTGTTTGTGGAAGCAGAATCCGTATACGAAGATGCCTGGCAGAGCGCGTTAGATGGGCGAACATAATCACAGCCATATTCATGTAGCTTAACAGCTCTCGGATCCTCAGTCTAATGTCTTGAAACAGCGTCGTTGTCGATCTCAGGAGAATTTTGTGTGGACGGAATTGATCCCTAAACTTGACCCGAAACTGTGAGAAGCCTCAAAAACGAACCCCACAACACAACGTATTCATCCATTCTCGCCGATCTGAAAGAAGCACTTCTTTCTCCATGACCTCCATAAGAGCCTCGATCCCATGGCCGTTCGGCGTTCCCATCTATCGGCAGCGATCTTCTTCCCATTCACGTTTGCAGCGGCGTGCAGGAGACAGAGAAGCGTGAAGTAAATTAGTGTTGACACAACATTTTATAGTCAGGATCGATAGAGTTCTGGAAACATAGGGGTTGAAGATGGACAGGAAGTCATCGATGTCGTTCTTGAGCTGGAAAAATTAGCAAACAATTGGTAGGAATGCAGAGTCCTGCTTCCCTCCGTTGTCAAAGTCTCCTGCTCTCGCACCGAGAAATCATTCAGTATGCTCTACAATTTACCCCACCCACTCCAATTCGTCTTACTCCAATTCATTTGAACCTAGTGAGAGCAAAAGTCAACTCAGATCTTTTCTCGCAGATGTGGCGCAAAGCTTTGGATCACTGCTCGCAATCCAATTCGTGTTGTTGAAAAATTTTAACGACGCATCTGAGACCAGACGGATAAGATGGTGTGCGTAGATATCCGAGGACTTTTCTTGATAACCTGCTGATACGAAAATGTTGTAGCGAGATGCTTGAGCCTTGTGGATCAGCTTCCTACCCTTTCATATCACCATCAAAAACTCCAGTTCAATTCTCTCACACAGCATATTCACGGTCACGTCCCACCACTCTAGCACCTCCTCCCATACGAAGCCGACTAGCATCTCACAGCCTCGATTGAGCCCAACACCTTCCTTGCATCCAGAATATTCATATACATGTTCAAAGGCGTATC
Source organism: Venturia carpophila (assembly GCA_014858625.1). Lineage (NCBI taxonomy): Eukaryota > Fungi > Ascomycota > Dothideomycetes > Venturiales > Venturiaceae > Venturia > Venturia carpophila. Next base: position 1,710,206 of record JACTAK010000010.1, read on the forward strand.
CGTTCGTGGCAGTCCTCTCTTAATAGTCCACGGTTGACCTTCACCTTATCAATTGAAGTTCTCGCCTCAAGTGCGCTATTTGCTCTTTTCGACCGCAGGAATACATGTTTGGCCTTGCTCTTCTCTATGCCGAGCTGATACTGGAGACTGTACACGGCTCTTTGTGATTGTGCTTCCTTGGTCATGAGTGGGAGGATGTATCTGACAGGGCGGCGATAGCTTGGTACCGTGGTGTTTGTGGTATAAGTAGGTCTTGAGTCGAAAATTTTCCTGTCAGAACCGCCCGATGAACACACCGTAAAAGGGAGGCACGATTCAAAAGGCTGCCAAGATTGTTCCGTCTGATCCCATTCGCATTACTAGTGATGCGGCTTTTGATCTTCCCCGATTTACGGATATGCAGACCTAGATCGCTCTCCCAGGTTTGAGGTGGCATAATAGATAGGAGATCATTTAGATAAAGTATGAAGCTTACAGCAGCAGTTGTCAGCAGTAACAAATAAGAATGGTAACCAGTAATCGTGAGCATCGAATCTTGAGGGTATATATTAGCACACCAATGGTTCGCATTTGTCCCACGCAATGGTTCATGCAACCAAGGTATAGCCAGAACCTACAAAATGTCAAGTATGGTACAAATACAATCCTAACGCCCAACAGCGAAACCTCGCCATGCTTTTTTTAGCCTGCCAAGTATGGGAGTCCAAAAGCAATTCGACCAAGGGCCTGCAGACCCGGCGTAGTATCGCCAACATGGTATCGCCCTCAGCCGCGCCACTTTACTTCAGTAACTCGTTCATGATGACATTTTTCGTGTAAATTTGGCGATGACTATAAACATTTCAGCATTGGGTCGCGAAACAGAGGCATGTCCTGGACATACTGTGCAGTGCGACAACGGAGATGATGAAACCGACAGAAAGAACGAGAACGACGACGGGGTCAACCTTGAGTCCTGGAGACTCGTCGGTGTACAGCTCTGTGGGACGTGTTGTTAGCGATTGTACTGGAGTGCCTCCAAAGCCTGTCGCTGGCATGCCTCGGCGTCCACAGCGTCTTGACACATGATCCAGGACTCCGATGTATCATCACGTACTCAACATGGTGCTGCTAGAACCTCCAGCACCTGCGGCCCTCGTGCTGCTTGGTCGGGCATTTGCGCTCTTCTCCTTCAAATCGGCGGCAGCTCGTCTCCTAATGGCGGTAGCAGGTCCTCCTGGGGGCTTAGGCGATGATGGGCGGGCAGACGAGGAACCAGAGCTTGGTGGGTTCACTGGGGAGATTGGGCGTGGAGCAGACTGTCGTGTGCGGTTAGTATTCGCAGTGTCTTCCAGGTAATGGGTCAGGCGCGAGAGCTCGCATGTTCAAGAGCTGACGATGCGCTGGATGAAAAGACGTACCATTGTGATAGATTCGAGTATGAGAGGATGGATTGAAGGCAGTGGTGGTGCGGTCGTCAGTGGTTGGTGGAGGGAGCGCAGTTGGTCTTGGAGGCTGTCTCCTTTCCATACAAATTTCGAGAGCGGAAAGAGATGCCACATATCGATCTCCGCGTCTGGTCGCGGCTAGATCTCGTAAATTACACTAACCTCATATAGGTATCTCATACAAATAGTAAGCGCGTGAAATGATTGGCCGCAATTAATCCGTCGTGAGGTCAACGATCTCTCTTGGAGAATAGACCTTCTCCAGCCCGCACCGACACCCGTCTCTCACCACATACAAGAGAGCCCATTTGGAAGAACATAGTCACAATGCTTGCGCGGCAGGCCCCAAAAACTCAGGCTCTGAGCAGTCTTTCTACCCGCGGTCTACCCTCCACTTCCGCCACCGCTCGCCTTTCCACAACTTCGACGCAGAGGAAGACTCAGCAGTCGAGAGGACTTGCAACAGTCCAGGATCCACCAAAGAGAGTCTACGGAGGCTTGAGGGACCAAGACAGGATCTTCACCAACCTTTACGGCCACCATGGAGCCGACCTGAAGAGTGCCATGAAATACGGCGATTGGTACAAGACAAAGGAAATGCTCGACAAGGGCCACGACTGGGTGTGTGGGGCTGGCGATATGTCGAATAGGTCTATGTGCGCATGCTAACACCACTGAACAGATCATCTCGGAGATCAAGGCTTCTGGTCTTCGCGGTCGAGGTGGCGCAGGTTTCCCCTCCGGTCTGAAATGGGTATGCTTGCTATGGTTCGACGGCCTGTACAGTTTATGCTAATCATTGAAAAGTCATTCATGAACTTCAAAGATTGGGACAAGGACAATAAGCCTCGCTATCTTGTCGTCAACGCTGACGAGGGAGAACCCGGAACCTGCAAGGACCGAGAAATCATGCGCAAGGATCCCCACAAGCTCATTGAAGGATGTCTCGTTGCTGGACGGGCCATGAACTGCACCGCTGCCTACATCTACATTCGAGGAGAGTTTTATCATGAGGCCACAGTTTTACAGCGCGCTATTCAGGAAGCGTATCAAGCAGGGCTGATTGGAAAAAATGCCTGTGGCTCCGGATACGATTTCGATGTTTACATCCACCGTGGGATGGGTGCCTACGTCTGCGGCGAGGAGACGTCGTTAATTGAGAGTTTGGAAGGAAAGCCCGGAAAGCCTCGTCTCAAGCCCCCATTCCCAGCCGCTGTCGGTCTTTTTGGATGCCCCAGCACAGTTGCGAACGTCGAGACTATCGCCGTCGCACCAACTATTTTGCGAAGAGGTGGAAGTTGGTTTGCAGGGTTTGGACGCGAACGTAACCAAGGAACCAAGCTATTCTGCATCTCCGGGCATGTTAACAACCCATGTACAGTTGAGGAGGAAATGAGCATCCCCCTCCGAGAGCTGATAGATAAGCACTGCGGTGGTGTAATCGGTGGATGGGACAATCTGAAGGCAGTTATCCCGGGCGGAAGTTCGACACCAATTCTGCCCAAATCAATCTGTGAGGACCAGATAATGGATTTCGATGGCCTGAAGGATTCCCAATCTGGTCTTGGAACGGCGGCTGTTATTGTGATGGACAAATCTACCGACGTTGTGCGCGCTATCTCACGTCTATCCAAGTTCTACGAGCACGAATCCTGCGGTCAATGTACCCCGTGCCGAGAGGGCTCCAAGTGGACAGCACAAATTATGAAGCGATTCGAGAAGGGTCAAGCTCGATCGCGGGAGATTGACATGCTCCAGGAGCTGACGAAGCAGGTTGAGGGACATACGATTTGTGCTCTGGGCGAGGCTTTCGCATGGCCTCTGCAAGGATTGATCCGACATTTCAGACATGAATTGGAAGAGCGGATAGAGGGATACAAGGCCGAGCACGGAGGTAAAGAGGCCTTGGCTGGCGGTTGGCAGTCCGACGCGGTTAAGAAAGGAATGTTGATCGCGCCTGGACAGTAGGTGGAAAGCCGGCAGGGATCGTAGTTTTGATTTTTTCCATTGCACTGTTGTATATACCTTTTCGATCGCTTTATATGAATACTATGTATAGAGGAGCAATCAAGGATTTTGCACGAGGACGCGTTCGCCGTCAGCCTCGGGGAAACTTTCGACTTTGCAGTTACGGCAAACGCAATCCGCACGGTCCACTCGAGCCTTGGGAGTCGCGGGAGAGGAGGAGGACGCAAAAAGGAGGAAGGCGATTGAAGCAAGATTACATACCAAACATCCAATTTTGACAGAGCACCGGAAAGGATCCCACACATGCTAGCCAACAAGAGAGGCGAACCTCTAAAACTCCATTTTCTCGACCTAACTTCAAATTGACAGTACGTATAGGTCCTGTCCTTTGAACAAACCCTCCTAGATCCCGTGCGTCTCAGCACGAGATTCTACGCCATCTAGCCAACAATTTAGTGGCAACCGTTTTCTCTTCTCTCACATGTCGCACCAACATTTCCCAGCAGTGAACTTGTGGTGGTAGGATACTTCGCACGCCATCCTGTGTCCCTGGACGCGATGCGCAGTTGTGCGGTATCACAGCTGCTTTCCAGTTGAGTAACCGCCAGCCTCCTATATCAAAAATCATTTCTGCGTGCCCCTTATTCTTCCCTGACGACCTCTGCCATTGAACTTGGTCTTGGGCTTTTGCCAGCATTGTCTCTCCATGACTCTCGAACTCGTTTAGAATTACGTTCGGTGCCGACAGTTTTTTTGACAGGATCATGGCGGCATGCGGTGTCTTAAGTTCAATGCAACCGACTTGTAAGATGGTCCAACATAGCCATCGCTATAGACAAACTCATATCTGCGCGACCATATCCGTCCCTAGATCAACAACTTCTGGGGCCCAATCTTTAACAGTTTTTCCCTCCGAACCTATTGGACGATCCGAGATCTACTATTCGCTTACAATCTGGGTGGTAGTCGTGCTCCCGAGGAAATGGAGTGGAAGATGTGCGGATTGTGCCCATGCGTCGTGGACGTCTCTGAGTAGGTGGATATGGTGGCGGCACACTTGGGGGAGGTGGTGGGAGAGGGATTGGCTGGGGCGCTGGTGTTGGGCCTGAAGGACGTGGTCTTGACACGTTGGCTTTCTTTGCATCAGTTTGGTCGCTTAAGCCTTGCCTTGCTGTGTTTGTGAATTGATTTGGCTTCTGAGCCTTTTTGATGTTTGAAGTTGTGAATGCTGTGAATGTTTCTGGTGAAGGTTCAGGAGTTTGGTCTTTATTTTATGGGTGAAAAAGATGAGGAAGAGTCATTGTCACTCGTATGCTGAGGTCGCATTGCAATCATGGCTGGTCCTGCTGTGTTGGCCATATTTGCTAGATGGATCGCATATCTACGGTTGGTTACAACTGGGCAAGCAAGCAAATAGTCATCCGGAGGGGGCTCGGTACGGCCAAGAAGAAGAGACGTAGTCCACCCACCAGATTTTGTTATTATGATATGGGGTGGGATGCTGAATGCCGAGATCTCGTCCCGTCCGGCGTGGTCGTTGCACAGTGAGGCCATCAATCAGTGTCCTTCCGGCTTGATGCTTTTTCGTTGATGGACGCCGCTGGCCATGAGCTCTCCCGGCTCGATCTCATGTCGATACCTTCCTGGCTATTTGGAGACTAAACATTGCTAGTAAACTTTGGATATTGATCTCGCGTAGGGAGTCTTGGTCCGGCTTGAGGTTTCCGACGAAATCCTTTCCAACTGCGGTATCTTTATCGATCTTGCTTTCAATACATATCGAGGCTTCTGTAGGGCACTGTAATCATGGTCCGGAGGTTCTGGTTCGGTGCTCTGCTGCGATCCCAATTCACCGCGCTGGGTCAGGTGACGCGGGTCCCGGTCGGCCAAGCCTCTTCGATTGGCAACCTTGGGGCTCCTGTTTTGATATTGCGTTGTTGTGTGATGGTGATGGTGATGGGGGATTGCATTCGTAAGCATTGAGCCAGGTACATCATCGTGTATACATCGTTGTTCAGCATCACATGTACCATTCCACTTTCGGCGCCTGAAATCCGCTGAGCTCGGCTATGGGGACTGGGGACCTCACGTCCTTTTGCATGACCCCGACGTCGATCTTCGGGACCTCGAAGATTTCAAGATCTTGCGCACCAAAAACAACAACAACAGATCCCCCTTTGCAATGTCTGGTCTGCGGATACTGGTGCCCATTAAGCGGGTGATTGACTACGCTGTATGTTCTCCTCTCAACACCACGGCAACGCCACAGCAGCGCCACGGGAACTCTTTCGTGCCCTTCTGTCGCATGCCTCTTCTCAGATTGCAATGGCTAATACAAGTCTTTCCTAGGTCAAGCCTCGCGTCAATAAAACCAACACAGCCATCGAGACTAATGGTGTAAAACATTCCATGAATCCCTTTGACGAGCTCTCCATCGAAGAAGCCGTCCGCATTCGCGAGAAGAAGACTGCAAAGGTCGAAGACATTCTCGCCTTTTCCGCCGGACCGGCAAAAGCTCAAGATGTGCTGAGGACGGCAATGGCCATGGGCGCTGATCGTGGTTTACATGTGCTTGTAGAAGATGGTGTCGAGGGAGGAGAGTTGGAACCTCTGGGTGTGGCAAAGCTGCTGAAAAAGGTTGTGGATGAGGAAAAGAGAAATTTGGTGATTCTGGGGAAACAGAGCATATCTGACGACTCCGCCCAAACGGGACAAATGCTTGCAGGCTTGTTAGACTGGCCACAGGCTACACAAGCGGCCAAGGTTGAAGTGGGCACAGACGACACGGTAGTGGTGACGAGAGAGGTAGATGGCGGTGTTGAAACTGTCAAAATGAAATTGCCCATGGTCATCACGACGGACCTACGCTTGAATGAGCCACGATACGCCAGTTTGCCCAACATAATGAAGGCAAAGAAGAAGCCCTTGGTCAAAAAGACACTGGAAGAGATGGGTGTTGATGCTTCCAGGAGGTTGAAGACGATCAAGGTCATGGAACCACCGGCACGGAAAGGTGGAGACAAGGTCGAGGATGTGGATGGCATGATTAAGAAACTGAAAGAGTTGGGTGCCGTCTAGCCAAGGTCAAATTGAACTATCATACACCTCAACCGAATCAGGATCAACTCGCCTTTTCAGCATCCCACGAACAGTGACCCCTTCTATCCTGACAGGCTCTACCTTGAATTTAGCTGTTTGCTGCCGGCTCGAATTCATATTCATCAAGCCTCTTCTCGCGGTCCGCTGGGAAGGGAAACTTTTTGCACGAGTTCCCATTCTTTTATGGAATTCATGCTGAGCTGGACGTGGCGTGGTTGTGGGTGGGTCCCTCGTTATTCTGAGTCGCCCGAATGCTTTGATGCTGCGAATCGGATGGATCAGGATGAAAAGGGAGCGTGGACATATCAGTTTTGGTCTGGACCAGTGATTCGTGAGAAATCTGAGACCAAAAAAAATTACGCTGGTCTGGCCTCTGATATGGCCAAGGATACCTAGTTACGTGACCCACTAGTTCGCTTGCAGTATACAACAAGATGCTGGAGTGGGGACTTCAAACTTCTCTCGACGTTCTTTCAACATGCAAGCCCATCTTGTTGAACATTTGTACGGACAAAGATTTTCTTGACCTGTCGCGAACACAATCGTGGACATGACAACTTAGTACCTAAACCCCACCCTGTCCACTTCAAGCCCTTTGTCGCATCTCAAGAACGAAGCTGAAGACCGACCATGTTCACATCACCAATTCTACATCCACCTCATACTCCAATAATCTTCACGAAGGCCTCATTTCAACCCGCAATCAAAACACAACCCTCCCCACAAACCTAGCAGCCTACTACACAGAAAATCCAAAATCGGAGCTTCCACCACAGCCCATTCCAAGGCCAAATCATCTCGCCGCTGTGGTGGATGCAACTGCGTAGACCGGAACAAACAGCTAGCTGCCGCTGCCCTCTTGGAAGATCGAACGGCACGTGAGAATTTGAGATGGAGGAGTCCTGTCTGTGATTTCTACGCTGTTGCACCAGAGGCGGAGCAAAAGATTGGACGTATTGGAGCGTTGAGTAGTAGGCTGAGGAGAAGTTGGCGAGGTAGAAGGGGCTTTTGGATGATTATATTCGGTAGCGTCGTCTGCTCATCGGTGCAGTTCCGCTTCCGTTATGGGTGGGCACAAAATCAGCGTTCATGCCCTTACATCTGCACTCGATAGAGCACTTGATAAGCCTGTAGCAATGTCTCCTCCGTACAAGATATGATGTTCATAACCCTCGGCATCGAATTCAGTATCTCCTGTCGACCTGAGTCCGTTCTTACTGGCAACTGGTGGACCTACCGCGTTAGGACGAATGTGGGACGAGATCGATGCATCTGGGCAAACGCTCGCGTAAAACCAGTCTTTACTTGGCTTGGGAAGATTGGCGTGATATATCCAAAGGTCTGCCAGAAATCTCCATACCATCAGTCTTGCAACGAAGGAGGGCCAGAGACGTATTAGACGGACCGAAGATATCCAGCTGCAAGTTCGTACTCCGGGTCTTCAGCACAACAAAATGAACCGGATCAACATGGCATTTTCATCTTCATTTCACACTCTCTCGCCACCTCACTTCTTGCCAAAGCTTTCCTGCCTCTTCTTGTAATCCTTGATAATCAGCGAACACGGCAGCTCAGCACACAATTTCTTCCTTCTCGTGCTCGGCAGTTTCTCCGCAAACTCCAATCCACTAGCCCTTTCAATCGCCTCCAATGGAACCTCAAACTCCTGAAGTGGTTTATCGTTCGGAATATGCGCATTCGGAAGCACAAACGCTCCCATCGCCACCTGCCCACCAACCAGCCCATCCTCTGCAAAAATGACCTTGTAGAAATGGGTCGGAACAGCGATATTGGGTGGTGACCCGATAACCTCGTAAGAAACCCGCCACTTGCCATCTTGCTCGCGTTTGGGTAGGTAAAGCGGTCCAGTGACGATCCTCACGCTCGGATACCGCTGAGTCAACCTACGACAGAAATCCTCAAAATGCGCCCAATAATCCCGGTTGAATCCCTCGCCCACCTGCGGGCACATATTGCTCAGACTGAATGTGCTATCCATGGCTTCCTGGCTCCATTTCGCATCAGCAGCTGGCACCTGATGTCCACGGTCATACCCAGATCGGTAATAGTCCTTCAGCTTGGCGCGGAATTTCAGTGGGATGGAGAGGTCTTCGCTGAAGACGCTGTGTTTGCGATCGCCGGCGCTGATGGCGAGGGAGGAGGGTGTGATGTGCTCGGCTACCCAGTGGGGATTTCGGGTTCGACGGTCGTAGGAGGAAGTCAGGGAGCTTGTAGGACGGAGGTCGGCGACGGGGCCTGGGAAACCATATTGGAAGACACCATTTGGGTCGACTGGGGCCTGCACTTTCAGCGGTTGCGGGTAGGCTTGCGGTGGTTGGGGATAGATCTGAGGAGCTGGAGGTCCTGTCGGTGTGGGCGAGGTGATGGTAGTGGTAGTTGTCGTTGCGAAGGTTGGCGTCTGTTTCTTGGAGTTGTAGAATGCGGCTGTAGCTGCTGCTCCTACTCCTGCGCTCGCCGCGGCAATGATGCCGAACGTGACTTTGGACATGGTGATGTGTTGAGCGAAGAACCAAGGAGTAAGTAAGAAGTTCCAGCGCGAGCAGCTGGCTATGGAGTGGAGGAGAGAAGAGCGGGCTGCGGACTGAATCACAGGAGCCGCCTTGATATATCGCCCAGGGGTGCTCAGAAGGTCACGCTCTTGGCCCAATGTCTCTTCCACAGTCAGATGCCTCGATCGACGCGCTGGTCTAGGCGCCGACGCGTTGACCGACTGGTGTGTGATGTGCGGCTAACAAGACTACCCAAAGGATACGAGAGACATGTCTCGGGAAATTCTTGTCGTGATCTGCATACCTACCACGACTTGATTGGTCCACTTCAACTTCGCCCGAGGATAGTTCCATCGCCAGTCTTCAGGCTTTAAGCTCACTGGACGGATTGGGACGAGCCATGAGCATACTCTCTTGGCTCTATAGACCATCCGTGTCTCCACAACATGTCACTTCTTAGAGGCAGCCACAATGGGCTTGAGGGCCAAAACATGCAATGAGCTTCCGAATGCAATATTCCGTGAAATTGATCTCGACAGCTAGACCAGCGCACTGAGCACTGCTATCGAATCATGTAGTTCATACCCAGTGTATATGACTATTCCGTCTCCGCATAAAATAGCTCCAAAGCTCCATTCGCAGACCCCTCTAAACTCCACCCATGTTGTTCCGACAAAAGTGTATTTTCAAAAAAGGTCAGCATTCTTCACTGCCTTTTCGTTTTCGTCTGGGAGCACCGCGCTTCTTCTTGCCCACACCGTCCGTCGGCTCATCACTGTCCTCCTCCTTGGCCCGTGGTGCAGGCGCATCGGGAACCTTGCTGACAATCTCGGTAAGAAAATCGAATTGCTCTTCCTTCTGCACGGCTTGCTTAAGATGAGTGGCCGCGACGCGCTTCGAACCGCGTGCTCGGGCCTCGCTGGCGGCTTTGGTGACGAGGGATATCATGAAGAGCTCGAGTGCTTTGGCTATGGACAACCATGTTAGTTGGTGAGAGATCGAAGTGGGTGAGGAACATCCAACGGAACTTACAAACTGCGACTGGAGTGACTTGGGCGACCTTCCCCACATCTTCATCCGCCTGCATTATCCGCTTTATTCTCGCGACTGGGAACTTGGTCTTGACCTCAATACCCTCTGCCACGCCCGGCGCGCTGTTCACGACCCCATTCTCTGTTGCCTCCGTCTTCACTTTTTTGCTCTGCGAAGCTGGCCGCTGCTCTCTCTCTGGTCTGTACTCGTCGGCCTCGTCGTAAATCTCTTCATGCTTCATGGCGTGGTGCTGCGGCGAGGGCTGATTGTTCGCGAAAGGATTGAACGGAGGGTTGTTGTTGCTGTTGCCCGGGAGAGAAAATGTGTTCGGTGCTGTGTGTGTTTGTGTTTGTGATTGTTGACTCAAGTTTCTTTGTGGAGGACGGTGACCAGGGCTGGAGAATGACGACGACCGCGTCGCGCCAAAGGGAGAGACGTGGGAGACAGAGCCGCGATACTCGCGGTGCTGGATATGAGGCACCAGCTCAGTTCCTTCAGCGACGGGAGCGGATAAGGCCGAGGATGGCGAGCGAGGCCGATAATACTCGTCTTCCATGTATTTATAGGCAGAGGTCGGTGCGTCGGAATATTGGGGCGGCGCGGCTTGAATACTTGTCTACGATGGTAGTTTGTGGAATTGATATCCCTTCGGAAGCGTATGGTCTGCGTCGTGTAGGTCCGCGTACTCGCAGGTTTATGTGAGGCTTGCGGTGTTGTTTGCGACGGGCGAGTGTTGGTGGTATACACTTCAGTGTTGGCAAGGGCCGCGGTGGTGGAACGTCCTTGTCACCAGTCAAGTCCATCATGGCGCACAGATACGTAAACAGTTAGTAGTACCTAAGCACGCCCAGCCCAGCCTGTCCAACAGCAGCACCTCAAGGACATGTTGCATTACATAGTATGCACGGTATAGTGCCTACTGTGGCGCTACCGTACTCGGTATCATGACCATGACTCCAGCAATCTCCGGGCCGGTCCCGGTCCCGGTCCTCGTCCCGGTTCAAAAGAAGCCAGAGATCCCTTGCCCTCGCCTCTCCTTCCTCCTCCCCCATCAACGAGCATCGGATGATGATAGAGCAAACCCCCCGAGACAGCCATATCAGTCGATATCCGGAGAAGCCGGAGCCCCTCGTCTGCCCAAGGCATGTGGAAAGCCGTTCCTTGTCGTCCTGGTTCTCTCGTCCTAGGCAGGCGTGGTTTGGCAAGCCGGCCTCATTGTCGCTGACGGACTCAAATCTACTTGATCTAATCTGACGATACGCAAGCTGTGTCATCAGGCCATACAGCAGCCTTCGCTTGGTTGCGCTGGCTGCAGCCAATTTCTGGCCGAGCAACTTCATGCACCATTCATGGACATACTCCTGCAAGCGAAACATCCGCCTTGCGAGGGCAAACTGGTCTGAGAGCACTCGAGTTGATTGTCGCCTTCGCGGCATTCTTGTCTTGATGTCCAGGCTGCAGGCTGCGAGCCATAGCCGTGGAAAAGCCGACTAGCACAGTACACAGTAGGAGGTACTATGGAGGTATATTCCACAACCCGAAGACGTGCGCATTCACGACAACCCACGTGCTCCACTTCTGTACCAGGCCCTTCCCCCATCATGACATTCGTGATATAACTCCAGGAATGGTGACTCATTATGCACCACACCCAGATCGCATGCCCAATGCTATAGACCCGCTCCCAATCTTTTATGATACCAAATAAAATCCCCTCCCCTTGCCGGGAAAAAATGCTTGCACAACGATACCTCATCTAGCCAGCGAGCTCGTCGTCGCTAATCTCCAAGTCGGTCAGCTCACTAGCTTCAATATCATCCACCAACTCCGCATCCTCCCACTCCGTAGCCGCATTTCCGAGATCTCCAGATCCACTCATGTCATCATCTGGACTGTAGGCTGGCAACGAATCACACGTGTGTCGGTAGCCTGTGTGAAATAGTCAGTAGACAACCTAGCCGCTTGACATGGCAGAGAAACTGACCGTCATACTGATCTATGATATCTCGGTCGTAAGCATCACCGAGCTCCATCAAAAACACATTCGAGCCGTCCACAAGCATGGAAATATAATCAACGCAGCTTTTCATGGTACATATGATAGGCTCCAGCGCCCTCTGTGAAGGTTCACCGTGCTGAATCATCTCCTGAGCACGCGCCGCGCAGCCCGTGAACAGTTTTCGGATCGCATTCGCTCGTCTTTTCTCCGAGCTTACTTCCCTCTCTGAAAGATTCTCAAGGCGCGAAACCTCCTTGAAGATTGACTCTTGAAGAAGTCGAGAAGTGTCCATCGCAACCTTGTACGTCTTCTCGAAGGTCAAGAGGTATGGCGCCCACATGTCGATGCATTGGAGATATGTACTCCAGAAGAACGCCGGCTCCTGAATACCCGAATCCAAGTCATCAGCATAGACCCTGAACAGTGTCTGAAAGTACTTCAGACACAACTCTCCGTTGTTGCCTTCGCTGTCGTTTTGGGGATTGATCTTCTTGGATGTCTTAGCCATGAACATGGTCATGTCTCGAACGATCTCCTTGCTCCGAGCATACTGCATAACATAGCACGTGGCGCGCATATAAGGATCCCTGTGGGTGATTTCGTACTGCTCAATATTGTTTCGCAGCGTCTGTGCTACATTCCGAGCCATTGTGGTCTTGTTGCGCATAAGACATTTGATGATTTGACCGGGCGCAAAATCACCCGCCTCTTTTTCTCTATGCGTTTCCCACTTTTCGAAAAGATCCGTGAGCCAGACAACACTGAGTTCCTTGGTATTGAACTCTGAAAGCAAGGCTTCCTCTTCGCTGAGAAGTGGGACCAATCCAGAAGCGGGGTCGTAGGCGCGCAGTCTCTGTCGTGAGTCTATATCGTCAGATTCGGCATTCCAGTCGATCCGTTCGAGGAGAAGCGCGATCAGCCAGATGAGATTGTTTGACGGAGGAGGATTCGAACGTTTCCTGTAAAGATCATTGATCCTCGCATAGGTGGCAGCAAGTGAGGGGTCCCAGTGGAACATGAAAAGCTCAATGCAGACGAGCAAGATGCCTTCATCGATCAGTATCCAGCATTCTTGTGCGCCGAGCTTGGCGATATCAACAAGCAGACCAAAGTATTCCTCCCACGCGCGGCCATTCTTGGCGAGGTCTTGCGGAGCCATATTCGCCAGTGTGGTGATAATGGTGGACGCACCTTCGCCTCTGAAGCTTGGTCTCCTTTTGCTGACATCAGCACCATACATTTGCGCATTATCTCGTATTGATTCGAGACAATTTGCGATGAGCGAGCGTATTTGTTGTCGAACCTTGGTCTGTCCACACTGAGTGAGAACGAGTCTGAGATGCTGCCCACCAGCGAACCAGACAAGCACCAGAAAGCAGCAAACTTCGTCTCTGCTGCAAATGAACTTAAGACTGTCAACCGCGTCTTCAAAACGAGGGAGGTCTTTGGTTCGAGCCCACACATTGCAGATGTACTCCAAAGTGACGTTGACGATGTCTTTCTTGTGACGGTCCGTCATGCTGGTAGACTTCGCAAGCTTGTTGAGCAAGGTAAGCACAAAAGCTCGATGAGCTTCATCAAAAAGACAGTATTGCTGCAGTATTGAAAAGTTTTCGGCTAACACAGTCCGCTCGAGCTCTTCTGGGACCAAAACATGTTGCGGATTACCCGTGTTTGGAGGCGAAGGCCATGTTTGTTTGTCGATCGTAGACTGGCGTTGGTAGAACAGCATGTAGGCATTCCATTGCTTTGGCCCACAGCTGTATTGTCCTTGCGAGTCCTTGTTTGTCGGCATGCCACCAAAGCATGCTTCGGCGACATCTCGAGGCTGCCAGGTAGTGACTTCTGCGTCATCGAATTGGAGCCATAAGGGAGGTTGGTTGGGTAAGGTCGGGCGTGCACGAATGTAGGATATGTAGTGACCGTGGTCTGCAGCTCCTTTATGCACGATGACACCAACGAGATCAAACGTGTCCTGTGCAATAGCTAACTCTCTATCGGACACGTAGTCGAATTTGTATTTGCTCATGTCGAGTGACATCGGGAATTCGAAGAGATCGTTGATCTTCGTGCGGCGGCCACCATTGAACCCCAGTTCATAATCAAAACGCTTCAGCTGAAGAATGAGATGATCAGGTATCTCCTTTAAGCAAGTTCTGTCCACATCAGCAACGGCACGAAGCCACCATAGAGTATTGACCGTACCGTTTAACAGCATCAACAAGTCTTCCGCACGGCTCGCACTTGTATTTGTTATCTGTTCAATGTCAGTGGCATTCGTCACAAGAGGGCCACTACTAACCGCCTTGCATGAAGTCACCTTCAACATATGCTTGCAGGCTCTCCTCGAGTTTTGTCTTTCCTTGAACATCGCATTGAATGGCTAAAAATGTGTCATCGCGTTCGGATACGTGTTCACATTCCTGAGACTTGATCTGCTGGACAACCTTGCCATGGTAAAAGGATCGAAACGCTTCTTTGCTCTCAGTCGTCAACATCTGCTCCTCCCATCGCTGAAAGAGGGTATTCATGAACTCATCAACATCCATCTGCTCCCTGACATCAATCGATTCCTCTAGAGGAGTCTTGATTCTGCATATGAAGTCCGTTGCATCGGCGGCTCTCATATAGCTGTTTTGCATGCGTGCAAACAGGTTCTGAGTTTCCAAAACCAGTCGTGAAGTGGATGCTGCGTTCAAGGTACGGCAACGTAAAATGAACGCCCGAAAGCCAGGATTCATGAAAAGCTGTGTCATTAAGGAGTTCATATAGCAGGTGTTGGACAAATTCCTCATGCCGACGAATCCTGAGGGCGATCGTAACATAACACTACGGTCAATACACCATCGCTGGCTGTTAAAATTCTCATCCAGCTTGGTTGCACCAACAACGCGCAGCAAGTCTTCCAATAGATCTTGACGACCAGACACGAGGGTGGTTATGAGCTCGAGCACCGATTGACGGGTGCTGCTTTCCAGCACTGGAAGGGCTTCCATTGCTTGAGGCTGGTTACCAAAGAATATGCTTTTCTCGGGAAACAGAAACTTTTGCCAAACCTGCAGCACCAATCTCTGTGCGGTGAGTCCTGTGGCAGTCTTAGGCAGGGCTCGTCCACAGAGTCGAAGTAGGGAAGAAAAACCTCGAATGACCGGATCCGGATTGTCCTCTCCAACGATCTCTACATGCTTGTGTTCTGTCAGCAGTGTGCTCCAGCTGCGGAAATACTGTATCAAAGACTCCTGTGTAAGCCCGAGATGGAGAAAATTTTCAGAATCGAGAAGTATTTCTGCAATTTCGAAGACCTCGACGCATTGGTATGGTTGCATCTGCGTCTGCAAGAGAAGTGGCGAGATATTACTCCAGAAGAAGCTAACCAAATCATGTTTGGTAAGGTGGGCCAATGGAGTAAACCTCTCGATGCATGCCTTGATCATATTGCGGATTGCCATACGCACTGGTTGGGGAATAGGCTGAGGACCGAGTAGAAGGCGATGGTGTATTGCATTGACCATGTCAGAAGTCCCATTTGATTGGGAGAGCGTCTGCCACGCTACCGGGGAGACGGTACAGGCCTTCAAGAGAAATTCGTAAGAGTCAAGCACCAGTTGTCGATGCTCGTAGTGATCGAAACTGGAAAACAGAATCAAGCAGACTTTGTTAACCAGGGCTTGTGGTTTAAGGAATGGGGAGGTGACGGCATCGACCTCACGATTCGTGAGAAAGTCGAAGAGCCCTGTGATGGCTGCCGATGCCAGGACAAGGTCTTTGGTTTGCATCAATTGGTTCAGATTGTCCCCGCCGCTCTGAGTTAAGAAGGATTCGATCAAGTGAACACCATGCAGGACAAAATCGTCTACAACCTTGTTACATTCCGTCATGTCCTGTAAGACTTCCGTGAGACATTGGAACGAGTACTGGATTTTGTACATCTGACCCGGTGGAAAAATCTGATCCAATGGAGCCGCCCTGGATTGCACAAGAGTTTTGATACTCTCAAATTTTGGAAAATTACTGAAGAAGTCGAACATTGCTTCACTGATTGCGTCGTCGGCGTCCATCAAGGCATAAAATTCCTGGAATTTGGAATTTATGTGCTCTTCGAAAGTGGTTCGCCCATGCTTCGATGGTGTGACTCTGGTTGCAAGATGATCATGGGTACCCTGACCCTCTTTGACAATGAAACTCGTTATGTTAGTCAGCCTCATATTTTTCAGCGTTTCCCGGGGTTTTAGCAAAAGGCTGAGTATTCGTCCAGACCAAATGATCTTGTACGAGGCCATTTCAAATTCAGAGGCCATCCTAACAATTCGTCGATGCAGTTGAAGAGCGGTATCATCCTCACCGATGTAGATATCTCGCTGGACCACATTGCCAGCTCCGCTTTTGTAAAAAGAGCATCTGATTTTCACTTCTTTGCCGCGAGAAGCAGGTCTATCGGTGGTCGACTGAGCATCCATGGGACTTGATGAGCGGGAGTTGTGGACTTTGCGAATATTGAAAAGAACTCTAGACAGGATATTGAGGATACGTAAGAACGTCAATTCGGCCTGAGATGACCTCTGCTTTATGATCTCGTCGGTCTCCTCTGCGGCCATGTCTACTTCGTGTGCGGATCGAAATTGTTGATGAGCTGTTTGGAGCTTGGTGAGACAATCCTGAACGAGAGCTATATGTGTAGCCCTCAGCGACCCACGTGTGATTTTCTGTGACCAATGGCTGTCAAGATAGACTGACGCGAGAAATTCCATGGCAGAATCTTCCCCTGCATTCCGGCCAGCCGTAAGGATCGCGCGCCAGAGGAGATCAACGCCAGGAATAGCTAGGGGATCACCATCTTCTGGAACCACCAGCGACCCCTCACTTTCCGACAGTATCTTGTATTTCGTGATATGTATCACAAAGAAAAAGAAAGTTGGCGTGAAGTATTCAGGCTTCAATTCGCTTGGCGAGAGGAAGTCTGCGTAACAGCGTTTCAGAAAGGGATTGTTACCCTTGCTGATGGAGGCGAACGTAGCGAGCATCCTCCACCCGATATTCCGGGCGGCATGATTGAGTGCTGAGCCACCCACGAGGTGGTCCCAGAAAGTTTTCGTTCGTTGTTCGTCGACCGTTTGGTGATCAAGCAGCACAACTTTTAAAATAAGTTCGAGTCGTGGCTCGAGTGCTTGAGACAGCCTGTCATTGTCCATGGCTCGCGTGGCTGAATCCATCCTAGAGACATATGTACAGAACTCATACATCAATGTGGGGAGCACTTTGATTTCCATAGCAAGGTAGATCAGGTCGCCAGGGTTATCTGTGATCATGCCCAGTATAGCATGGATATACGCAGGCGCATTGTCACTCTCTGGATTGGAGGATTGCATGTTGGTCTTGAGTGACTCCATACACTTCGCGTACAGATCCTTACGAATAGTTGACGTTGTCAAGGTTGACAAGTGACTTAGCGTGTTGAGAGCGTCCCCAAATAATCCAACAGCTGATGTTCCTTGGATCACTGTTGGCGAAAACTCTTGCATCAAGCAAAGGCAAAGCCGAAGCGGAACGATGCTCGAGTCAAAGTGTTCGTCTTGAATGTGGTAATCCACAGGCAAGTTTTTATACTCGTTGCGAAGAACTTCAAGGAAAGTGATGTAGAAGGAACATGCTCGGCTGCTCATGGCTGGCAAGGCGGAACGCAAGGAATGATCGAGTATTTTCTTGCAGAAGTACACGTCTTCGTCGAAATTGGTGAGCTGCTTAATTAATTGCTCGAGCATGAAAAGTGTAGCGTCAACAACACGTGGATCTTGACTGCTCACGATCGAGTTCCAGACCAGATCAGCTTGTGTGCTGTCAAACTTGTTGGTCACAGCGAGGAAACCAATAGCGTTATACCCACGCATGATCAATTGGGGGTGAGACTCCACACCGACCAAGTATTCAGTGATCTTTTCCTCCAAAAGAACGTCGGCAACAAATTTCAAGGGCTCAGCAACATCATCCACTCTCATGGACTCGCCTTGATGGTTGTTGCTCCGGTGGGCGTGGAAGAAAACGATCAGACTAGATTGCATGATGTCAATGCCTTGAATGCGCAGATCCATTCGTCCTTTGGAAATATATCGTTTTGTCAATTTGATTTTCCAAATGAGAGGAACTACGTCCGGATATCTGCTTGCGAGTGGGGTGGTGCAATTCAGAAACTGATGCGTGAACTTGTCTGCAAGTTTCGGATCCAATGTGATAGCAGCGTGCAGCACAGACGTTAAGCCATCCACAATCAGTTTACGGACTTCTGAATTCAACGGATCCTGCTGTTTATCGATGCTATTCTCGAGCTGTTTGCTAACAGCGTCGAACAGTCTGCTCAGGTGTCGCGCCAGAGATCGCGAAGTCTGGTCGATGGAACTGCCCCACTTCTGAACATATTCAGGGAGCGGCTTGCTCAAAGCCCCCGCCAGCTCAACGGCGTAACCCAAACAGATGCCGAACTTCTTCTGCTCTTTCGGGAAATGGTTGATGATAGTGCAAGCAAAGTCCTTCAGATTCTGAACACCCCCTAGGTCGATGAAATCCATGGACACAGAGATCTTGATGTCGTCTATCTGCAATCCGTACCGATTTTGAAGCAGTCCTGGTAAGTGTTCGTATTCGTATTCGTCTTGGTGCCGGACATCGACAAAGAGCTTGCTGATTGCGAAGAGATGCCGCCAGGACAAAGGGCGCAACTCGACACTACTTCCAGAGGCATGATTGGCTTTGATCATGGCTGAGTCGACCTGGATCAGGAGGTTGGCCACACGGATTTGCGCTCGAAAAAACATCTCTAACACGATATGGAGTTGGTCTGACCGTACGCCAAATGGGCCAAAACATTCTTCACTACAGACATTAGTATTCCCGTTAGGTTCACTTGAGATCTGGGGCTCGTCGTACTGTCTCATAAGTAATTTGGAGAAGATCTTTCCAATAGTATCCCAAAAGAGACGCTCCTCGTAATAGAACCTGGCCCACAGGTACCTGCGTGTCTCGAAATACTGGCATTGCTCCGTCAGCCATAGCGTGAGTTTGCGTAAGGAATCCTGCTCAATGTTGTCTAAGAGAGGTAAGCTGCTTGTCCTCAAAATATGATATGACTCATCTTACCATGGCCTTCGAAATGATTCAGATAGAGATTCGCAGCGCTCTGATGGCCATCGCGCTGCTTGGCGTAGGGAAATTTCTCAAGTACATCGCTGACGATTGTGTCGTCGTCCATACCATTCACCATGAGGTTCTCCTGCACGCTATCAATGTCTCCGTCGTCCTCAACCGTCACATCCTCAATCTCAACTGAGCTGGAAGAGCCTGGCGATTCCGGCTGCGGTAAGCTACGTCTATGATCTTCTTCCACGATAGTCTCTCGGTGCAGATTTTGCGGCTCGGTTTCGGCAGATACACCTGGCGAGATAGATGACTCGATGCTCAAAGAGTTATTGGCCGTGGTATTGAACGCAGACAAAGGCTCTCTGATGTTGATGGTAATTCGACTCGGGGTATTGGAAGACTGTAAGTTGGGTTGATTCTCAAGATCGGAGTCCGAGTTTTGTTTGGGAGTGCCGGGAGCTTTTTGGAAGTGACGATCGGGAGTCTCAGTGTGATCCTCGCGATCACTTTGATATTGACCTTCTTCGGGCAGGATCTGCATGAGTTAGTAGGTACTTATGTCCCTTTGTGATCAACAGTTTGAGAACGATAGGTTTTTTGCAATTCGACTTCTCGTTTCGTTTCAAAAACGCGCCACCATCAACAATGATTTGGGGATGAAGAATTGATATCGACTATTCGCGGTCGGCCATCAGGAGGTGAAGGACATACTGTATCCTCTGAAGATGGAGACATTGTTTCTGCACGCGGCTCGGACAAGTTTTCAAGACGCGGTCGTTTCCGTGTGAACATCTCATTGGCGTCTTCGTTGGAGTCGCGTCGGGGATGTGATGAAGGTTCTGAGCTCGGCGCTCTCAGGCTGACATTCCTTGATTGCTCATTCCCCTGGCTGGATTCATCCAAATCGTCCATAATGGCCAGGATTATGAACGGAAATGGACAACAACAGCGTCAAACCGAACGAGTGTGGTTTGACGAAGGGATTCAACGATATCTCATGATCCCGTGTTTCTATAAAATCGGAGACAACAAGGACGAAGTGGCGAGGTGGAACTGGAAGGCTTGTGTTTGGCAATCGAGCCAGCTGCAAGCAAACGGGATATTCTATATGGCCAGGGCATCGACGGAAGTCGAACGAAGGAGTATGGAAAGGGCCGAGACGTGGAGCTAGAGGTCGAATTCGTGGTGGAGAAGCAAATGGGTTGTGACAAGGCTCGGGAAGCGGGTAAACGGTGAGCTGGATGTTACAGCCATCGATGCCTAGTCAGATGACCTGGATAGGCTTAGCGCGCAGATCACATGATTAGCCGCGATACCACAAGTATTACTATTTTCATCATGCCAACATCCATATCAGCCTCCCCCATCTTCCGCATAAACACCGGGAATTCCATCCAACTGCAAGCGATATTCCCCACCTCGGAGCGCCTGCCGCCGTAGCTTTCCGAACAATCCTCTCGGCCATCGAGACCATTCTCTCGCATCCTGTCGGTGTCGGTGTCGGTCTCACGAACCAACCAACAGCACGGCAAGCCAATGCACCCTTCCGGACCTCGTCTCCACATTCCCGTCCACGAGAGACGCGATTGATAGACTCTTCGTCATAGCTTCTGCATCCGAGACGCAATTCCCATCGAGAACAAAGAGATAGCGAAATGTCTGGTGCAACCAAGCCTGCGACACCACGGAGCAAGGGCGAAGCCAAGACCAAGACATCCACGAAACCTGTTATCAAGGTGGATTCGTCCTTCACAGCGCCCACATGGTAAGGCAGGTTCAGGGAACAATTGTCGTGCTTCAATATGCAGAATAAGGCTTGGTGATCTTTGGGCCATCTCTGGAAAATTATTTCAACTAAAGTTAAAGAAGCCTGTTGGAATACCAGAGTTTTTAAAGACCATCGCAAGCACCGGGAAATTTGACCAAGACGAAATTTTGGTCAATTACCTTCTGAATGTCGAACAGCTGCTGACATAAATAAGGCCCACGATTGACCCCGCTCAGCAAGACATTATATTGAAACTTCTTTGCGAGTAAGTTGTTCCGATACTTTGTCAAAAGGAAAGAGAAACACTTGCCAAATTACTGTTGATTCCTCACTACTGCCTCCCGAAGTTGCCGGTATTTCTATAAACTGAACAGGTCACTATTCAAAGGAAGTGGTTGAATACCTCGGGTCCGGTCGTCATACTTCTTAAAAGTATCGATAGCCTAAAACACGACTTCATGCTAATCCTCAACCAGCCTCCTCGAACCTGTCGGCCAGCACAGATTCACCTACATAACACCGTCCAAGGGCAAACACGACAAAAAGCGCAAAAGAACCCCCGGAACAGCCGACCATACCCAAGAAGGATGGAAACCCGTACAAATGGCCATACCGCCGTCGCCTATGATATCAAAACACATCACCCTAGGATACAATAGCACATTCCGCCATCTCCATGCAACCATAAAATTGTATCACCCTCAAGGAGCAGCTGATACTGAAACACCATCGATCAACGCAACCCCAGTTCAAAACCACGTCATAAAGATGGCTGAAACGGAAAAAGAAAATCATCATGCTCAGGAGGTCGAAACGACTCTTCAGACAGAGGTAAGGGAGACAAAGTCAGCAAAGCCAGAGCATCTTTTAGCAATTTTCCTAACGGCCTCGAACCCCTCTACTCACGTCCCCTACACGCCCCTTCCCCTCCTTGCCTTACTCGCCTCATCTCACCATCCAAAATCACTCCCGACACGCATTATTCCCCTTTCTCCCACTAGCGAGACGAAACTCTGCGCAGCCTTACGAATTCCACGCGTGGGTATTATCGGAGTCTTTGAAGATGCGCCCGGGGCCACCGGGCTATTAGAGTACATTCGACAGAATGTTAACGCCGTTGAAGTGCCATGGTTGATGGAGGTGAGGGAGGGAGAGTGGTTAGGGACGGCTATTATGTTTGGGGAGGAAAGCAGAAAAGTGTAAAGGACGGAGAGAAAAATTCATGCTAAGAGGAGAATGAGAAACGGTGAGTATCGAATGGAAAAGGCTATTAATTCGAAAATTGAGAACGACTGCTTGCAGGAGGGTGAGAACGAATACTCAAAGCTAAGAGTCTAGCTCCTTCGCAGATGTCATATCATCGGCGGCTTTGGCTCCTTCCTTGATCTCTTCACACTCCTTGTCAATCGCCGCTGCCACAACATCGCCTCCTGTAGCCTCTATGACCGTCTTCGCAGCAGCAGCCTCAACAATCTCTCTCACAACGTCATCTCCACCCTTTGCTCTTTCCTCTTCCTCAACAAATGTAACTTCATCGTCCTCTTTCTTCCCGTCGCTCATGGTCCTGTTCCTCCTATCCCGAAACATCTCCTTTCTTTTGCTTTTGCTTAAATGACCCTGGCCGGAAGAGGACAGGCGGGGTTTTCCACTTGCTTTGAGGCCTTTAGAACTGAGGAAGAGGAAGGCTGGGTCGCGGAAGTTGTCGATGTGGGCGAAGAAGGAGTGGAAACTGCGAGGAGTTAGTAATCAGTTACGGAGGATGGAGACGAGAATCGGGGTTTGGATCGATCAATCACTAGAGAACTCTAGGCGAAAAATCGCGAGAGCCTACTTTTTGGTCTTTGAAGTGTTAAGATGGCAGGTGTGGGAGAGCCTTACATATTCTCCTGCTCCTCCTCCCTAAAGATCCTGTTATAGATCTCCCTGTGTTTGAATTCATCAATCTCTTTCTCGTACACGCCAAAATCAATCTTCTGCCTCTCCGTTCCCTTTACTCTGGTATTGTAGTTGTTGAAAACCGGTCGTTCCAATAGCAAACCTAAGCCTGGAGCCTTTGGTATACTGAAGACATCCTTCGTGAATGTTTCCCCCAAGCGTGATACTGGCGTGCCGCATCGAACGATCAGAGATGCCATACCAACCATCTTCCGGATCTGATGCATCATGAAGCTCTGGCCATGTACTTTCAACGATAGCCACTCCGTATCGCCGATGATGATGGGCTTGGGATTCACCGCGAAAGATAATATGTGGCGCTTAGCAGAAGGATCCGAGAAGGATTTGCGGACGGTGTAGTTGTGGTAGTTGTGGGTGCCTTCATAGCCAGCGAAAACTTCTTGGATGCGGGCGAGACGGGACTGAGGAATCCGGTAGGTTTTTTTTGCGGCAATATAGGCTGCTTTTAAAAGCTTGATAGCAGCTTGGAGACGTGGATCGGTCACGGGCTCCACCGCTATATCTCCTGCAGTTGTGCTGGCATCGTCGATGGAAGCCCCAGGTGTCGTGTCTGGGACCTCTGCTGGTTCAGCCTCCACCTTTTCGCTTGCCCTGGCAGCAGCATAGCCGGCGTCGCTCGATGTCTCATCGTCCTCGTTATCTCCAAGTATTTCTTGATCGGCTGCAGTCCGATGAAGGGCTTCCTCGATCTGGATTTGAATGTCCTCGTCCAGCCCATCCAGTATTGGCCGGATGAATTTCGCCTCCACATTTTGCCAGAAACCAGTTACGTCTGCTTGTCGTCCATTGAAGCCTTCGATGTCTCCCACCTCTTCGGCCAATTCGACTAGTCTCTTTCCCAAGTAGCTCTTTGGGTGGGGTGGTAAAAAGCAGTAAGTAGGAATCAAGTATTCGTACCATCGTGAGTCGCATGCCTGATAGCAGCTGAAGCTTCCTGTCGTCCTCTCAATCCCCCATACCCGAATCTGGGGTGAAAGAGCCTCATTGATCTTCTTTATGATGTCCGGGTCCTCGATAATGAGCTTCAATGATATGACATTGCCGGCGGCATGGACACCTTTGTCGGTCCTCGCGCAGCGGACGAAGGAGGACTTTTTCGGATCGTCGGCGTTGGCTTTTGAAATGGCACCAGCGGTGACAAAAGCTTTGAAGAGGTCGCCCTCAATCGTGGGTTGGTCGGGCATCATTTGCATGCCCTTATATCCACTTCCCGAGTATCCCAGCATGACTGCAACCTTCCGCTTCGGCTGCCTCGAGTCTGCCTCAATCTCCTCCTTTGTAAAATTGGTCGCCACGGGACCATCCTTGCGCTCTTGGTCGGATTTTCCGCGTTTGGCTTGTGATTCTTCATTGCGCTGCCTTCTTCCTGTAGCTGATCGGCTTTTTTGGTTAGAGTCTGTGGTTGTCTCAGAGCGCCAAGTAAGCATACAAGTATTCGCCACGGCCCATATCTCTTCCCTTATTCGGTCTGCCTCTTCTCTCGTGAGACTCGTTGCTTTCCCTCTTGCGCTTCTGGCCACGAGAGTCTGGTTGTGTCTGGTCGTTGTTGGCCATTTTGCAATGGAGATGATGTTGGATCGCAAAAGTCTCAATTGATTCGAGTTCAGGCTCACGGTGGTTACCCGGAGACGCATCAGGGTGGTTTTGATTTGGGTAATGATTAATCGTTGCAGTGAAGGATATCAAGGCATTGGCAATAGGGCGTTTCAGGGGAAAACACCAGTTTGCTGAAACGCCCTATTCTTGGAGTCCGTTGTGCGTGGCACGGTGAGTCTGCTTTACCGCAGGCACTTCCAGATCCCTCGCCTCGCGTCGCTCGTCTCCCACTCACAGTCACAGTCACAGCCATTCCACGACCTTGCCCGTCCGAGTCCTGTCCTTGCTTCTGTATACGTCTGAAACGCTCCGACTTGCCATGAGTTCCCATATCCCGCTATCACCCTAAGCCCGGCCGTCCTTTACCTTTGGTTCCTTCACAAAGAACGCTGGAATGCTTCTTCTCAAGCCTCTAAACAGGCACTGCGACAGCCTCTGGGAATCCATCCCATTTCCTGGAAGACATAACCGCTGCGAGAGTGTGAACCCTCTTCGTGCATCTTGATACCTCCGAGACGTCGCAACCTTCACATTTCACGCGCCATTCAGTCGCCGCCGAAATGGACGATGCTCAGCAACTCGTGCGCATGATTTCACGAAGTTTCTACCCGGTAGAATGCCGAGTCATGATCGATGCACTTATCAAGCATTCAGCCCTCAACATCGACGAATTCCGCGTCGTCTTCAACAATAAGAGCTTGGTCAGGCAGGAAGTTCAAAAGGTAGCTGGCAGATTGAAAGAGGGAGGCTTGATTTCCATCTTCCTGCAGCAAGAAACGAAAGCAAACGCCCTGAAACCCACCAACGTTGAATACTACTACATTGACTACCGCCGCGCCGTCGATGCCATAAAATACCGCTTACACACCCTTGCCGAAGACCGGAAGAAGAGAGCTGGTCCCTCGCTGAAAAAGAAAGAATATAAGTGCATGAGGTGCAAGTCCGAATGGGAAGAGCTCGAGGTCATAGATAATCCAGATCCAGAGCAACAGAATAGTGGTTTTCTGTGCCATACATGCCAATTCCCACTAAACTATTATCCAGCGAACGAAGAATCCATACAAGCAGATGGTCTCGTGGGAAAACTCAACAAAGCAACCAAATGGATCAACGACCGGCTGCAGAAGATCGATTCAGTCGAGATTCCAGAGGTGACTGGAGAGTCAGCCATGCGTGATAGGGTCAAGCTTCCAAAAGAGGAGGCACGTCTTGCTGTTCCTGTCATGAATCAATCCGAGCCTGTCAAAGTCAAGCCGCAAACTGTGAAAGGTATTGTTGGCCCTGCACAGACTATCGACGTTGCCATTACAACCAACTCGGAAAGCACGGCTGCACAACAGATTGCAGATGCCGAGGCAAAGGCAGCAAAAGCGGCACAAAATCAACTTCCCTCATGGCATACTCACTCCACCGTCACGAACGAGGTGACAGACGCTGGGAGTCGGGAGGAGGCCGCAAGACGGGAGCGTGAGACGGGCATGGGCGCAATCGTGAACGATGTGCCCGAGGAGAAAAAAGCACAAATTAATGACGTTGAATCTCTCTTCGCTATGATCGATGCGCAGAAGCGATCTAACGCCAACGAGGAAGAAAGTGAAGAGGAGGAGAGCGACGAGGAGCAGTTCGAGGAAGTCATTGCAACTGCAACGCCCCCAGAAGCGAAGAAGGTCAAGTTGGACGATGCTGCAGCTGGAGATGTTTCTACGGCTACGAATACACCAGCAGCGGAGGCTGAGGAGTCTGACGACGATGAGTTTGAGGATGCCAGTTGAGGGCTTTGGCTCTAGCACGAGAGAAAAAGGAGAGAGCTTAGACCTTGACATGAGATCGAGCTCGGGAATGAGAAGGCTGAGGAGAAGTAAAGCGCGCGATTATACACGCCAGATCTTCTATGATACTACTCGTTCAAAAAGATCAGGAAAGTGCGGCAGCTCGATATGAATGTTGCCATTTGAGTGGAATTGAGCATATGCGGTTCCTGCTGCTCACACTGTTCCCATGCGAGCGGCCTCATTCCTAGGGACTCTGCTTGATTAGACACGAATGGCTTGCTGGATGAATGCAAAGCCCAAGTGGTTAAGAATAGCCTTCACCTTGAAAGAATATATCGGTGGCAACAGTGCACACACAGTCCATGTCATCGAAAATATAATTCTCATTTTGTCACGGCGCAAAACGAGAAACTTTATGTATGCCTTTTCTAGTCATCATCATATCCATCGAAGATAATGATGTTTGATTCGTGATTTCACAAAAATGTCCCATTCAGCACCATGGGCGGTTGGGACAGACTTCCCAAGTCCATAGCCTCGTACGCTTCTAGCTGCGCTGTGACTCTTTCGTTGTTTATCGTGGAGATGGATTCGATACCAAATTCAGTGTACTGGAACACCCAGCGAGACAACAAGTATGAAAACGAAGTCTCTAGAATAGAATGGATGTTTGAGCAGGGCCTCTTTCAATACACAACTCGTTGTTGCATCGTCGCCCCTCCAATATCCACTCACGAAGACACTTTCTTCCACGACCTCTCCCTTTCAATCCACTCGACCCACGTCATCAACCCCCCTTTCCCACTACATTTCTCGGCATCCACTCCCCGTGGCTCAGCCGGAAACCATCCAGACATAACCTTGAGCTGTTCCAATGCCACCGCAACATCTCAGAAAGCCAGTTTTGGCATCGTGGAAATCCAAGTACCAGGGTTTTTTCTGAGCAGTTTGTTTGCCTCATCGAAACTTGGCTTTCCGCTGAAAAGAGTGATGGATGTGTTTTCGTAAGGGTTTGGCGAAGGGTGGCAGACTATTGTCGCAGCGACTCTTCCAATGTCAGAGGTGAAGATGAGGTGCAACCGTTGCGTTTTGAACATGCATTTGTGGGCGGAGGCCTACATTTTGACGTGTATGTTGGGGCTTGAGGTTCTCAGCGATTACTTTCGTTGTTTCCAAGGCATTGCCGCACAAGTGTTAGCAGGTGAAAGGACAGATACTTCTATGCATGTTACTTATAGGGCGGTGGGTGACCCGCCTCATGCTCTCCCCGGCTCTCTCGACCAGGCATTTTTCAATATCATGCTCCATGTCGACATCTCTCGAGTCTTCGGCTTCGTCTCGAGGATTGGTCCTCGGGGCATGATTTGTCCTATGGCCGGCTTCAAGCTGAGATGATATCGCGTGTCGGTGCCGTGCACATGAATTGAAATGTCTAGAGGCTGCGTAGAATGTCGAGAGACGGCCGTCCACAGTCGATCGATGCATTCGTCCACGGTGACTTAAAAGATCAATTATGTGAAGTGGTCGTTTAAGATGGTCGGCACTAGTTACCTAACTGGTTCCAAGTTGCTTCAACCGCTGGTTCAATCTTCGCGCACCCCACCAGCCCACTGGCACCAAAATACGGGACGTGCGTGCATCATGCTTCAACCACCCTTCACAAATATCCTACCGTGCCTACCCACGAGACTGTAATGACACGGGGAGAATATACGACATGTCTGCCGTCCCGGATCTCGCCGCCCTCCTGCGAAGGACACACCTCGATACCGATGAGGAGCTCCTAAAAGCCGCAAACGCGAACCTGAAAAAGTCAAAGGCCGATACGCTGGCTCAGCATGTCCGCGTGGTCGCTCTTCTCAAGCAGGACCGTTGGGAAGACGCTGTTCGGGCTTTCGAAGAGTCCGGGGACGCCTTGAAAGAAAAGGCCAAGTTCGAGTATGCGTATGCCCTCTACAAATCCGGGAATCTGGAGCAGGCAGAGGAAGTTGTGAGCTCAGGGCATGTCGACGAGAGAGGCATCAAGCATGTGCTGGCGCAGACAGCATACAGGATGGAGAAATTCGAGACTGCCGCCAAGCTCTACGCGCAATTATCGTCTCGCGCACCAGCAAATGAGGAGGCCGATCTGAAGATCAACACTGGAGCCGTAAACGCACAGCTGGAGTGGAAAGGTCTAGGCAATGTGGTCGAGAGGAAGCCAGAGCGGACAGACACGTTCGAAAGCGCGTACAATGCTGCCTGTGTCAGCATCGCAAGAGGGCAGTTGGGCCTGGGAGAGGTTCTGCTAAGGAAGGCAGTAGATCTCTGCAATGGCAGCGAGTATCTGTCAGATGAGGACAAAAAATTCGAGAGACTACCCATCATCGTCCAGCACATCTATGTGTTGGCACAGCAGGGACGAGAGCACGAAGCAAGGAAGCTCTACGACACGATAGAAATTGATGACATCCAAGAACTCTCCACGAAAAATATCGCCAGAATGAACTCTGTCGCTATTTCTGCCGATACTGTTACGAACCCTTACCTCGCTCACAGAACTTTCCACTCTTCGCCACGGCTATCAAAGAACGACATGCCTTTCGATTACCAATCGAGCATCATCAAGCAAGACGAAGCCGTCCTGGATTTGATGTGCCTCAAATTCCCCGGTGTAGCAGACTCAACAGCATCACACATTCTGTCCCAACCATCTCCGACCATTTCCTCAGTAGTCAACGCCAGCGCTGTCTTGAATGCAGCTGCAAATGCCAAGGGCCAGGCTGGTAAAGCCGCTCTCAAGGCGATCCTGCCTTATCTGGAAAAGCGCCCCAACGATGTTGGGCTCATGCTTACTGTCGTTCAAATTTACCTTCTGACAGGCAACCACGGATCTGCAATAGCTCTGATGGAAAAGTTCTTCGTAAGACTGGAAGAGTTGAAACAGGAGGAGGCATCAGAAGTGCGATATGCGCCAGGCCTCGTCGGCGTCCTCGTCTCACTATATGCTTCACAAGGACGGAAGGCACAAGCAAAGGTAGAGCTAGCAAAAGCAGCCTCGTACTGGCGATCGAGAAGGAAAGCCGATGACAAGGTTGCGCTGCACGTTTCTCTCCTCAGAGCTGCGGGACAATCACTTCTGGAATCCTCGGATGCCCAGGACGCGAAACTGGCAGGCGAGATCTTCACGGATCTTCACGAGAGTAACCCCGACGACCAAGCGAATGCGGCTGGCCTGGTTGCTGCGTACGCAATGATAGATACCTCAAAAATTCCCAAAGATGCCCTCGAATCCCTCTCGCCAGCCGCACGCCTTGTATCAGACATTGACGCTGCAGATCTTGAGAATGCAGGCGTTGTACGACCCGCTTCTTCGAACATAGTCAAGACCGCAACGAAAAAGAGACCGGCGGAGACAGACACGAAGCCAAAGACGAAAAAGATTCGACCGAGGCACATGCCCAAAGAAGGATTTGAGGAAGGCAAAAAGATGGACCCTGAGCGGTGGCTGCCGCTTCGTGACCGTAGCACATATAGGCCCAAAGGTAGGAAGGGCAAGGGAAAAGCTGGTGGTCTCACGCAAGGTGGCATGGACGAGGAGAAGAGGCCTGCTAGCAGTGTTGCTGGCGGACAAGCGGCTAAGAAAAAGAAGCCGAAGGGCAAGAAAAAGTAGACGTGACATGATCGGCTCTCAGATCTTCAAATTACCATATCTTCATGAATATCCCCAATGAGGATGCGAACGTGCTTACTCCTTTCAGGTCCCCGCTCCATACCTCATACTCTAGAAAAAGAAAGGCCCAATCAGTTCCGGACCTTGCGCCTGAGTGACCAGACCAGACCAGAACAGCGGATATATTAAGGTGTCACAACTTGCCATCATGATGCACGGAATACTCGTGTACATCTGTCCCTTCGGAGCAGTGGAGAAAAGAACGTGTAGAAGTGGTGACAAGCCAGTTTGGAGGGTAGTGGACGAGCGAGGTAGGTGGAGGAGCAGGGATGGAGCCAAGTTGAGTTTGGCGCCAGAAGTGCCCGCCATGTTTTGGAATTTGGCGAGATCTTCTCAGGACCATCCCCCTCACTTCTGCAAGAGAAAAGACATAGTGTGGTACCATCTCGACAAGCACGAAGCCATGCTCAACTCGATCAGAATCATGCCCCGCGCAGCCACCGCTGTTGCTGTGCGGCATCGAGTGCTAAGATACATCATGATGCTAAAAGTCTGTACCATAGTAGCGTACCCAGAGTCCAACCACCTGCCCATCGCGCCTGCCTTGCACACCACGGGCATTGCTCGAGTGGCTCTCCACTCAGCTCAGCTTAGCTTCTTTGCTTGCAGCTTTAAATACTTGCCCCAGGAGCAGTACTTTCGAGTCTGTTGATATACTGAAACACCAGCTTTCGCCATATCAAACCTTTACAAAACGACCACAGCCGCCATGGATAAGGCTGACCATGCCAGAGGCTCTTGCGAGCAGCGGTGCTGCCCTAGCGAGTCTGGATGCGCAGACAAGAAGGACATCATCCGTTCAAGAGATGTGGACGACACATGCAAGACTGCCTGTTGCTCAGGCCAAGACGAGGTAATTCCCAAGATTTTTGAGCAGCGTCTTTGCTGCTCTCAAAATGAAAATGCTGTCGAAGACACATGCTGCCCTGTGGAGGAGGACATGGAATGTGAGGGAGCATGTCAGGATAGCTGCTGCCGCGGCGCAGACATATCAAATCCCGTCAAGGAGCCTCGGAATGATGTTCGCACTTCTGGGGATGGATGCTGTGAGGGGAACTCGGCGCCCTGCTGCGATGGTGGGTAACTTGCTGCCGAAGACGTTCCATGACTTTTGTTGACAATTTCCAGGTTCATGCGTAGACCGCATCGCTACCCGGGAATTTCAAACCGAGTGCAGCGAAGACAATCGGACCAAGGTCACGGCATGTGCAGCTCACAAGGACAGTGCTCATCAGAAGTACGCCACAAAACTAGCTGCGTTTGAGTGCATTCGTCGAGTTTTGAAATCTCTCGGACAGGAACCTTGCTGCGTTTCCAAGGATCCGTCCCCAAAGGGTCGAGAGTACGATTCGACAAAGTCGTGCGGCAACGACAGTGATATTTCTGGTTGCTGCGATGGAAAGATTCAGCCAACATCAACAGGATCCGCCTGCAACATTGGGTGCCGCAAGCCTGTCACTATCTCCATGGATGGATTCCGGACTAAAGCCACGGAAATGAGCATGGGAAAGTCATCTGAGTTCACCAGATTCTTCCCAAGTCTTCATGTACAAAATGAGTTTATCGACATTGAAAAAGGTGCCAGCGACAATGAGCACATCGCTTTGAGCGTCACTGGCATGACGTGCACCGGGTGCGAGACAAAGCTCCAGAGAGTCTTGGGAACACTTCCTCAGGTCTCCAATCTGAGAACGAGTCTGCTCATGGCCAGAGCTGAATTCAACCTCAATACGGCGTCCTTGTCTCCGGAGCATGTGATCAAGTACGTAGAGAGAACTACTGAGTTCAGATGCGAACGACTCTCGACCCAAGGCTGTAGCATCGACGTTATACCCGACAACCTGGCGGATTTCTTGAGACGGTCGTTTCCTCACGGGGTCAACGACATGCTGCCTCTTGGTGATGATGCAGTGCGCATCAATTTCGACCCAAAAATAATCGGTGCACGCTCCCTGATGAAGAGCAGTCGGTATCCGTGCCAGCTTGCTCCACCTCCTATTGACCCTGGATTGATCGCCGGCAGTAAGCACATTCGAAATATGGGTTACACAACTCTTTTGTCTGTAGTCCTGACTATCCCTGTTCTGGTTCTGGCCTGGGCACCTCTCAAATACCGTCCAATCCCATATGGGGCCGTCTCATTGACTCTCGCGACTGTCATTCAGGTCGTCGTTGCTGGACCGTTCTATCCTACCGCCTTGAAGAGTCTGATCTTTTCCCACGTGATTGAGATGGACCTGCTGATTGTCCTCAGCACAAGCGCCGCATACATGTTCTCAGTCGTATCGTTCGGCTACCTGGCGAGTGGCAAACCGCTTTACACTGGGGAGTTCTTTGAAACAAGTACTCTTCTGGTCACGCTCATCATGATTGGACGCTGGGCCGCTGCACTATCTCGTCAAAGGGCAATTGCGTCCATCTCGATCCGCTCTTTGCAATCCCCCACGGCACATTTGCTGAAACAAGACGGGACCTTCTTAGAGGAAATCGATACCAGGTTACTCCAATATGGAGATTTTTTCAGTGTTCTCCCAGAGCATCGCGTCCCAACAGATGGAGTCGTCATCTCCGGAGAGTCAGAGATAAACGAATCCATGCTCACAGGCGAGTCCAAGCTCATCCAAAAACATGTGGGCTCCAAGGTCATCGCTGGGACTATCAACGGCTCCGGCAAACTCGGGGTGAGACTTACGCATCTCTCTGGAGAAAACACAATCAGCGTGATTGCTGGAATGGTCGACAATGCGAAACTCAGCAAACCAAAGATCCAGGCTCTTGTAGATCGCGTGTCATCTTGTTTCGTCCCAGTCATCATCTTCCTTACGGTGACCACCTTCATAGCCTGGATCGCTGTCGGTGTTGCAGTGCAGAACAGGTCGGGCTCCGACGCTGCCATTCAGGCAGTCACCTATGCGATAACGGTGCTCATCGTCTCATGCCCCTGTGCAATTGGGCTTGCAGTCCCCATGGTCATCGTCATTGGCGGTGGTATGGCTGCCGAACGAGGAGTCATCTTCAAATCGGCAGACAGCATCGAGATGGCTTGCAAAGCAACTCATCTGGTCTTCGATAAAACCGGAACGCTTACGACAGGCAAGCTCAAGCTCGTCTGCGAGCAGATATTCACCGAAGACGATGCTGCATTACGCTCCATGGTGCTAGGCTTAGTAGCAAGCAGCAAACATCCCGTCTCTGCGGCTCTTGCCGCTCATTACACTGTACTCGACATCAAAGCCTCTACTATCGACAGCATCAAGACGGTGGTTGGAAATGGCATTCAGGGTGAATTCGGTGGTAAAGTGATCCATGGCGGAAATGATCGTTGGCTTGATGTCGACTCTGATGCGCGCGTGCAGCGCATTCTGAGTGAGGGGCATACCGTCTTCTGCGTCACACTCGATTCCAAACTATGTGCCCTCTACGGTCTTTCGGATACGGTACGCCCGGAGGCCGCTGCTGTGGTTGCCAAGTTGAAAGAAAATGGCGTCCAAGTGTCACTTCTTAGCGGCGATGATGCAGGCGCTGTTCAGCACATCGCCAGCCAGGTTGGACTCATTGCTGACGAGACTCGATCCCGCTGCTCTCCTGGCGACAAACAGGCATACATCCAAGAGTTGCTGGCAACGCCAGTCGGCGAGAAATCAGCTACGGTCGTATTTGTTGGAGATGGAACAAACGATGCCGTCGCGCTGACCCGAGCCACCATTGGTGTGTACATGAGTACTGGCAGCGACGTCGCTCAGAACGCTGCTGATGTTGTGCTCATGCGGCCATCACTCGAAGGGGTCTTGACTATGATCAACATCTCTCGTGCTGCCGTCCTGCGCATAAAGATCAATTTTGGCTGGTCGTTCATTTACAACCTTGTGGCCCTGTTGTTCGCGTCCGGCGCCCTCGTTAATGTCCGCAAAGGAGGAGCGATCAAGATACCACCCGAGTATGCTGGACTAGGAGAGCTTGTCAGTGTTTTGCCGGTAATTGCTATCGCGGTTGGGATTAGGTGGGCCAAGCTATGAGCGGTTTCCAGGTGCTTGGAGTGATGGCGGCTTTTGTAGGCGAGGGAATCATATCTTTGAAAACAGTTTGAAAACAAGCTCGCCGTGATGATGCAGTGCTGAATACTGAGAACTGTCTCGAACAAGGCCATATTGGGAAGAATTCGGTGACGCACTCGAGATCAGAAGCAGCCTGGGGGGGTCAGAACCAAACTTGAATCGTTTTGCGCAACTTGCCTTGTATGCTACCACATTTGGGACGGCAAGAAGTCGTCAGAGCCTACGTTGGGCAATCTATGTTTTTCCAGCCTCGTGCCCCCCGGTGCTGCCTGGATGCTCTCGCCCTACAAGCCCGCGCCAGTATCTTGGCAGCGACAAAGTCTGGAAAAGTTTTGCTGCCCGATTCACAGCCCTCCGACAATCACATGGATGGCATTCTCGATCACCTCGCCAATGGCAAACATCTGAAGTAGTGTCACCCTGACATCTCCGCCACCAAACGAGACGAGAAGGTCCGACTCACCTCGCTCCAACGCAGCGAATGCCCGCCTCGAGAAAGCAGTGTGCTTTGATCTTCCACGAGAGATCCGCAATATGATGCACGCCTCCCTCATCTACCTCTCCTGACCTACAGAATGCCTACTACCCTTCTCAACGTGCTCGAATGCCGTCCGCCACACTCTCGGTACGTCTCATTTATCCTCCGGTCGTCCATTCCGCCGTCAATTCGATGGCGAATTGCATGAGGTACTGCATGACCCGCGGTTTCCTGAGAGCCTGTATTTAAGCATCAGCTTTGAGCGACTCGACGACTGGGGCAGCGATCCAAGGACGGACATGGGGGGGACGGTAGCTTCGGAAGAAGAAATCTCGTTCAAGGGCGTACCGGGCAGGTATCTGGAAAGGGTGGAGACAGCAGGGGTGGAATGGATGTCGGAAGGATTTCAAACCTTGGAAAGAAATAGGACGTGTGAGGAATCATGAATTATTCATCAGAGCCAGAGCATTGAAGGAGCTCAAGCTAAGAATTGAGGCGGTCGATCTGAATGAGCTTGCTTGTTTGGAACATATGATGCTTGAGCTTGGATTCGGTTTTGGGCCGGGTCTCGAGTCCAAGAGGATGACTGTGAATATATGCCTACGATTTTTCTACCATCCCTCAGAGTCTATTATGCTTGGCATGGTTTCCGATATTGGGTCATTCGCTTCGAGGTTGACTGGCTTTCGATTAGATTCTGTTCGTCCCTGATGAATTCACTCAAGCAGAGTAGGACCACTCGTTTACAAGCGCCGCTAATAATGTTGTTGACCGCACGGGTTACAGCATGTGAACACTCCCGAATTCAGCAGGCGCCTTCAAGTGAGCTGAAATGTCTCGACTGCAGTCACTCTGTTATCCCACCGGATACCATGTTTTCCTGGCTCTTTTAATTTCATTTGGAAACAGACTGGTAAGAGCTGATGGTGATATCACTGTGATTTCAATCGGAATTGACAGGTCCAAAAGGAGTAGTCGGAAAGGGCCTCTCAGGATAGTCGATTTTAGCGCTGGCAGGCTGGATGCACATCGTCAGCCCTGACGGGTGCCGACCGTCTTCACGAACAAAGGAGATATCGTCAAGGAGGCTCATGCACCTTGACGAGTACGAGATCCTTCAAAGTCAAATCCTCCATCCTCGAGTGCTACGCAAGATTGACAGACAAAGGTTCGAAACACGGGATCACCAGCGGTGTAGTGTAGTGCTAGCAAACATATTGGGATCACCGTTGATCTTGACCGAGTGTTATGCAAGTCGTTGGCGCGAAAAGGATGGAGCGGAGAGTTCGAGTCTGCGGATTTCAGATCACACCGTTGCCGAGAATAGATCATGTTGATTGACGCAAGGGGTAGCCGGTCGCAGACTGTATCACAGTATTGGAAAAGGTCACGAGTCCGAGAAACCCCTACGCGCCTCGGAAAAGGATGCTGCAGAAACTGGCTGATCAGGTGTTGTTTCGGATGGGTGTACTATCTGCCAAATGAAGGTTGTTTATCTACGTCGGCCTGTGGTTAGACAGATGAGATCGGGAATGGTGTTGTCCTCGTGTTGCTTGTCCCCAGGTGGCGATCAAAGTGGGTGATTTGCAAGCGTTACTACGTACCGTAGTAGCAGCACAGCGGCTAACGGTGGGTAGGAAAGGTACCCGTGTCAAGGGTGAGGGAAAAGGCATTTTCTTCAATTCCAGGCCATGATGGGCGGGGATCAAGGACGAAGACTTCGCTCGGCCCCGGAGAGTACGTGGTAGAGGGTGTAACGGGCGGTGAGTTGCAGTGCTTGAGCCTTGAGAGCTTCAAACTGTTCACCAACTTGAAATTTCTGGGGACCGCAGTCACGTGCTGTGCTGTCAGCAATTTGAGCCTGTCCGATCAGCACAATCCCTCGACGCGGATTGGTCATGTACTCAGGGCGGATGTCTTCTTCCATCGAATGATGCCGAGTCGAGGTGGGGATGATTAGATAATATTGAGAGTGAAGAGGAGCGACTGCGCGACAGCTTTCATGCTAGTTGAGCTAGGAGTACGACTACTAGTAATCCCACTTCAAGTTGCCTCTTTGGGCGCGCTGTGCAACAGTATCAGAAATGCTCCTCTGGGGCACGACGCGGGACCCTGGAGATTTCCGCCAGCACCCCATTTGGTTCGAGACTGATAGCCGCTGTCTGCCTCGTGTCCCAGCCACCAGCCCTCTCCGTCTTCAAGGCTCTGCCGCTCTCAGCGCTGGGCTGGCCTGCGATGCGGATGGACGGGTCGAAGCCGGAATGTATGCGCTGGCATCGCAGGAACAGCCATCCACCGGCCCCACGGCAGCCTGGTGGGCGCCGAGTTGTTTTCAAACGGTCCTATCCATCAGAGGATGTCGGTTCACTATAGTAGAGCGCAGTGGAGCATGCCATGGCGAGGTTCATGAATCACTAGGCTGAGATGCTCGCTGCGAACAACAGCCATGAACCTCGAGCTTGAGACGCCAGCGAGGGAATGACAATCGTTTTGGCGGCTTTGGCGCGAGGCAAAAGGACAACCAGGGTTGGGTCTGGGGACGAGTAACTTACCCAGGGTAGTCTCCAGTTGCTCCCACCTCCAGCCTCCCGCCTACAGCACACGGTTCACGGTTCACGGTTCACGATACACAGTACACAGGGCAAAGTGCACAGTATACACAGTACAGGTGCCAATGCGCAAAGGATTGCAACCAACTTGCCATCGGAACTATTCTTGCACAGAAGATGGGGAGAGGCGCTCGGGAGGAAGGGGATTATTAACTAGCGCGTGCGGAGAAAGGCTCGCTGGATTATTACCTACTCCACTGGTGGCTGGGGCGGCGTGGGCGGCTTGGCCTTCCAATGGGCCCTCAAGGTTGGCCGTCCGTGGCCGTGCCCGTGGTCCTGGACTCCTGGTCTCCTGGTGGAGTCTGCTTCACCGACTTTTGGCCTGGCGAGCTCTTCTCACCACCACCCCGCCGCCCGCATCTGCTCCGAGCTCCCCTCGGCCTGCCCATCCACAACCTCCAAGCCTCCAACATGCAACGCCAGACTTGGGCTGCCTAGCAACCTGTTTCTCGAGCCTTAGGACTTACGGTGTGCGTGCTATACGCTGCCTGCGCGCCGCAGATTCTCTCAAAGCCCAAAGCCCAAAGCACAAACCATCACTGGCAGCTGACGCTCTTCCACGGCCACCTCGACTCAGCGCGAGTCCAGAAAAGATGGACCACCTTCACTACAACGCCCAGGACCTCTCCGACGGCTCCTCCTACGACCCAAGCCATCCCGAAAACCACTTCTACTCTCCCAACGCGACCTGGCCGCTGCTGGATTACACCACCATGGCCCGCAACACCAACCTGAATGTGCCTTCCGATCAAGACGACTCGGCCTCGAGGCGTGCCACTGGCTCCAATCTGACCTTGGGCATTCGCACTTCGACTGTCAACACGATATCGCCGCTGCAGACGGCTGGCTTCAACGCGTACAGTCAGGCCTTCAATCCGTCATCAATCATGACTGCGACCGACCTGCAGTTTGGCCTGATGGCCGACCAACAAGCCTATAACGTTCAGGATGCAACCCACATGAACGCCATGTTCAACTATGGAATGGGCTTGCAACAGTCTCCAATCGAAGATCTCATGACCAACTCCCAGGAGCCTCTTCACAACAGCATAGAGTCGTCGTATTTGCCCAATTTCCCAGCCATGGACAGCACCAACAATTTCCAATTTCACCAGTTCAACGACCTGCTGAGCATGCCGTACCAGATTCCAGCCATGTCTGCTGCTGAATACAACGCTGCCAGCGTTGCCAGCCACTCACCATATAGCGAGCTGTTGTCAAGATCACTTTCTCAGGGAAGCGACCACAGCAACAACAGCTGGGTTCTGGTCGACCAATGCCACAACAACAGCAACAATCGGAACTCGTACGGCGCATACTCTGACGCCTCCAATATTGGTACCGTCAGCCCGCAAAGTCTTAACCTACACATCCGTACCGACTCCAACTCGACAGACTCATCCGACGGACCACCACTGTCAGCTCACTCACATGGAAGTTGGGGATTGTTCCCCATATCGCCAGAGCCCGAAACCCACCATGACGACTCGAATTGCACCAGCCACCATTCTTCACCTCACGGCTTACCCCTGCCGTCACCCCGTGAAGAGTCCCTGACCTACCCAGGCTCGGTCGCCGTTAGCCCTGTCACAATTTCGTCACAAGCAGTCGTCACCTCGAGTCCTACCTCCTCGAGCACGTCTTCCGTCTCCTCCACTGCTGGATCACCCAAGACGAAAAGACGAAACAGCCCAATCTCACCAGCAGGAATCACGACAAAGGTCATCGTAAAGAAGGCAGCACCAGCCAAGACTGGCAAAGCCACCTCAGAGAAGAAGGTCGGACGGAGAAAGGGACCCTTGAGACCGGAGCAACGACAGCAAGCACATGAGATTCGTAAACTTCGTGCTTGTCTGCGTTGTAAATTCTTGAAAAAGGTTTGCGATAAGGGCGACCCTTGCGGTGGATGTCAGCCATCCCACGCGCGCCTCTGGCAGGTACCATGCACTCGAATGGCCATTCAGGACATTGCCTACTTCCTGAAGGACTGGAATGCGGATTACGACCGACACGTCACATGTGCCTTCTCAATCACCAACATCACAGGCTTTGCGAACTACAATCGTGAGCTGTACATCACTCATGGCTACGGTTATGTCATGCCAGTGGCTGTTCGTGAAGTTTTTGTCATCGACGAGAAGCCATTTGGTATTGATTGGGTCGAGTCCATCCACGATTCTCCACGCGAATTCGAGGTCCAAACTGCCAGGCTTTCCGCTGGTCTTGAGGGTATCTCGCACCATCTCATCTCGCATTACATCGAAAACCACATTGTCACCTTCGAGAAGTTCGTAGACGAGTACTTCGAGAACACTCCATTTTTGATGGATTTGCTCAAGACTGTATATCGCTATTACGTGCGAACCCAAAATCTCGCTGTCAAGAAGGGTCTGAAACTTGTCATTGCGTACGCCCTGACTCTCCATATCACCATGGTTGAGCCAGCGTGTGAAGCAGACGCCGAGCTCGAACGCATTGACGACGAGGGCAGCAGATGGTACGGAAAGATCCCCGCACCTGTCATGATTAACTTCCAGATCAAAAAGGCCATGGCCGATATGTGGCGTGAGTTGATGAAGGACGTACTCGAGGAGCTTTCGTCCCTGTACTCCTCTGTCTATAGCGGCGACAAGCTCAAAAACTGGCCAACCATTTTCATGCTGGCCACTCTCATCCTTACTGTATGGGAGATGATGCAGTTTGACCAGAACTACCGCGTGCCCGACAGGGGTGCTGTTTCGAAGTTCTGTGACGAGATGGAAGGTGTCCCTCTCGGTGTCATTGTTGGTCTTTTTGGTGCCATTTCCACCAAGTTGCCAAGCTTCCTTGAATGGGACACTCGCAAGCACTCTCACGTTCTTGCCAACAACCAAGCGGTCTGCGACACGATGACCGAGGTTCGCGCGCACGTTGAGAAGCATGGTAAGGTCCTTTAATTTCATCCGCCAATTTGCCCTAACAGTTATACAGAATCCTACCTACGAACCCGAAATGAGGCCAAGTTCGACCGCGACGACTTTGACTCTTTATCGAACAAGTTCCTTGCCAAGCTCGTCATCCGCTCCAACTAGGATCCTCGTCCTTCGTCGACTTGTGCTTTGCTTGCTCTTCATGGTTCGAAGCGAATCTGCATTTTTCTCCATTTGTCTAAACAGCATTTATAACGAGACCTACGACCCGATTACGAGCATCAATGTCCCCTCGTCGACGACTTGCTTTGAGAGACCATAGTGCGTTCGGGTTTCTTCACACCCGCCGCCTCACCTAACAGTCGTTGGACTAACTCGTTTCCATCCTTCGACCTAATGAACCGGCACCTTCCTTTCCTTCTCTTCTCATCTTCGTGATGGTTCTCTCTACCAAAATAACATGAAGATTGACCTTATGACAACACTTCTTGTACTCCCGCGGGATACCCAATCACGTTTCACGAAACTCCGATTTTCTCTTTCAATCTTTTGCTAAATTTCGATCGCTTGTTCGCTTCGATTTATTTTTCTTATGTCATGGGAATTGGAGAATGTGAAATGTGCTGCAAGATCTCGAAAACGACAAGATGTTTATGTTTGCGGGACGATCGCGGGTTGTGGTTGCGCTTACTCATATTGTCGATACTATGGGCTTATTCGTTACGAGTCTCGGATGTCCTGATGTTATGTTGCAATGCGGACATGTTCACGATGTCCGGTCGATTGATGTCGATAGAGAAATGATGGAGGTGTTCTACTGCCAGGTTTTACGCCCATGTTATTTTGTTGATGGGTGCAGTGGATGTCTCGATAATGAGAGATTAGAGTTGAAAATTTATAAGCTTCGAACTTCATTCTCTCTGTCACACTGTTATTTGTAAGAAGTGCTCTATCCCAGCTGTGCAACTGTTTTCCAGCGAAGGTTTCTAGACGTACTCGTACCAGTGAACAAGATTCTTCGGCCGTAAAAACGATCCTGATGGGCTTGTTTCTCGCCGCGAGGCCAGTAAACCTCTCCGTCAACAAGCCATTCCCTATCGAGAAGCCATTGATTGACTGACTGAAGGATGCTCCCAGATTTTCGTCCATCGCGCTCCAAAAGAAACACAGCGCGTGTAACCCAGGTGGCTGGCTGCCCATCATGTTCGGACGACCATGTTCCTGCGCCATCCCCTTACCACCACATTTTTTTCGGATGGACAGTCCACAAGATTTTTCCGCGAAGGAAATGACGACTCGGACGCGATGACATTACCACCTCCGTGGCTCGCTCGATAGATTACATACAATGTTAGCAGGTCGACGAGGTAGCTCGCGGATGTGTGTATGAGGTGGTAAGCCTCCACATGATCATCAAACCACAGCGGAACATGCATCCTTCCCCTGAGCAGTAGTGGAACCACCCATATTCGGTTGCTCCAGCCCGAGCTACAGATAGATACGCGACAATGACTCTGACAGCAAGAGAAAGCATGCACGAGACAGCATGGCCTCCGTCTATGGGGTGGAGCTAGGTTTGTCGCACACGTATCGAACTCCGTTGCGTCGTCGCTCCATCTATCTCAACTCGTCGGTGCAGGCGATCATCTCGAGAAGGAGAAGGGGCGAAGCATGCGATTCGATGTGCCCGGGACGCACGGGAATCACCTGGTCTCGTGGGAAGGTTTCGCATTCCTAGAATAGTAACATTTGTGAGAAGGGGTCGTTTGCCTGCCACGCAGCTGCCATGACCGGTCGAGCAGCAGCCTGCCCATACTGACCCCACTTGCACACCCTGGGTGCCCCTATGATGGCCTGCCTCTTGAGATTGGAATCTCTAGTTCCTAGTGGTGAATGCTTAAATCGAAGCCATAACGAGCTGCATATATGCCGAGTCAAGAATGTTAGTAGTTGATTAATCTAGATTAATAGATGAGTCCAATTGTCGCCAGCTCGCTATGCATCTATCAAGAGTACTTCAAACGCTGCAGTGCAAGATAGATCAACGCCACCAACCAGGTCGCTCAATCGTCCTCTTCCTCATCCTTCTTCCCACCTTTGCCGTCTTTCTTCTTTTCTCTTTCCTCCTCCAGAGCCTCTATGACCTTTTCGCTGGTCTCATCTGCTCTTTCATCCCATTCGACGTCATATTCCGCGGCTATAGCCTTGATCTCTTTCCGCAGAGTATTGCCCTCTTCGATCAAGTCTTCCCATTTCCGGACGTCGAAGCCTTTCGCATCGTAGAGCTTTGACTGCCGGCGAGATATGGTAAGGTTCATCGCGCTTCGGTAGGAGACTTGTCGGTTGTGAATCAAGAACCAGCCATAACCTCCAATTAGAGTAGAAAGACCAACGAGGTACTGGAAGCATCAGTAAATAGAGCATGAAATGCACGAAACAGGCCTCACAGTAACTGGTTCCATCACGTCCCAACCAAGATCCGTGCGAAACGTCAATTCGTAGACCAATCCCCACCAAACAACCAGTCCCATGCCTCCGGCCATAGCCACCCTCTTCGCCGCTCGATGCGCAAACTCGTCGCACTCTTTCTTGATGTCCGCCAAATTCGCAATCTCTTGGCTCTTCTTCC
Organism: Venturia carpophila; assembly: GCA_014858625.1. NCBI lineage: Eukaryota > Fungi > Ascomycota > Dothideomycetes > Venturiales > Venturiaceae > Venturia > Venturia carpophila. Next base: position 1,752,853 of record JACTAK010000010.1, read on the forward strand.
TTAAGCGCATTCGTAGATAATATGTCCGATCATTGAAACTCGGTACACCCACCCTGATATCCCTCGGAGCTCCTTCGATTTCGATAGACAACTCTTGTCCACGCGCAGCATCACGGATAAAATCGCCAATTTCTGTGCTTGAAGACCATCGTACGAATCGTTTCCGGTCATTCGCTGCCTCGTCCGAATCTGCCTCGTGGCCGAGACCACTGTACGTTTCCACGCCGCCCTCGCCTGGTCCGCCACGCAATATTGATGCGTCAGAGTTGGATGTGCGATTCAGTTTTCCCGTTTCTGGGGCGACTTCAGACCTCTCTGCGTTTTTCAGCTTGCCTGTCTTCGCGCTCTTACCTTCGATCATGGTCGTATCTGCATCATGGCTCAGATCCTTCGAGTCCCTGTCAAGTTCGTCATCTTTCTTTAATCCTTCCTCTTCGGGATTTTCCTTCGGGTCTCCCTCCACGCTGTCCTCTTGTGAATCTTGAGCACGGAAGTACACATTGGGTATCCTCTCTTTCCCATCTTTGTCCACGATCGTAGGAAGTTCAGACTGGATAAGTCGTTCGAGATAGGATAGAGGCTGCTGTGGATGCACCAGGAGGGCCAATGGTTGGACATCTTTGCGATCTTGGTTATGATCGCGGGTGGTAAGGGGGACAATAAGTTTGAGCATTCGTGACGGAGTTGTTAGGAGTTTGCCTAGATTGTAATTAGATCGTTGCAAGCTACGGTAGCATCGCAATTCCTACCTTTTGTCATCGCTCCGGCTGAACGCTGAGTGGCAACAGGCGGGCGGTCTGAGCCCTCGCGCATCCAGGGTGTCCGTATCTGCTTGCTGGTATCTTCAGCCACTTTTCGATCATAATGTGACATCTCTTCTTTGGTGACATCTTGGTGCAAGTCGCCTGCAGGTGTGGAGTACGTCGCGTCCGAGGTAGTGTCATTGTTGGTCCTGGAAGAAAGACTGAATGGCCTGGTGATAGATTGAGGAGTGAAGGCATACGCCTTTCTAAATGATGCTCGTGTCGCTGTCCTAGTGGCTCGAGTAGAAATTATACGCGTTCTAGCGAGGAGGCGGGAGGACATTGTTACCAAAAAAGAGATTGGAGGAGACTGAGAGAGGATAGGAACATATTCGACAATCTGGAGAAGCGCAAGGGGTCTGAGATTGGAGCGAGACCGCCATCGCGCTGGTTGCAGAATTCCAGCTTTGCGACGCGTCGTCTTAAAACAGCATCAACGTCATCTTCTGATCTTTGCTATTTTCAGAACGTATTAGCCTTAGGAGATCAGGCCGAAAACATGCGGATTATGATCTATTATACTATCAACAACGACAACAAGCGGCTCACGTTGGTCTGTGCTTGCAACCAGATAAGGCCCCAAGCCAACGTGATGAAGACATTGCGCTTTACGAGCGTAACAGATCAATTGTAGATCGTTGTCTTCATCCTTACAGTATACGGTATTAGCAACGAGCTCTCGTGCTCGCTTGTCCGCTTATCCCGACTGTGAGCTCTTGCTCGAATACAACATTGCGATTGATCATTATGACTGCCATACACAGCAATGATCTCTTTCACCTAACCTTTATTCACCTTGTCCCTCTCACTGGGTTATTTTTGACGTCGCTACTTTTGAAATCAACTTTTCTCGTCAAGGTCCTCAACAACCCAAAGTACACCGGTGACCGGATTCAACTGAAATGGCGCCACAATTCGCATTGACTATTCGTAAAGTGATGAATTGTTTCCTCGCCTGGAATTTGGATGTATAGATGTTTACGCCATGTCACATTGGGAGACAGCCCGTAAGAGCATAAAAAGGGTCGCCTCTATCGCTGATCTGAGATACCGACACCACTAAAGTGTCACATATCTCAACCTACCACGAGAACATCAATCAGCGTGATTTGTTATACCGGTATACGCAATTCATGTCACAGCTCTCTTCACAGTTTTGCCTTCCTCCCACTCTTGACGCCTTTGACCTCTTCATCCGTCAATAAGAAATCCGGATACTGGAAGTCGCCTTTCCCAGGCTGCATGCCCATATGCCATGATCCACCATCCACTACGAGTATCTCACCATTGACGTAGTTACCAGCATCCGAGAATAGATACACCGTCGCATCGGCAATTTCTTTGACGTATCCCCATCGTCCGCTTGGAATGTATTTCGCATTCTCCGCATCCTGTGTCGAACTCAGCCTCTCCATTCCCTCCGTTCCCGCGATAGGGCCCGGACTAATTACGTTGGACGTAACTCCTAACGGACCCTGTTCAATACACACAGCATGTGCTAATGCATCAACAGCAGACTTTGCTGCGACAACGTGTGCCTGCAGCGGAACCCCCGTGTAATGCATTGTTGCTGAGACAAAGATGATTCTCCCTCCTGTACCCGACGTGGGTCGTGTCTTGCCATTGACTTTGTGTTTTTGGGCAGATTGGATGAGATAGGGAAGGGTCGCTTTGAGGGTGTTGTAGGAGCCGATTACGTCAATGTCTATTACAGTTTTGAAGGCATTGGGGGAAAGGCCGCGGATAGGGGCTAAGAAGTTGCCCGCTGCTCCAGCTCTGTTACATGTCAGGATTGGTCCAAATCTATCCATAGATGTTTCATTCTCTTCCCATCTCCCTCTCTGCTGCCCCTCAAGATGTTGGAGAAAGGGCATACTCACATACAGAAATCTAAGCTCCCCAACTCCTTCACACATCTATCGGCAGCATCCTGCAAACTCTTCGGGTCCCTTACATCGACTGCTCCAATGCCCAGGACTTTGGCTCCTGAACGTGCTGTAGCGATGTCCAGGGCCATATTCTCGGTCTTCTTGACGTTGCGACCAATAATGCAGGCATTGCCGCCGAGATGAACAAAGGCACGGACTTGAGCGCTACAGATGGTGCCGGCACCGCCAGTGCAAAAGAGGACTTTGTTGTCTGTGAAACGGAGAAATTCTTAGCTGAGTTTGTGGTCCATGAAGGCGATCTTGTAGAAAGGATACTATCGTATGGGCGTTGCGTCTGTGTAGGGCGGGACCTAACATGGACGAGACTCTTGTACGCGCGGTCCATGGTAGAATCCCTAAAGACTGGTTGAAGACAGGCGGCAGAGGTTATACATACCAAACAGACCATCCTTCCACACATCGCTGAGGTATTGGTACTTGTCTGTTGGTGCCATTGTGAGAGCTCTCGAGAGCTGTGCAGTCAAGGGAGAAGTGACCTGGGAATGATTCAATCTCGATGAGTGGTGTCTACTTGGAAAGAGTTCAGAGTAAAAGATATGGCACAAGTCGTAGTGCAGCAACGGTGATGTTGTTGACATAGACTGAACAGGGTGGACCGGCTTGATGTCGCTTCATCCCCGTCCAAAGTCCGGTAGCCGAGGTGCAACTTGTGAGACGTTGGGTAGCTGGAATGTGGGCTGATTACAATCATGTTCCGTCTCGTGGATTCTGTGAACGAAGACGGCACAGGTATTGACCCGGACGAGACTTGGGAAGCCTTAAGACTGAAAGGTCAAGGGTTGAAGCAGAGGAATAATTGATCGAGGAACCCAATTCCCCGGTAGGAAAGTCCAAAACGTGATTTTCAGTGTTCTTCCCTATGAGTTTTGTCGGGCTCGAGTGATCTGATCAGTCCGATCAATTCAATATATCCAGAATAGGAACCATAAAATATCCAAAATTGCTCGTCGACGTCACTCCCATCATTTCCCTGTGTCCACTATTTGAGCCGCATCAATCGATCGATCCCACCCGTCATCAGCCAATCCCACTAGCAGAACTTCACCATCAACACCCAAAACTGCAATTCACTCAAAAGATAGAGAGCGACGGATAAGAAACATGATCCGAGTCTGTCCAATCACTGCCGCAAAGTTCGTAGGGACCGTCTCCCTCGGACTGCTCACGGTACGTCCCCGCGCCACCACCAGCACCAGCGCCCTGGAGTTCAAATCTTTCCAACCCAAGCCACCGTGTATTTACTAACTCGACCGATCGCTTAGGGAGTTTCTTACACCCTCTCAACACTAACTCTCCCCTCCCTCCTGTTTCTTCCAACTGCTCCAAGCGCCGCCCAAACCCACGCCTATCTGAAATCCAAAGCGAAGAGAACTCAACGTATCCTCTCCGCCATCGCAATAACGACGCTCTGCACCGCCTTCGCTGTTTCAAGTCCCAGAAAACGTCACCCTTACCTGCTATGGACATCGCTCGTCTGCGCGGCTGGTTTCGTGCCTGGTTTGAATAGGTTGGTGAGGCAAGGGGTGGGCCAGGAGGAGGAGGTCGAGATCAAGGGAATGGAAGAGTCGGGTGTCATCATTGGGAGCAACGGCAGTAGTGAGAGCGGCGATGAACAGGAGGCTGTTAATGGGGAGATTGTGAGACGGGGTGTCGAGAGGGGTCGCAAAGTCGAAGCAGTACGAACGGGCATCTGGGGTCTCGCCTTCATGCTTGGAGTAATTGGTATCTGGGGTGAGGGTGCTTAATATTGGTGCGCAACATAGTGGATCCCATCCCAGGTACGGAGGTCTGCTCTGGCACTGAGGTCTGCTCTGGCACTTCCGGAGAGCAGATACGATTATTCTAGCAGATGGGATTGTTTAGCTATATGACTAACATTAAGGTTACGATGGAGACGTGATTGAATTAGTTAGCGCTAGTATAATTATATAAGCGTCGAGGGTATAAGCAGTTAGTATCGTCTATTAAGGTACGATTATTTCTAGGTTTAACTATTTTAAATTATTTACTTTATTTATATATAATATTCCTCGCTTATACTATAAATTATATTATATATTTTTCCTCTTAGTAGTTTTAACTACTAGTTACGTATATTTATAATAATAAGTAGTATAGAAGCCTAGATTATAATATTACTTTATAGATATATATAAATTTAAGTATTTTAATATTCTATATTAATATCTATCTATAAATTAGTCTATAGAAAGACTATAGAATTATAGTAAAGATATAAAAGAGTACTTCTTAAAAGACTTTAAAAAAATCTATAAATAAGTCTTTAAGTTAAATATTATATTTTAATTTAGTAAGTAAGAAGATTTTAGTTTATACTAAATAATATACTTTAATACTAAACTACTACCCTAGCTTAGCTCTTTAAAGAAGTATAGTAGTTTATAATTAATTATTTTATATACTCTACTATTTAGCTTAGTAGTAAGTAGAGTTTATAACTCTATATCTATAATATCTAGTATAGCCTTAATATACTTAGGCTTAATTAAGGCCTTAGTATATATAGTCTCTAGATATAGAGTTTAAATAAAGATATTTAATAGTATTTCTTTAATTTCTATAATAGCTTCTATAGCTATATTACTACTATTATTACTCTTTAACTCCTTATTTAAGACCTACTTAACTATAAAACCTAGTAATAGTAAATATAGTATAAGGAACTAGGAGGTAGCCTTACTATATACTATATTATACTATAGAGGGTAAGCGTAATTAATAATATTAAGGTATTATTACTAGCTATTCTAAGTCTAATATTATTAGATAGTATATATATAGAAGGAAGATTAAATAAGATAATTTAAAGTTATAAAGTATAAAACTAGGTAATAGTAAATATAGTAAAGATTAGGGTCCCTAATAGGGCGGTTTAGGGCGGTTTTTAGAATTTAAAACCCGCCCTATTAGGTTTCGGGTTTTAATAGGGCGGGGTAGGGAATAGGGCGGGTTATAAGACTAAATCTAATCCGCCCTATTTAGGTCTAAATAGTTTTAAAGCGTAACTTACTAGGGTAGTTATAGATAACTATATTTATATATTAAATATCTAAAAGATAGAGAATTACCTAGAGAATAAGAATATATAGTTATAAAAATATATATTCTATTAGATCTAGAGATATAAGTATTTAAAGACCTTAATTCTAATTATAGTAATAAAAACCCGCCCCGTTTTAACGGGGCGGGTCTAGGCGGGTTAATAATTTAGTTTAGGTTTCTCTTAAGTTATATAACCCGCCCTAAAATACCGCCCCGCCCTAGCCTAATCTAAAAACCGTTAGTTTAGACCTACCCTATTAGGGACCCTAGTAAAGATAGTTTCGTAGTAAAACTAATAGCTAAAGAGGTTTCTACTCTCTATATAGCCTAAAGGTAGGGTCCCTAATAGGGTAGTTTAGGGTAGTTTTTAGAATTTAAAACCCGCCCTATCGGGTTTCGGGTTTTAATAGGGCGGGGTAGGGAATAGGGTAGGTTATAAGACTAAATCTAATCCGCCCTATTTAGGTCTAAATAGTTTTAAAGCGTAACTTACTAGGGTAGTTATAGATAACTATATTTATATATTAAATATCTAAAAGATAGAGAATTACCTAGAGAATAAGAATATATAGTTATAAAAATATATATTCTATTAGATCTAGAGATATAAGTATTTAAAGACCTTAATTCTAATTATAGTAATAAAAACCCGCCCTGTTTTAATAGGGCGGGTCTAGGCGGGTTAATAATTTAGTTTAGGTTTCTCTTAAGTTATATAACCCGCCCCGAAATACTACTCCGCCCTAGCCTAATCTAAAAACTATCGGTTTAGACCTACCCTATTAGGGACCTTACCTAAAGGTAGGTACCTTAGTAGGTCTTACCTAGCTATTACGCGGAGGCTATAGCTCGAGTAATATAGTAGGGTTAGAATTAGCTATCCTATATAGTAGTAATAAAGTAGTCGGGTAATAATATTATATTATATAAGTAAAGCGAAGCTTACGAGATATAAGAGTTATAGATTATACTAAGTAACTAAAGTAATAGTAAAGTAACTAAAGAGTAGAACTACGAGACCTTTAAGGGAGTAAAGTCTTATCTATATATAGAGATTCTATCCTAAAGCTCGCGAGGCTTATTTTCTTAAGAATAAGCTAAATAAGCTAAAGGTTTAATAGGCTTATTCCGCTAATATTAAGATAAATAAGCTAAAAGCTTAACTAGCTTATTTTACTAAGAATAATCTAAACGATCCTTCCTACGTAACCTAGACCCTATCTATTTACTAATTAGCTTCTAGAGTAGACTATATATAATATAGCCCTCCTTCTTAGTAAGCTAGTCCTATAGTAATTACTTAAGTAGTAATAAAACCCTACGCCCTAAAGCTAAAGATAACTTCGAAAGCTTTAACTAAATAAAAATATATTACTAAAGAAATATCCGAACTTAGATAACCTACTATTTTCTCCTATTAATATTATTTCGAAAATAATAGATAGTATATTATTATACCCTCTAGCCGATTAATAAAATATACCTTATACGTAAAGTTAGGAAAGCCTTATATTAAGGTATCGTAGTCGTCGCTAGACGATACTAGGGAAAAGAAGGAAAAATAAATCGTAGAGGATAAAGAGAAATTATTAGTAGTAAATACGTTAGCAAATTAAGTAATTACCTAATTAATAGCTAAGGTTTCTTATTAGTAGTAGGAATAGTCTAAGCTACTTACTTATATATAGTAGAACGAAACTATATTATAGTTAGCTTAAGAGAGAGTAAAGGTAAAAATAATTTATCTTCTTAAGGAACTTAAGGAAGAGGAGAAGGAAGAAAGGGATTATAAGCGAAGGTAAGGTAAGGTAGTTAGCCCTAAGCCTTCTAATTTTATATCCTTATTTTCTCCTAGTTTAGGGATAGTAGACTAGACTACTCTAGATTTACCTAATTATTATACACGTACTACCTCTAGTATAGGGACTATAGTTCTTACTAGCTTAGCGTGGCTTAGGTCGGCCAAGGACACGTAACTAATTATTTGTTTATAAGTGAATAGCTAAGATATAAGTGTTTATAATACTTATAATAAATAATATAATTAAGAAGGATTTCTTAGGATAGAATCTCTATATATAGACGAGACTTTACTCCCTTAAAGGTCTCGTAGTTCTACTCTTTAGTTACTTCGCTATTACTTTAGTTACTTAGTATAATCTACGACTCTTATATCTCGTAAGCTTCGCTTCACTTATATAATATAATATTATTACCCGACTACTTTATTACTACTATATAGGATAGCTAATCCTAACCCTACTATATTACTCGAGCTATAGCCTCCGCGTAATATAGTAGAACTACCGCTTTATATAGTAGTATCGAAAGAAAGTAGTCTATATCTACTATTTCGTTAGGAAGTTAGGGAAAAAGAAAAGACTTAATACCTCCTATACCTCCGCTACCTCTAGCTCGGAAACGGTAAATCGAGGAATTAGAATCTAAGAGCGAAGAAGAATTAGAATCCGATTATAATAAGGAAATTAAAGAATTAATCTATAAAGAAATAGTACCTTAAGTTATACTAAGTTCTTTAGGACGAGTCGAAACCTATAACGATAGAAATAAAGCTAAAGTTAACCTACCCGAGATATTTAAGGGCAAGCGCGGAAAACTTAAGATATTCCTTACCTAATATAACCTTTATATATACTAGAACGCCTCTAAGTTTACTACTTAGGAGAAAAGAATTATATTCGTTATTAGTTATATAAGAGGAACGGCCTACGTATTATTTAAGGACCGCCTTAATAAATACCTCGAGGATCCCGACGGTTTAGTATACCGACGAATCTTTCTCTCTTACGACGAGTTTATAAGGGAATTACGAATAACCTTTAGAAACGTCGATAAGAAAAGAATTACTAAACGGGAAATTAAGGCTTTACGATAGTATACCTTAGTAGCGGATTATTCTATACACTTCTAGCGTATTACTACATACCTTAATTAGGGAAGTAAGGCTCTACTTAGTCGATATTATAATAGTCTTAAGGAAGATATTAAAGACGAAATTAGTAGGAAAGAAGATTAGCCTTAGGACCTATATTCGATAATTAAAACGTTAATTAAGATCGATAACCGCCTATTCGAAAGAAAACTTTAGAGAAAGGGAGTTAGCTCTTATTAAGGAAATAGAAATAATAACCGCGCGAATACTAGGGTTCGGCGAGTTAATCTATATAGACCTTAACTAATAGAGCTTAATAAGATCTAAAACGCTCTAAGAGGATTCAAGAAAGGTATAGGTTAGAAAGGGAAATACTATAACTATAGAAAACTAGGACATTATATAAATAAATATCGATAGCTAAAAAAGAATAACGATAAACGTTTCGCAAATCGGGGTTAACGATTTAGAAACCCTCTAATAGGTTTAGGATATCTTAACTTAATCTAGTCTAAAGAAGTAGTACTAAACTACGATATCCTTAGCTAGATAGCTTACTACGACGATAGCTATAAAATATATCTCTCTAAGAAAGAAGGATTAGGCTACTACCCTAGCGGATAAGGAGCTTATAATACTACCGGTATACCTCGAGGTTACCTTACGGTAATAAGCTCTTTATCGGGATTACCTAAGGTATATTATAAATACCTCGGTTTACTAGTACTAGAGTATAGTCTAAATTAGACTAGAGTTAGTAATATAATATCCTTAATTAAACTTATTAGTAATTGTCTAACGGTTAGAGACGATCCGGAATATAATCTCTACTAGATACTACCTAAGAACTAGTATATAGTTATAGAATATCCCCTTTAGGAATATAAAGACTAGAAAGATCTAGGAGAAGTCGATTGGATTTTTCACCCCTACTATAGGGAAGAAATTAATATAATAACAAGACGTAAGATTATGAAAATAAAGGATATATAAAGTAATAAGGATTATATCTACTATAGGTATATACCCGCAAGTTATTATTTAAGTAACGAATGCTAGCTTCTATAGTATTAAACCCTTTAGGATATATAGAAGGTACTAGTATTAATCGTTAATAATAAAGAAGAATATAACGCGGATTCGTCTTCGTTAGGAAGCTCCGAGGAATCTATTAAAGACAAGAGAGAAGATCTAGAATTCTTAACCTTTAGGGTTAATCGCTTTATTTAGGATATTATACAAGTAATTAATTAGGATTATAATCGATACAAGGACCTTTATCTAGATATATATATTAACTTTACCTACCTATACTATCCGAATAGGATAAAGAACCTTCGATACTTTATCCGACGATTAGATATCGTAGTTAATACGAAGTAAGTAGGTAAATAGTATAAATATTCGGGAAACGAGGAGGATTAATAGTAGAGAGGCCTCTATTAAATCCTAAATAAGCGCCTTATTTCTTAAATAACCTTAGGATACCTAAGATACTAGTCGAAGTAAAGATCGACGATATACTAGTATAGGCCTTTATTAACTTAGGCGCTAATAGGAATCTTCTAAGCGAGTACTTAGCAAATGAATAGGTAATACCTCTACGGTCGAAAAGGTATCTATATTCCCTAACGATCGCTAATAGAAGACTAGTCGACTCTAATAGAGGTATAGTAATTTATAAAGTAGACGTTACCCTATTTATATAGGGTAGATAGGAGAGAATAGTTCTCGACGTTACGAATATTAGAGACTTAGATTTAATCTTAGGTCTACTATAGCTTTAACTTTATAATCCGTATATCGATTAGGGAGAACTTACGATTAGTTTCCTAGACTAAAGATATCCTATATAGGCTAGGATACGCCCTAGAGTATAGAGGAAAAGACCTTTACGGAAAAGGCCTATATACGTTAAAGTAGCTTACTACTATCGTCTCTAGATAGAGGAGGATAGGCTAGTATTCCGAATTCCCTATAAGTACTAGGAATTCGCGGAACTTTTTAAAGAGGAATTACTTAAGGATTTACTTCTACTATACTAACTATAGGATTACGAGATAAAGCTAAAGAAAAATAAATAACTAAGAAAGTTTAAAATCTACCCTCTAAGGGAGGACTAGCTTAAGATCCTTCGTAAATATATTAATAATTTTACGAAGAAGGGGTTTATACGGGAATCTACGTTACCCGTAGGATACCCGATATTCTTTATACCTAAACCCGATAGTTTATAATAATTATATATCGATTATAGATATCTAAATAAGATTTTAGAGAAGAATGTATATATACTACCTTTAATCTAGGAGTTAAGGGATAGACTCTACGAAGCTAGATAGTTTACGAAATTCAATATTCCTACTACTTTTCATCGAATTAGGATTAAGGAAGGCGATAAGTAGAAAATAGTATTTCGCTCTCGTCTTAGGTACTATAAATACCTTATTATACCCTTTAGTTTGATAAACGCCCCTACGACGCTATAAGCCTATATAAATAACGTACTTCGCGAGTACTTAGATAAGTTTATATCTATTTATATAGATAATATTTTAGTTTACTTACGAACGTTTAAAGAATACGTTAAATATATTCGGACTATCCTACGCGTACTAAAGAAATATAACTTACGGCTAAAACTATCGAAAAGCGAGTTCTACTAGTAACGAATTAAGTTCGTTAGATATTTTATCTTAGTAGCCGGTCTTAAAGTAGACCCGGGTATTTATAAGAAAGTAAGCGGTTAGCTAGTACCCACGAGCGTTAAGGGAGTATAGTTATTTCACGCTTTCGTAAATTACTATTAATAATTTATCGAACGCTTTTCCGAGATTATAGAACCCCTTACGGGATTAATAAAGAAGGGGATTACCTTCGAATAGAATAAGTAAGCTTAAAAGGCCTTTAAGTTACTTAAAGAATAGCTAACGACGCTACCGATTCTACAATTATTTAACCTAGAAAAGCTAGCTATAGTAGAGGCGGATATATCCGATCGAGTACTCGGAGTATACCTTAGCTAACCCGATTTAAGTAGAAAGCTAAGACTAGTAGCTTACTATATACGAAAATTCCTTAAAGTAGAAATTAACTACTCTATATTAGATAAAGAACTTATAGTAATAGTTAATACCTTTAAATACTAGAAGTATTATCTTAAAGGAGTAAAATATAAGATAACGGTATATTCCGACTATAAGAATCTAAGGAATTTCATAACTATAAAGGAATTAAATCGACGGTAATTAAGATAGTTAGAAGAGCTATTATCTTATAACTTCTAAATCCTCTATAAGAAAGGAAAGGAAAATATAAACGCCGATATATTAAGTCGACGAGAAGACTTTATAGTAGGAGAAAAAGAGAAAGTTAAACGCGCTTTATTCCGATAGGAAGGTAATATACTTATATACTAAGTCTTATTACTTTAGTCTAGAAAACCTTCTTACTAGTAAGAAGTGAAAGAAGCCTAATAAAAGGACCTAGATATCTAAGGCTACCTATAGTTAGCGGACTAGGATACCCGTATTAAAGACGGACTATTTCTCTTTAATAGTCTAGTATACCTTCCCGTAAGCCTTAGGAAGCGCTATATTATACGATAATATAAATCTCTACTTAACGGTTACTATCGACCGGAGATTATCCTTTCTTAACTCTAAGATACCTTCTACTTCCCGCGTATACGACAGGAAGTATTTAAGGAAGTTAGGAAATATATTCTCTATAAGAAGGTAAAATACGAGAGGTATAAACCCTACGGATTTCTCTAACCTAATAAAGTACCTAATAGTACGTAGAAAACTATCTTAATAGATTTTATTAGACCTTTACTACCTTCTCTTAACTTAGATAATATTTGGTATAAATATATTATAGTTATAGTAGATCGTTTAACTAAGTACACGATCTTTATCCTACTTCTAGGACGCTACGATATATAATACCTTATAGGAGTATTTGTACGAGACGTCGTAAGTAAGTACGGTATACCTAATAATATTATTTTAGATAGGGATAGTCTATTTATATTATACTTTTAGGAAGAGTTATATAAAATATTAAAAATTAGAAGAAGCTTATTAATAGCTTATTACCTATAAACGGATAGATAAACGGAAAGAATAAACTAGATACTTAAATAATATCTACGTATTTATATCGATAACGATTAAAGTAACTAGGTATCGCTACTACTACTTATAGTATTCGTATATAACGCTACTATCTAGGATATAATTAAGATATTACTATTCTTTACTAATTATAGACGAGAACCCCGATTTAATATCGAGGGTTAATAAATATTACCTACTAAAGCGATAGTATAGGTATCGGAGATAAGTAAACTTTATAAATAACTAAAGAACGATATTACCTTCTTAAATATACGTATAGCCTTACGTGTAAATTAAAAAAGAATAGAGGGACCTATTCTTAGGAAGGGGGATAAAGTTTACCTTTAGCGACGTAATATTAAGATAAAACGACTAAGCGAGAAACTTAATTTCCGGAAGCTCGGAGCGTTCGAGATCGAAGAGGTTAAAGAAGCCGTTAATTATAAACTTAAGCTACCTAAGGGAATACGAGTATATCTAGTATTCTATATCTCTTTACTTAAGCTAGTAGACAAGGACGCCCCTCTAGATTATAAAACCAAACTCTAGGGGAGCTAACTCGAACCGGAATATAAGGTCGAGATAATTATTAATTATACTATAGTTAGACGTTAGTATAAATACCTCGTTAAATAGAAAGGTTACCCTAACTCGGAAAATACTTAGGAACCTATATTATATTTAAAGAACTCTCTCTAGGCTCTATAGGATTTCTATTGGGAAAATCTAGAGTACTCTAGTCTACTATCCCTAACTCGTCGGTTAGACCTAATAAAACGGAAAAATTAATAGACGCCTCCTAGGGAGTAGTTTCTATATCCTCCCCTCTCTTTCGTTTCCGACGGTTTTCTTCCTATCTTTTATCCTCTTCTTCCGCAAGTTCGTTAAGGAGATATACGGCCTTTAACTTCGTACGATCCTCCGCCTACGTAAGTATCTTACGATTTCGCGAAAGACGCGCCGTTAACTTTTCTAGTTCTTCTAGATTATAATTAATCTACGCCTTCGTTTCTTCCCGAGTCCGGTCTAACGACTCCTACGATACGTTTATATATTTAATCCCTTTCCTCGCGTAACTTACGCATTTTATCGACTTCGAGGATTATATAATAATATATAGAATATTTTATTAAAAATAATAATCGCAAGAAATAAGGGATAAGGATCCTTATTATTAAATCTCGTCGGCGATTCGTTTACGACGTTTTAATAATAGCGACGACATTTTTAAAGGTTCGGGGGCGGGGTAGTTAGTTAATCTTAAGTAACGCTAGGGGCTAGCTTACTAAGAGGGAGGGCTATATTATATACGTACTACCTCTAGTATAGGGACCGTAGTTCTTACTAGCTTAGCGTAGCTTAGGTCGGCTAAGGACACGTAACCGATTATTTATTTATAAGTAAATAGCTAAGATATAAGCGTTTATAATACTTATAATAAATAATATAATCAAGAAGGATTTCTTAGGATGGAATCTCTATATATAGACGAGACTTTACTCCCTTAAAGGTCTCGTAGTTCTACTCTTTAGTTACTTCGCTATTACTTTAGTTACTTAGTATAATCTACGACTCTTATATCTCGTAAGCTTCGCTTCACTTATATAATATAATATTATTACCCGACTACTTTATTACTACTATATAGGATAGCCAATCCCAACCCTACTATATTACTCGAGCTATAGCCTCCGCGTAATACTAATAGTAATCCTTTAGAGCTTAGAGAGAGTTCGATAAGTATAATATAGGTTCCTAAGTATTTTCTAAAGTAGGGTAACCTTTCTATTTAACGAGATATTTATATTAACGTCTAACTATAGCGTAGTTAATAATTATCTTAACTTTATATTCCGGTTTAAGTTAGTTCCCTTAGAGTTTAGTTTTATAATCTAGAGGGGTATCCTTATCTACTAGCTTAAGTAAAGAGATATAGAATACTAGGTATACTCGTATTCCCTTTAGTAGCTTAAGTTTATAATTAATAGCTCCCTTAACTTCTTCGATCTTAAAAGCTCTAAGTTTCTAGAAATTAAGTTTCTTACTAGGTTACTTTATCTTAATATTATATTACTAAAGGTAAACTTTATCCCCCTTCCTAAGAATAGGTCTCTCTATTCTTTTCTAATTCGTACGTAAGGCTATACGTATATTTAGGAAGGTAATATTGTTTTTTAATTACTTATAAAGTTTACTTATCTCTAATACCTATACTATAGCCTTAGTAGGTAATATTTATTATCCCTCGATATTAAATCGGGGTTCTCGTCTATAGTTAGCGAAGAATAGTAATATCTTAATTATATCCTATATAGTTACGTTATACGCGAATACTATAAGTAGTAGTAATAATACCTAGTTACTTTAATTATTATTAACGTAGATACGTAGGTATTATTTAAGTATCTAATTTATTCTTTCTATCTATCTATCCGTTTATAGGTAATAAGCTATTAATAAGCTTCTTCTAATCTTTAATATTTTATATAACTCTTCCTAGAAGTATAATATAAATAGACTATCCCTATCTAAGATAATATTATTAGGTATACCGTACTTACTTACGACGTCTTATACGAATACTCCTATAAGGTATTATATATCGTATCGTTTAGGAAGTAGTATAAGGATCGTATATTTAGTTAAACGATCTACTATAACTATAATATATTCGTACTAAACCTTATCTAAGTTAAGAGAAGATAGTAATAGTCTAATAAAATCTATTAAGATAGTTTTCTACGTACTATTAGGTACTTTATTAGGTTAGAGAAGTCCGTAGGGTTTATACCTCTCGTATTTAGCTTTTTTATAGAGAATATATTTTCTAACTTCCTTAAATACTTCCTGTCGTATACGCGGGAAGTAGAAGGTATTTTAGAGTTAAAAAAGGATAATCTCCAGTCGATAGTAACCGTTAAGTAGAGATTTATATTATCGTATAATATAGCGTTTCCTAAGGCTTACGGGAAGATATACTAGGTTATTAAAGAGAAATAATCTATCTTTAATACGGGTATTCTAGTCCGCTAATTATAGGTAGCCTTAGATATATAGGTCCTTTTATTAAGCGTCTTTTACTTCTTACTAATAAGAAGGTTTTCTAGACTAAAGTAATAAGACTTAGTATATAAGTATATTACCTTCCTATTAGAATAAAGCGCGTTCGACTTTCTCTTTTTCTCCTACTATAAAGTCTTCTTATTAACTTAATATATTAGCGTTTATATTTTCCTTTCCTTTCTTATAAAGGATTTAGAAGTTATAAGATAATAGCTCCTCTAACTATCTTAATTACCGTCGATTTAATTCTTTTATAGTTATAAAATTCCTTAGATTCTTATAGTTAGAATATACCGTTATCTTATATTTTACTCCTTTAAGATAATACTTCTAGTATTTAAAGGTATTAACTATTACTATAAGTTCTTTATCTAATATAGAGTAGTTAATTTCTACTTTAAGGAATTTTCGTATATAGTAAGCTACTAGTCTTAGCTTTCTACTTAAATCGGGTTAGCTAAGGTATACTCTAAGTACTCGATTAGATATATCTACCTCTACTATAGCTAGCTTTTCTAGGTTAAATAATTATAGAATTAGTAGCGTCGTTAGCTATTCTTTAAGTAACTTAAAGGCCTCTTAAGCTTACTTATTCTATTCGAAGGTAATCCCCTTCTTTATTAATCCTATAAGGGGTTCTATAATTTCGGAAAAGTATTTAATAAATTATCGATAGTAATTCGCGAAAGCGTAGAATAACTATACTCCCTTAACGTTCGTAGGTACTAGCTAATTATATACTTTCTTATAAATACCCGGGTCTACCTTAAGACTAGTAGCTAAGATAAAATATCTAATAAACTTAATTCGTTACTAGTAGAACTTACTTTTTAATAGTTTTAGCCGTAAGTTATATTTCTTTAGTACGTATAGGATAGTTTAAACGTATTTAACGTATTCCTCGAACGTTTATAAGTAAACTAAAATATTATCTATATAAATAGAGATAAACTTATCTAAGTACTTACGAAGTATATTATTTATATAGGCTTATAGTATCGTAGGGGCGTTTATTAAACTAAAGGGTATAATAAGGTATTCGTAGTACCTAAGACGAGAGTAAAATACTATTTTCTACTTATCGCCTTCCTTAATCCTAATTTAATAAAAAGTAGTAGGAATATTAAATTTTATAAACTATCTAGCTCTATAGAGTCTATCCCTTAACTCCTAGATTAAAGGTAGCGTATATATATTCTTCTCTAAAATCTTATTTAGATATCTATAATTGATATATAATCGTTATAAACTATCGGGTTTAGGTATAAAGAATATTAGGTATCCTATAGGTAAGGTAGATTCCCGTATAAACCCCTTCTTTATAAAATTATTAATATATTTATAAAGGATCTTAAGCTAGTCCTCTCTTAGAGGATAGATTTTAAACTTCCTTAGTTATTTATTTTTCTTTAGCTTTATCTTATAATCCTATAGTTAGTATAGTAGAAGTAAATCCTTAAGTAATTCCTCTTTAAAAAGTTCCGCGAATTCCTAGTACTTATAGGGAATTTAGAATACTAGCCTATCCTCCTCTATCTAGAGATAATAGTAGTAAGCTAGTTTAATATATATAGGCCTTTTCTATAAAGGTCTTTTCCTCTATATTCTAGGGTATATCCTAGCCTATATAGAATATCTTTAGTCTAGGAAACTAAGTATAAGTTCTCACTAATTAATATATAGATTATAAAGTTAAAGCTATAGTAGACCTAAGATTAAATCTAAGTCTCTAATATTCGTAACGTCGAGAACTATTCTCTCCTTTCTACCCTATATAAGTAGGGTTAGGGTCCCTAATAGGGCGGGTCTAAACCGACGGTTTTTAGATTAGGCTAGGGCGGGGCGGTATTTTAGGGCGGGTTATATAACTTAAGAGAAACCCGAACTAAACTATTAACCCGCCTAGACCCGCCCTATTAAAATAGGGCGGGTTTTTATTACTATAATTAGAATTAAGGTCTTTAAATACTTATATCTCTAGATCTAATAGAATATATATTTTTATAACTATATATTCTTATTCTCTAGGTAATTCTCTATCTTTTAGATATTTAATATATAAATATAGTTATCTATAACTACCCTAGTAAGTCACGCTTTAAAACCGTTTAGACCCGAATAGGGCGGATTAGATTTAGTCTTATAACCCGCCCTATTCCCCGCCCCGCCCTATTAAAACCCGAAACCTAACGGGGCGGGTTTTAAATTCTAAAAACTACCCTAAACCGCCCTATTAGGGACCCTACTATAGGGTAACGTCTACTTTATAAATTACTATACCTCTATTAGAGTCGACTAGTCTTCTATTAGCGATTATTAGGGAATATAGATACCTTTTTAACCGTAGAGGTATTACCTATTTATTTACTAAGTATTTGCTTAGAAGATTCCTATTAGTACCTAAGTCGATAAAGGCCTATACTAGTACGTTATTAATCTTTACTTCGACTAGTATCTTAGGTATACTAAGGTTATTTAAGAAATAAGGCGCTTATTTAGGATTTAATAGAGACCTCTCTACTATTAATCCTCCTCGTTTCCTAAATATTTATACTATTTACCTACTTACTTTATATTAACTACGATATCTAATCGTTAGATAAAGTATCGAAGGTTCTTTATCCTATTTAGATAGTATAGGTAGGTAAAGTTAATATATATATCTAGATAAAGGTCCTTATATTAATTATAATCTTAATTAATTACTTATATAATATCCCGAATAAAGTAATTAACCCTAAAGGTTAAGAATTCTAGATCTTCTCCCTTATCTTTACTAGATTCCTTAGAGCTTCCTAACGAAGACGAATCCCTATTATATTTTTCGTTATTATTAATAATTAATACTAGTACCTTCTATATATCCTAAAGGTTTTAATATTATAGAAGCTAGTATTTATTACTTAAATAATAACTTACGGGTATATACCTATAGTAGATATAATTCTTATTACTTTATATATCCTTTATTTTTATAATCTTACGTCTCGTTATTATATTAATTTCTTCCCTATAGTAGGGGTGAAAAATCTAATCGACTTCTACTAGATCTTTCTAGTTTTTATATTCCTAAAGGGGATACTCTATAACTATATACTAGTTCTTAGGTAGTATCTAGTAGAGATTATATTCTAGATCGTTTCTAACCGTTAGATAATTACTAATAAGTTTAATTAAGGATATTATATTACTAACTCTAGTCTAATTTAGACTATACTCTAGTACTAGTAAACTAAGGTATTTATAGTATACCTTAGATAACCCTAATAAAGAGCTTATTACTATAAGGTATCCTTAAGGTATACTAGTAGTATTATAAGTTCCTCGTCTACTAGGGTAGTAACCTAATCCTTCTTTCTTAGAGAGATATACTTTATAGCTATTATTATAGTATACTATTTAACTAAGGATATCGTAGTTTAGTACTACTTCTTTAGACTAGATTAAGTTAAAATATCCTAAACCTACTAGAGGTTTTCTAAATTATTAACCCTAATTTACAAAATGTCTATTATTATTCTTTTTTAGCTATCGATACTTATTTATATAATATCCTAGTTTTCTATAGTTATAGTACTTCCCTTTCTAACCTATACCTTTCTTAAATCCTCTTAGAGCGCTTTAGATCTTATTAAGCTCTATCGGTTAAGGTCTATATAGATTAACTTACTAAACCCTAGTATTCGCGCGGTTATTATTTCTATTTCCTCGATAAGAACTAACTCCCTTCCTCTAAAGTTTTCTTTTAAATAGGCGGTTATTAATCTTAATTAATATTTTAATTATTAAGTATAGGTCCTAAGGCTAATCTTCTTTTCTACTAATTTCGTCTTTAATACCTTCCTTAAAACTATTATAATATCGACTAAGTAAAGCCTTACTTCCCTAATTAAGGTATATAGTAATACGCTAGAAGTATATAGAATAATCCGCTACTAAGATATATTATTATAAAGCCTTAATTTCCTATTTAGTAATTCTTTTCTTATCGACGTTTCTAAAGGTTATTCGTAACTCTCTTATAAACTTATTATAAGAGAGAAAGATTCGTTAGTATATTAAACTATTAAGATCCTCGAGATATTTATTAAGGTAGTCCTTAAATAATATATAGGCCGTTCCTCTTATATAACTAATAACGAATATAATTCTTTTCTCCTAAGTAGTAAACTTAGAGGCGTTCTAGTATATATAAATATTATATTAGGTAAGAAATATTTTAAGCCTTCCGCGCTCGCCCTTAAATATCTTAGGTAGATTAACTTTAGCTTTATTTCTATTATTATAGGTTTTAACTCGTCCCGAAGAGCTAAGTATAACTTAAGGTACTATTTCTTCTTTATAGATTAATTCCTTAATTTCCTTATTATAATTAGATTCTAATTCTTCTTCGTTCTCTAATTCTAATTCCTCGATTCGTTACTTTCGAGCTAGAGGTAGTAGAGGTATAGGAGGTATTAAGTCCTTTTATTTTCCCTAACTTCCTAACGAAATAGTAGATATAGACTACTTTCTTTTAATACTACTATATAGAGCGGTAGTTCTACTATATTACGCGGAGGCTATAGCTCGAGTAATATAGTAGGGTTAGGATTAGCTATCCTATATAGTAGTAATAAAGTAGTTAGGTAATAATATTATATTATATAAGTAAAGCGAAGCTTACGAGATATAAGAGTTATAGATTATACTAAGTAACTAAAGTAATAGCGAAGTAACTAAAGAGTAGAACTACGAGATCTTTAAGGGAGTAAAGTCTTATCTATATATAGAGATTCTATTCTAAAGCTTATAAGGCTCGTTTTCTTAAAAATAAGCTAAATAAGCTAAAGGCTTAATAGGCTTATTCTACTAATATTAAGATAAATAAGCTAAAAGCTTAACTAGCTTATTTTACTAAGAATAATCTAAACGATCCTTCCTACGTGACCTAGACCCCGTCTATTTACTAATTAGCTTCTAGAGTAGACTATACGTAATACTAGTATACTAGAGTATACGCGTAGGCGTAATATAGTATATAGTAAGGCTACCTCCTAGTTCCTTATAACTAGAGTTCCTAATAGAGCGGGTCTAAACCGACGGTTTTTAGATTAGGCCGGGGTAGGGTAGTATTTTAGGGCGGGTTATATAACTTAAGAGAAACCCGAACTAAACTATTAACCCGCCTAGACCCGCCCCGTTAAAACGGGGCGGGTTTTCGTTACTATAATTAGAATTAAGGTTTTTAAATACTTATATCTCTAGATCTAATAGAATATATATTTTTATAACTATATATTCTTATTCTCTAGGTAATTCTCTATCTTTTAGATATTTAATATATAAATATAGTTATCTATAACTACCCCGGTAAGTTACGCTTTAAAACCGTTTAGACTCGAATAGGGCGGATTAGATTTAGTCTTATAACCCGCCCTATTCCCTACCCCGCCTTATTAAAACCCGAAACCTAACGGGGTAGGTTTTAAATTCTAAAAACTACCCTAAACCGCCCTATTAGGGACCCTACTTATAACTATCCCCCCTTCTAAATAACCTGTCCCTAGGTCTATATATTAAGCGTAGTAATAATAAGAATTATACGCCTTTATATACTCGCGCCTACGCGCTAGCTACGCGTACTAAGTCCTATTACCGTATATATAACGCTTATACCTATTAAGTAGCGTAAAGTTCTACCGTACGGTTAGTAGGTAATATTATTATATAGATCCTATTAGTTAGAAATTCCTATCTAAAATCTAAATACTAAACTTTAGCCTTAGTATAATAAATCGCGATTATAATATACGGTCCGCGCGCGCGTATCGCCTATAATAACCCTTTTCTTTAAAAAAAATTCTTAACTTTAACCTCTTTACTCTTCTACTCTACTTTATACTCTTATTAAGTACCCTTTATATAAGTTCCTTATACCTTATACTTATATTAACTCCTTCTAATTATTATTAATTACTATAGAAGATAAAATTATTATTAAAGAGTTATACTAAGTAACTTATATACGCTACGCCCGTAAGCTAGATAAGGTTCTTACTTATAATAAGCCCTCTCTATAGAAGTATACCTACTACTATAGAATACGCTACCTATATATTACTATAAGTAATTACGCGTTACTTATAGCTTATTCGTACTAATCTAATATCCTTTTCTAGGTTCTAGAGAAGATAAATAAGGTAGTTAATATTTTATTAAAGACTACTAAGTAGATTCGCGATAGTTTATTTTCCTTTACGCGTATCCTACGCGTTATTTACTAACTATTCTATTTTTTCTAGAGGAAGAGCCTTTAGAGGTATATCTAGCTTACTACTATAAGTACTTTAATAAGCTTATAACTTAGTATCTACTAGCTAAAGAAGCTAAGGGTAAAGGCTCTAAGACTTAGGATAGGTCTAGTAAAAATACTATAGCTATACTTACCCTATATAAGTAGGTCGTAGCGACTAATACTCTACTAGATATTACTAGCTAGTTAAGATAGATAGTAAGTATAGATATTACCCTATACGATTTATATACTAATACTATATAGAATAGGTTCGAGGCGTACCCTACTCGCGATATTTAGTTCCCTAGGAACTATATTTTATCTAACTAGCCTTAGAGCTTAAGGGGCTAGTAGGTCTTCCGCGAGGACCCTATAAAGGATATAGATAGGGTAGAGGATAATAGGGCTAATAACTATTAGGCTCCTATTCCTAAGGGAGGGGAGTATAAGGAAATAGAGGAGGCTTAAGATATAGGTATATCTATAGTATAGAGGTATTAGTATTATCCTACTATTTACCTAGTAAGAGCTTATAGCCTAGTTAAATAATTTCTTTTTATAAATAGGCTAGGCTTTAGACTTACGGTTTTCGCGTATACTTTTTATATTACGGAACCGCCCTAGGAACCTAATAGCCGCTTCTCTACTCTAATAATTTATTTTCTTCTTCTTACTTATACCTCTATAATTTTCCTACTAATTTATTTTAGCTTAGCCTTAAGCTATACTTCCTACCTACTCCTTTCTAGCTCTTCCCCTTCGCTTTATACTCTACTATTAGTTCTACTAAGTTTTCTATATCTCTTTTTAGGACCTATTAGTTAAATTCTTTTAGATATCCTACCTACTTTACTAGGTATTACTATACTCGCCCTCTACGCCTAATATCTAGTATTTCTTTAACCTCCTACTCCTTATTACCTTCTATAATATCTAGTAGTAGTAGGGTATTTATTTACTACCCCTCTCTTAGGTAGTACTTCTCTAGTAGGGATATACTAAATATAGGGTATATTTTATAACCCCCTAGTAGTTAAATCTTATATACTTATAAGCTAATTAGTTTAAGAACTTAAAACGAGCCTATTATACGCTACGATAGCTTCTTACTTAGTATTTATAATTATAAGTTCTTAGTTAATATAAGAATAAGATCCCCTTTATTAAATTTTATTAGGGTATATTTTCGGTTATATACTATAGTTTATAAATTACTTACTTTCCGCTATTAAGCTACTATCTTCGCGCGTAGTAAATATAATTACTATATACGCTCTTTTACTACTAGTACTTTATTACCTCCTACCTTTTCCTCTTCCTAGAAATAGATTTTAGGGTAGTAGCTATATATAGTAAAAAAGGGGGATACCCCTATACTAGTATAGCGGCTATTATTATACGTAAACTCTACGACTAGGAGTAGTAATACCTATACCTCTTAATTCTCTAAGTAAAAGGCCCTTAGGTATTCTTAGACTATTTAATTCTATTTTTTAGTTTAACTATTAGTTTAGGGGTAGAAGGTAGTACTTAGTCTTCGCTTAATTCTTATATAGTAGTATAACTCTAACTAGAATACTCTAGTAAACCTAGAGTCTCTATCTAAGACTATACCTCTAGGTATACTAAACCTAGTAATTACCTTCTCTACTAAGATCTCTACTAGTTTAGGCGCTATAAGCTTCTTAGTTATAGGTATATATAATACTATCTTAGTATAGCGGTCGAGGATTACGAGTAGCGTATTATACGCGTACCCCCTTACTTTACTTAGTAGAATTCTACTTATAAAATCTATTATTAACTCCTTCTACGGACCCTATAGCTAGGGTAAAGACTATAAGTCCCTAAAGGGAGTATACTTTTTTACTTTTATCTTCTAATATACTTTATAATTCTTAACGTATATATCTACGTTACGAGATATATATATTTAGAAGTATTTCCTTATTAGAAGCTTAAGTATTCTTATAGTTCTAAAATACCCTATAAAGGTATTATTATAGTAAAGCCTTAGTAACTCCTACTTTATAGCTACGTCCGTAAGGACGTAAATCCTTCCTCTAAAGATTAATATTTCTAAGAGTAGCCTTACCTACTAGTATAGCCTACTTAGCTTATTAAGTAGCTATATATAGATTCTATATACTACGGGATCTACTACCTAGAGTAACTAGAATCCCTCTAGCTCTACTCTAGGCTTAGTATAGGTATATTTACCTTTTAGGAGGTCTCTTATAAGAGACCTAGATATTATAAGCGCGGTCTCTTTAGCTTAGATAGGGTATAGCTTATAGGTTATTAACTCTTTAGATAAAGCTTTTCTACCCTTTATACTCCGTAACTACGAGCCTTAATTAAATCTAATAATCTTTACTTCTATACCTTAGGACTCCTATACTTATAAGCTCTAAATTACCCCCTCTCTTAGTAGTAACCCTAGCTTCTACTATAAAGTAGGGAGGAGGGCTATAGTACTAGATATAGGTAAACCGTAATCTAGTCGCCTAGATAGCGTATCTACTAGATTTTTTAAACCTACCCTATATATAATTATAAAGTTATAGGTAGAGAGTAGTATAGTCTAGCGTACCTACCTTCTATTTAGCTACTATAACTTAGAAAATCCTACTAGGTTATTATAGTCTATTAGGACCTTAATTAGGTAGTAACTCCCTTTAAGGTAATACCTCTAGTATAAGAAGGCTATAATAATTATAAGTAACTCCTACTTATAGGTCTTATAATTCTATTCTATAGGGAGGAGCTTCCTTAACTAAAAAGTAATTAAGTACTACTACCTATTCTCTTATTATTAGAATAATATAGTATTCTAATAGGTTTAAGATATCTTAAAGACAATAAAGTATTAAGATAAGTTCGTAGTTTAATAGATTTATAATTATTACTAAAGTCCTTTAGTAATAGTCCTATATACTAAGTCTACTTACCGAGGTAATTATACCGTAATAAGTTGTCTAGGGTTAGGGTTAGGGTTAGGGTTAGGGTTAGGGTTAGGGTTAGGGTTAGGGTTAGGGTTAGGGTTAGGGTTAGGGTTAGGGTTAGGGTTAGGGTTAGGGTTAGGGTTAGGGTTAGGGTTAG